>JAROYE020000008.1:25049723-25649723 GCA_029619315.2 Dynastes maya
GCCTTTTTTGGGTCGATGAAGTAGCTGATTCCCCCTCCTATATTTCCTTTTTTCACCGTTCCCCGTTAAAAAAAGCAAAGTGCGTGGGCGTACAAAAAAATCTTACTCTCTCCTATTTTGGGCCGGGCAGTTTTAATTAAGGTATAGGGAAAAAACAAAAACCGGGACCGACAATCGAGCCTTGGGGAAAGCCCCCAGGCCCCATTTTCCGCACAAAAGGGACCTGATTTTTCCAAAGCACTACAAAAATTTCCCTTTCCTGTAGATAGGTTTATCAAATTCCGAAAAATACCTCTGAACCGTAGAAATATAATTTTTGTAGTAAAAAGGGTCAGGGCGGAACGTACGAAAGCTTTACGAGATCATCAGCAAAATCTGTAATCACTACGTTTTTTTTAGAAAAAAATTGTGGGCTTGGATTTTGGAACATCGTCAAAACTTTTAATTTCCGATGTTTACCAAAATAATCACTAAAAAATTTTAAATAGTTTGGGAAGGTTGGGGTTTTTTTTGGTTTTTAGGGTTTCCCCTATTTTTAAAGGGGGGCGAAATTTTAAAAAATAGTTCCATGGGACCCTTGTTCCTTATGCTACGTGCAAATTTAAGTATTCTTTACGTTTTTACCCAAATTTTTTTCATCTACTTTTTAACAAAAAACTTAAAAGAGTTAAAGGTTTAAACCCTCTTTACAGTTTTTAAAAAAACATTTTTTCAAAAATTAGCACTAGGAAATTTCAAAAAAGGGTGGTAATTTTTAAAGGTTGTAAAAGGTTTTAAACTACAGGGGAAAGAAGAATTGTGTTTGTGTCCACTTTTTCCTTACCTACAAAAACGAAGGATTTCGAACAGCAACGAAATTTTGTCGACCTGCCTGAGGGCCTCCTTTTTTTCTATAGAAACTTCGGCGTGGCTCTATTTAATTCAGTATTTTTAGTTTTTTAAAGGGCCAGTTGCCCTTTGCGGTTTGAGCTAAGGGCCCACCCCAAGCCGGGAAAAAATAACTATTTTTGTGGCTGCCCCTAAACCCCTTGCTCTTTTGAGGATGACCGCCGGCTATAAAACCCCCGGGCTTTTTCCCTGACCGCCCAAATATTTTTTCGCATTTGTTAATTTTATCGGGGGTCGCGTAACTAGGAATTTTCCCCGTTTTCCTCTCGAACCCCATTGTTTTTTTTATTTTATCGCGGATGTGTACGTAAGCCCGGGGACGTTCCCTTTCCGCTAATGAAATTTTCCCGGGGAAAAAAATTTTTTTTACGACTTCGGGGAAAAATTTTGGGTGGAGAGTAAAAGAAGGTTTCCAACACAAAAAAAGAAAAAATACCATCCGGGCGCTACATACAAGGAAACGCCCGAATTATTTAAGGGGGACGGAAAGATTCTTTAAATTTTCCCCCTTTTTTACACATTTGTTTTTTCTTAGCTTTCCAAATTAGGAGGGGGAAATTCCGGAAAAAATTTTTTTAAAAAATTTTAAATTTCCCAGTTAATTTTTAAGGAAAACCGAAGTTCGGAAAAGGACAAATTTTTTAATTTTACTTAAAATTTTTGCACTCATTAATAATAAAAAAATTATAAAAGATAAAAAATTTTTTTGTCTATAACGATCACTACAGTGATATTAGACTAATCATAAAATAGAAGAAATGTAAACAACAAATATACATTCATGAGTCGCAAAAAAAAAAACAAAAAGTACAAAACCCTTTTTTAAAAAAAAAAATATAAAACAACAAACAAACACGTTAAAACATTGTATAAATAAAATGTATAAATTTTTTAATTAAAGCGTAGGCCCCCTTTTAGCAGTTCCGTTTTTTGAGCCGGTACTCAGAATTTGAAGAGGACGCATTTCTAAATAAGAAGTTTTTTAATTTGGGAAGAAAATTTAGGGTCCTTTTCTTTTAAATTTGGGCGACAGTTTATAAGGACCAACATGCCCCGGGGTAAATTTCCCGGGCTTCTTTTAAACGAAAGTTTTATGCTGTTCGGTTTTTAAAAGTGTCACCCTTTAAATGGTGCTGAATTATGTGTTTTTTCCATTTTTTTTCGTGTGGATTGAAATGGCTTTGTAAATTCGTATTGGGCTTGTATATGTAGATTTATGGTAGGGGGCATATTTTGTGTTTTTAAAAATCGGTTTGCAGCTTTTGCGGGGAAAGACCTCAATTATTAATCGAAGGATTCCTTTTGTAAACCAGAAAATCGGGCGTAAGGGCGTTTCTCCCCAAAAACATAATGTTTTTTTTTAAGTAACGCTGGCCACGAGCGGTACCGGCACGGGTAGAATCATTCGGACCGAGAGGAAAGGTAAATATTACTTCGTCTGCGGGGCAGTCGGTAATTTTTGCTGCCGGGGCCTTTTTCGCAAATTTTTTACTGGGCCAGACAAATTATGATTTTTTGGGCAGCAAAAAAGCCCGGTTTGGACCAAAAATTTCGAAAATTTTTTGCGGAAAATTTCCCGACTTAATATATGGGAAAGGGGCTAAAATTAAATGTGTAAATTTTGTAAAAACCCGTTTAAAGTGTTTGGGCCAAAAACAACTTGTCTCGCCCCGTAAATAGTGAAAGCATGTCCTTAAAAAAAAATTGCGCACCCAGACAATAAAAATTTTCTTTATTTATTTCGTTCTTTATGCATGTAAAATACCCTTTAATTTACTAGACAAAAAAACCCTTTATCTGCTTTTGGGGAAAAACTATTCGGGGGGGGGGGGGTACCAAAATTTCCAAGTCGAACATCTTTTCGAAAGAATTGGTTTTTTTCTGCCGCGAACAATTTCAAAAAAATAAATCGGGGTTTTTGGGAAAAATCAAAAAATTTTGGTTATGTGTCGAGGGAAAAAACAGATCGGAAAAAACTTCTGTTCTTAATGTAATGGCACGCAAATTGGAACCTCATCAATCGGCACCTTCAATTCTATTAGTCTCTAGAAGTAATTTCAAAGTTAGTGTTAAATACATTGGACAAGTTTGAACTTTCAACAAACCAACTCTTGATGTTAGTGAGTGATGGTGCTGCAAACATGCTTTCTATAGGCCAGTCTCTTAAAAAGCATTCTGCTAATTTGTTACACATTACGTATAAAATTCATGCTCTCAAATCTTGTGGCGGATAGTATCAGAAAATGTTTATCCTGAGGTAGACGCTTTAATAGCGCATACCAAAGCAGTATTTGTCAAATCACCGAAACGTATTCGCGAATTTCACACACTGTGCCCCCGTATACCAGAGCCACCAGAACCTATTCTAACTCGTTGGGGAACATGGTTGCAGGCCGCGTTTTATTATCATAAATATTTTGACAATATTAAGAACGTGGTTTTACAATTCGATACAAAGGAAGCTGCCGCTATCCAGAAAAGCCAGTCGAAATTTCAAGATAGTCAGGTTAAAATGGATTTAAAAATCATTCACGACAATTACTTCGGGCTAGCAGATGCAATAGAAAAATTACAAAATCCTGCGGTTGCCGTTAGAAGAATCTCTACAAATAGTGCAACTATGTTCACGCACAGCTATGCGCGATTGAAGACGCAAAAATGTTTCTGTTCTAGAAAAATTTGAAAGTGTTTTGAGAAAAATTCTGATTTTGGCACATTAAGACACATTTGTGAAGGTGCGTCAACAGAATCGTTAAATTATTTGAAAGATTATTTTACTTACGCAAATATTACGTCACTAGATGTAGAACGTTCGTTCTCTGCATATAAACTGCATTTTTTCCTCATGCCGTACTAGTTTTGCCGAAACAACAGTTGAAACATATCTAATGTTTGCAGATATTTAACAGACATTATTCACTTGTGATTTCACGGAGGACTCTTAAAATGATAAGTGTTTGGGCACGTGTTATTTAATTTTTATTTAAAAGATGAGCGAAATTATTTGCGGCAGCAAACATCTCTATTAGCAGAATAACTCTAGTGGAACGCGGGGCCTGGTCGACTCTACGCTACTGCGCGGTACCGCTCGTGCCAGCTTTAGTTATAAGACATCACAGAGTGGGCTAGGCCATAATAAATATTTAACAGTGTACTTCGATTTAAAACATTCTTTAATTGCAGCAACACAAAAAACAACTGTTTAGTTTACCACAAACATAATCTACATGCGATCTCCAGCTCATATTGGAGTCTACCATAACGTTCCAGAATTTTAACAGAGCCCGAGAAACAAACCATTTGGGAAAGATTACATAATGTTATAAATCTAGCAGTTCTTTCAAGCATTACTTAAAATGGTTTTCAAAATTGGCGTTCATCAAAAACGATGTTTTGATTCATTAATTAATCTCCTACATCAGTTTATTGAGCTACTTGTTTTACCAAGAATGCATTGCGCATTCAGATATCAATCTCCTTGCACATATGTTTCAGATAAAAGGTAGCATACAATTTTATAAATACTAAACTTATGTTATTCTAACTGGAATAGAAAGTATTAAATCCGCAGTATAAGCCTTTTAACATTGACGAAAGACATAGACATATCTATCAACTGTTCATCTGGTACAGTGTTTCTTACTCACACCACATTGCCATTTACTCCCAAGTTAAGAACCACTGATTCGTTGGTTATTTATGTAGGTTTTGTGTTACTGGGTAGATGTCCAAAGAAAAACCTTCAAATTGGATTTATGACGAAAATATTCTTTATAAAAGTTTTTGCTTGCATCAAAAATTCACAAATAACACTAGAGGTTTGAAATAAATTTCTTGATACTGATTGATTGATTGCTTAGTTGGTTTGTGGCTGTAGCACTACCACGGCCATCATCTCACATTCTTCTTGATGCTGCATAAAATGGTTGTTTTAGTAATTTTTTGAGTAGAATTCTACAGTACGATCTTTAAAAAAACGTAATCGGGAAGGCCATGTTTTTTTAATTATTTTTTATGTGGTTACAACTACATTTTGTGACGCATGTCCTCTCTCTGGCTTTTTTTTTTTTGAAAACGTTAACATTCGCAAAATGCCAAGTACAGTTCCACTTATTATTCTCTAAATGAATGTTTACTAATGTTACTTTTTTGTAAAGTATTCTTCTTTTGTCAAATGGGTAAACAGGGAATCTATATTAGCAATATAAATGAGGTAGTTGCTCATCGTGCCCATAGATATCGCCAAGGGGGTACAATTTGAGAACTATCATGATATTAGCTTAACTAAATAACCGATCACTACATGAGTGTTAATTAATTATGTTGATTGCGGACTAGTGATTTAAAAGTAAATTTACGGCGATATCGAGCACTGCGTCCATCAACAATCTACCGGAGATAGCTACTCTGTCCAGAGTCCGGTGACGGAATAAAAGAGTAAGTAGAAGTCAAAACAAAATAAAATAAAATAAATTCTGTTACAATGATAAATATACGATATTTACAAAAGGAAAAGATAAATTCTCAAAGTATTTACAAGTGGTGCAACGACATATGTCGGGTTTGCGATCTTAAACGTTTTCTAAGTTAAATTATCAAATATCTACAAAGGGAGGAGAAACGGTATGTGTCAATCTACGGACTTTAAACGGTTTCTAAGCTAAATTACAAATATTTACAATGGGAGAAACGGTACAAGTCAAAATACCTACTAAAACGATTTTTAAAAGGCGATATCATTCGCGGCGGCGCCTACCAAAACAGCCAAGGCTGTTAGAACGGAAACGGTAAGAAATATTCAACAGTTGCCTGCGTTTAAGCCGACTACCCGCGGGATATTTCTCGGACTCTGCTCAGCTTTTAGCCACCTTTAAAGCGCTGACTTGCCACGTCAGAAGTTCTCCGAATTGAAAATCTGAGGGGGTTTATATATCAAAATTTTGCATGAGGTTTCCACTTCTTGCGCATGACGTATCGTGGCCTTGTACCTGACGCGTACAAGCAAAACGTCTTAAAACATATCGTTACACAAGTTCTTTTTTTTAATTGATTAACAAAGTAATTATTATTTAACGAAATAAACGTTTAATTTAAAGAAGTACTGCAAAAGATATAATTTTTATACTCTTTTCTTACTTAAATGTTAGAAACTTTTAAACTTAAATCATATCAAGATGAAACTTAAAATTTACGTTTGACATATTTGACAAAAAATGATGCAAATCAATTTAAAGCGTAAAATAGCTGATGTGGTAATCTAATTGAAAGTCAATAATAATAAAGCTAGCAGAATAAAAAAATTATTTCCTGGTAAAAAAAAGAAAGAATTTAGCAATCAATCATAATAAATATTTTAAAGTGATCTTGGTTTCAATACAAATCCTTACTCGTCGTTTCATGTTAATAAATGCGTTGACGAAGTGTTGAGGCGTTATCGTGTCAAAAATATTCCTTGTATTGTGTGGGGTTGCTTTTGTTCATTAACAAAATAAAAATGTTTGGTGGTCTACAGTAACATGCTTTAAATGTTATAAGTCAATAAACATCAAATGTAATTTGAATTGTCAAACTTGTCAATCAACAAACATTTTGAATTCATATGGTTGGAGTGAGCAATTTCCCTATTATCGGCTACGTAAATCAATCATCACTGCTATGAATGGAGGGACGTAAGTGCGATTTACGTGTCATGTACGTTTTACATAAGAATGTTATGGAATTTTACATGAGAAACTAAAACTATCTACATAAAAAGGAACACAAATCTGTTAAACAAAGAGAAAGCACCACTTTACTACTCTTTCTTTTTTTTTGGTAATAAGGTGAAAACCAACCATATGTTTTAAGTAACCTACTACTTGATAAAAGACTCTTTCGTCTTGTTCCCGTACATCTTGCATTTTTTTTTAGATTTAGAATGTATAGACGGAAGAAAACAAATTTTTACGAGAAGGAAGGTTAACGTTGTCTTGCCTTATTTTTTTATGAGGATTGAAAAACGGCTACATGTCAGGCCCAAAAACCCAAAGGGGCCTTCTTGTTCCGTATATATTTCTCATGATTTTTGTCTTAGTCATGTATTGTCTATAAGATAATAAATAGTGTTGTCGCCGCAATTTTTGGTCCGCCGGTTATAGCAAGTGCAAATGTTTTCATTAAGATGCCATAGTTAAACGTAATCCATTTCGTATTTTCACCTAAACTCTCAGATAACGTAATATTTCTATAACCCGTGCTATACATTTAAAATAATGTAAATAACGCGGTTTGAAACTTTCGCATTTTCAAGAAGGGAGCATTATGAATTTTAAAATTCCCACATCTTTTTGTTTCTCTCAGTGATGGAGTTACATGTGTATAAGGAAAGCTATTTCGCTTGTAAACAAGCATGATAATGGCGATCAATATGTTGGATATGAAAGCGACAACGCTTGAAGTGACTCAACAGTTAAGCGTAGTTTTGGGGGCTGTTTTAATGTGAGTATACGAACGAGGATTACATCAGAACGGGGATATAAGTTTCCCTTTTATGCATTACTTGTAGAGTGTTTCTACGTGTAGGCGTTGTGGATAATAAATTTAAGGGACGTGTGATATTATATTCTTTAACCAGTTGAAAAAAAGTCATGTATGCCTTATTTTTCCCAAAATGGAATACTTTTTCCCGTTGCCGCTATCCAATATTATGAACTTCTTATATATGGGTTTATAAAAAATATCTGATTTTTTTTTTTTTTGTAACAAACAATATTCATCACTTCACGTATAAATACCAGATCTAAAATTAATTTCTGCCATACCTCCTTATTGTTTAAGTTTAACAGAAAGTGTCTCCGGATTCTAGGATTACGTTTCTTTAACGCTTTGCCTCGCGACCTGAAATCAGTTTCAAATATAAAATGTTTTAAGGGGAGTATAAGAGCCTTTCTTGTGCATCACTGTATATATGTATTCATTAAACGAATTTTTCGTATTGTAAAGAAAACTAAAGTTAATAATTAAAATTGGGAGCAAGTGAATGAATTAATGAAAAAGTTTTTTTTTATATGTTACATATAATTAAATTATTTCTTTAATGATGCAATTAAACGAGGATTATTTTTATGTAGTTTTTTATGATTTTTATTATATATTAAAAAACTATAATTAAATTAATACACGTGGTAAATAGTAAAAAAAAAAAAAATTAGGTTAACCGATATCTGGTGAAAATGTTTTTGAAAACGTTGTACTTTAAAGGTTATATCGTTGTATGGCTAAGTATGTCAGAAGCAGGCTATATCGGGTGCCCTCACTCTTACTAGGACGCAGGGATTACAGCCTGGAGATCTTAGAGGGCATCTCAAATCCTTGAAGAACCCAACATAAATTATCTGATGTATATTGAAAAGGACACGATCCCTATGCAATATATTTGCGGTGGGTCCCAAGTCACCAAGGGATCGAAGGAAACGAAAAGGCAGATAAGCTGGCCAAAGAAGCAGCGAATATCCCTTTCATTGGTCTTAAACCCTTCTGGGGTCTCCAAAAGAGCCACATAAAACAAGTAATCAAGATATGGAGGACAGTCAAAAGGCCTCGTACTGGAATAATGTTCCAAGACAAAAACAGGCAAAAAAAAACAGAAAAAATAGCGCTATCGTTCAGAAAGGGGGATCTCAGATTACTGGCAGAATTTCTGACGGGCTATGTACCCCTAAAATATCACCTATTTAAATAGGAAAAGTTGAAGTTCAAATCTATCGTCTATGCCAAGAAGAACTGGAGATGGTAAAACACATTCCATGTAAATATGTTACCATCAGTCGCACACGAGACCAACACTTCAGTAGGGCATTTCTTGCACTTACTGAACTGAAGGAAGCATATCCTAGAGTAGTACTAAGGTTTATTAAAAGCCTCCAACTATTCTAACACGCATAAGGGCATTCTGTTACAAAAGACTATTAAGGTCACAGTGAATAAAGGCATGTGTGCATGGCCCGACGAAAATAATAATAATAATAATGGATAAATATTGTATTTCGCTTTCTACTATATAGGACGGCATGACTACATCTCTTGGCAGTAGGTGACGCCAGAAAATATTTCAGTGCTTTTTTCGAAGATGAGTGGCATAAACTGGGAGATAACAACAATGTGCGCAGTAGCAACGAGCGTTAGTGCTTTTCTCTTTTCACATTGTTTTTGTCGGGAGCGATTCCGTCAATACCATGAGCTATTTTATTATATTATACTTTTTTCATGTGTATTTTCTATATTAAACTCACTTTTGTCTGAACATTCTTCTGTGGAAAATCACTATCGTAGCCTTTTTAAAATCAAACCCATGAGAATAATTTAATACATTATGTACGGATATGTTGTACTGTTTTAAACAAGCTGAGTGCAATTAATAATACGGATATAAATAATATGCATTTCAAGAATTCTCTAAGTAAATAGATGCTTTATTTAAGGAAAGTGAAACTATTGACTTATGAACAATACCAAAACGCTTTCTGGAATTACGAAACTATTTACTATCTTTAAGAAAATATTGTTTGTGTTATAATGGCCATTTACTTATACTAAAAATCGCTTTTTCAAATTTTCTTGCATCAATTCGATTCATTCGTGAATCAAGTTAACAAATGTCTTAAACAAAGAAATAGAATTATTCAATACAAGTATGTATATACTTCTCTTAAGCGGAGAAAAAAACGCTAAGAAAATACTTCTTTTGTTTTAAAAATTATTGTATTGTGGATAATTGAAACGGTAGTTGTCTTGAATTGTGGCAGACAATCTTGATACAAGTAAACGTTTCTCTGCGTGCGGCTTATTCTGCTTCATTACTCTTTTAATAATTCATGCTGCATGAAAGAATATCAATTTCCCTTAACATTTAATTTTTTCTCAGAAATAGAATATGGACAGGACCTCTTAATTTTAAATCAATGTGAT
The DNA here is from genome assembly GCA_029619315.2 of Dynastes maya. Lineage (NCBI taxonomy): Eukaryota > Metazoa > Arthropoda > Insecta > Coleoptera > Scarabaeidae > Dynastes > Dynastes maya. Next base: position 25,059,558 of record JAROYE020000008.1, read on the forward strand.
GTGGTGCAAAAGAAAATTAGACTCTCTGTTTTTTTTTTTAGTTCAACAATCTAAGAAGGAAAGGTACCCAACCGCACTTTCAGAATTAATGAAATTTGGTGGCTTGCGTTTCTGTGAAAAACGGGTTTTGGAGGATGAAATCGGTTTTTGAAAATCAGGATTTTTCAGCTTTTCTCCTTGATTATTTCCGAAGCCATTGAGATGTCTATCCGTGTGCGTGGTTTTAGGTAAACGGAATGTTCCAGCGCACCGTCCGTTTACCGAAAACCCACACACACGAATAGAATCTAAGTAGACCCTCACATCATCATCTTGCCTAAAAACACGGTGTTATTAATTTCTTATCCAAACGACCATTTCCATATCTGAACATAATTCTCTTCTTCAAGAACTAAACCACATCACGGGCAACTCTGATCCGTAATAATTATTCTAGGAAAGGTATTGAAACTGCCACTAACCGCTACACGAACCCTTCTCCACAGCAACTTCCATCATCTAACCCTAATTTCGGTAAGCAAGCGTATCTACCTTACATTCAAGGTGTCACCAATTGCATCAAAGACCGCAATCATCTGAAAGCCCCTGGTGTCTACCAGATTCCATGCTCATGCGGCAGTGTGTACATCAGTGAAACAAAGCGATCGGTCAGCACCCGTGTTACAGGGTTGTTGCAAGTAGTCGCAGTGGAGCGTTGGCTGAGCATAGACTGGAAACTGGCCAGTAAATCCAATTTAACTCCACTCGCATCTTGTCTCGCAACCTTCACTATTATAGTAAAAAAAGCCGTGAATCAATCGAGATCTTCAAACATCCCAACAATTTAAATCGAGAAGCTGGCTACCCCTTACATCACACGTGGAAATCCCAACTGATCCTAGCAACCTCCATGCTTCATTGATCCATAACTTTTCCGCTCCATTGACCCGAAACAAACCCTATATAAACTAAACCCCTCGGAAAGAATAGTCCCCAGTCAGTGTGCAGCTACAGCTCTGAGAGTTCCATAAAAGTGCGTACGAAACGTCGGCGGAAGCTACAACCACGACGCGATTCCACTCAAAAGCCAGTAGTGGTAGTGTAAAGGAACTCTAGTTTATCAAAATTAAACAGCTACATTTTTAATTCGCACTACAACACCAAAAAAGTCTATTTCAAACTAGTTGAAGTGGCTTTGTGGGAATATAAAACCAGCATTGGTTCTTTCGGGTCAGGCCAAGAAATTTAAATTTATGGATTTTGGTACACTAATGCTATGGACACCCGCTGTTGAGTACAAAGAAGAGAACTATTGTTTTTGCTTAGTAGATGTAACAAGACACATAAGTTACGCAAACTTGGCAACAGCTATGAAACCTGTGCCGTACAACGGAAGTGTAGCCAATACCAGAAAGAGAAGATAGTAGAAGTATTACACCTACATTCATTTCAGTAAGAAACCTTATCAATAAGTCATCCAACATATCAACCTTTGACATAGATAAGTGCAATTCATAAATTATTCAACAGCGAAAAAGTAAATGATTAATTCGCTTTTTAGAACTGATGCGAGTAGAACAGAATCATAAATACTGTTCTTTCGATTTAAGGATTCAATTTATTAAGAAAGGAAACTCAGCTTACATCTACTCGCTGTAGATTGCACGAATTAATGATGATATAACATTTCGTAATAATATTACTAATTTAACGGTTAAAAATTGAATATCAAGCGGATGCTGAAGAGTATTTGTAGATTCATCTAAATAACTTTAAAATCTCACTGATTCATAAGGGAGAAAGAATGCTCAGTGTTCCTACAACTTACTCGATAAAATGAAAGGAATTACATTCTGTAATGACACTAGTATTTGAAAAAATAAAGTATTCTCAACATTCTTGGAGTGTTTGTGACAATTTCAAAGTAATTAATTTATTACTTGATCTACAGTTGAGTTACATCAAAACCGTTTCCTTTGCGAATGATATAGTCGAAGTATCAAAAACATTACACGCAAATTTGCAAATTTATTGCTACTTTACATCAAATTAGATATTGTTAAAAAGTATATAAAAACAATGGATGACAATGGTGAAGAATTTTTACACCTAAAAATGCGTTTCCGTGAATAAATGATCAATCATTGAAAGAATGTATTCTTCTCTCATGAAATATTAAGTATTTCCTCCTATTCTGTCCCTAGATAGAAGCCTTAATGAATGAACATCTACCTGAGAATGTACTAAGCTCATCATTATGAACTTCTTGGGAAACAAGAAGGCTAACAACTGTAAAGACCTAAAAGGACGTTTGCATTCTTTTAAGGAAATGAATGGCAAGAAAGGAAAGAAAAGGTACTCTTTCCCAATGTCCCTGCCATGTCTTTAACTCCTACAAAAAATACATTTTTTCAAACTCCTTAAGTAAGCTTCTGTTTCAATAATGACATCTTCGTTGAGCCGATTTTTTTCCCCGAGAGCCACCACATATTCGTATTGGGAAATAAAAGAAGTCGCAGGGAGCCTGGTCGGGCGAGTAAAGTGGATGGGGTACTAATTCATAGCGCAATTCATGCAATTTTGCCCGCCACAACTCTGAATGTAGGAGCTGGTGGAAAAAATTTTTTTCTTTGATAAATGGGACCGCTTCTCCTCGTCGAAGCGGTCGAATAATTCATTGTAGTAATGCCACGTGATCGTGTGTCCTTTCTCCAAAAAGTTTATCCCAAAAAGGTGTAGCCATGACCGATGGGACTGTCTTCGCCTTCTTTGGAGCAGATTCGCCTTAAAAATCCATTGTTTTAACTATCGTTGCATCTTAGGCATAGTAATCGACCAAGATTTCATCAACAGTGACGATTCGACACAAAAATTCTTTCGGATTTCACTTATAGAGATCCAAACACTGCTTCGAACGTGACAGTTGTATCCGTTTATTGTCCGTGTTAGCAATCGCGGTGCCCATCGGATCGACAGCGTTCTCATTCCTAACTTTTACAGTGAAATGTTAACTGCCGCGGACTTTTCCACTGATATCCCAGCAACCACGACTGCCGGGCGACCTGGGCGCTCCTGACCAAAAACCGATGTACGGCCACGTTCGAATTTGTTAACCAACTATCTAATAGTTGTCATAGATAGCATCCGATTTCGTTTTAATTTCTTCGCATGTTTTTCCATTCAAAAACAGAAAGTGAATTACTGAACGATATTGTTCCTTTTCCATTTTATACAAAAACACTACACACGCCCTATACAAATGATTGTCAATCAAAACTAAACTATGAATCTGCTTTTTATATGGCGCCGTTTGAAAGATGGCAGTGCACCATAGTATTATCAAAATCCTCCCTCGTATCTTCCCAGAAAATCTAGGAGCAGTTTCAGACGAGCATGGAGAAAAAGTCCATCAACGATTATGTATCATAGAAGAGCTATATAAAGGGAAAAGCTCTAACATGTTTGAGGAATATTGCTAAGTATTCTAAGGAAAAAATTATACTTTTGTTTTTTTTAACCATTTAGAATCTTTCTATTTAATCAAAAAGTATAAAATTTAAATTAGCTACTACGTAAACGACTGTAAGAAAGCAATAACAAATTCCAAAAATAATAAAGATATTGTGTATTGAATTTCTTTGAAAGAAACTAATTATAAGCAAAGTTTAACCCAAATTTGTAAGAAAGAGCAGCAGCTTCGTAATTTGTTAGCCGAAAATGTCCAAAAATATAGATAAGAATCCGAAAATTTCCCTGTTACCAAATTATTATTGGTGCAACTGCTGCAGCAGTAAACTATTTATTTGTAAAAGTACTCTATCATTATACTACAACACGTCTTCCTTTTTGTCCTTGACTTATTTTGTTTATGTTGGTGGGGGATTTTAGTTTTATAGACAGCGTAAGAAGCATCTTTCATTCGTTTTTAACATAAATAAAACGTATCCTATGAATCGTAGCAGAAACATCAAAATATCATCCAAATTTTCTAAAATCTAATTAAATTAAGCACTCTTATTTAAGTATCGAGTAGGTTGGGAAGGTTTCCCTAGAATGTTGGTATGGTTCCCCACTTTAATAAATGAGTAAGTGATTCTGACAAAAGATGTAACGAAAAAAACTACGTTAAAACCCAAAAATGCAATTTAATTGTCCTTTCTTAAATGTCAAAAACGTTGCAAGAACTAAGTGAATATCAATAAAAAACTAAATCTAATTACTTTAGGATAAAAGTTTGAATTTAATTTACTTTTTTGTACCCACATTTTCAAATATTTTCAATATTTAATAAAAGTTTCACAAACAACATAGAACTATAATGTATTTTCTTTAAAAACAATCTCGCATCGATCGCCATTGCTTAGTCTTCATTTTCTCTCATTTTTCTTGTGGTATATTACAATATATCAAAAGTGCAGTTAATTATATGTATAAAGCAAATCCCTATAAAATTTTCGTTTTACTGAAACAGACATGTGGCGACATCTGAAAGCTAAGGGAAAATTTTTAACCGGTACCTTCCAATAGGCATCTGCAATGGGCAAGCTTTTCACAACGCAAAAAACGAGAGCGTTGTAACAAGAATTTTAAATTTCTTTAATTTCAGTTTAATATACACTTTTTCCTGTCAATTACTTAATAAATTCTCATATCTAAAAAAAAAATTTCAGACCGTTGAGAATGTGTGTCAGCCAGGTTGACTTTGAACTGTTTTTATTATTCATTTCTTTGTTTTAGAACACTGGGACTACGTAAAAATAATATCAAAAATAAACTGTTCTAAATTTGACGACTAACTTATTTATTAAATTTATTTGTCAAATTTATTTATTTTATTTTATTTTCAATATCATCGCTGATGTTCTTGTGTTATAGTGAAAGGCTTCACCTAAAATAGCAGGTTTCGTCTGTCTATGAATAACGATTTTATATTTTTAAAAAGATTATGTTGAGTCTCTCATCGCCGGTACCGAGAAATTTTTAAAATAAGATTTTCTTAAATAAGGAAGTAATTATAAAAATCACCTAAATAACGTTAATAAATATATATAATATAATCTAATATAGTATAATATAATCTAATATAGTATAATATAATCTAATATAGTACAATATAATCTAATATAGTATAATATAATCCAATATAGTATAATATAATCTGATATAGTATAATATAATCTAATATAGTACAATATAATCTAATATAGTATAATATAATCTAATATAGTATAATATAATATAATATAATCTAATATAGTATAATATAATCTAATATAGTATAATATAATCTAATATAGTACAATATAATCTAATATAGTATAATATAATCTAATATAGTACAATATAATCTAATATAGTATAATATAATCTAATATAGTACAATATAATATAATCTAACATAGTATAATATAATCTAATATAGTATAATATAATCTAATATAGTACAATATAATCTAATATAGTATAATATAATATAAAATAGTATAATATAATCTAATATAGTATAATATAATCTAATATAGTATAATATAATATAATATAGTATCATATAGTATCATATAGTCTAATATAGTATAATATAATATAATCTAATATAGTATAATATAATCTAATATAGTATAATATAATCTAATATAGTACAATATAATCTAATATAGTATAATATAATCCAATATAGTATAATATAATCTGATATAGTATAATATAATCTAATATAGTACAATATAATCTAATATAGTATAATATAATATAGTATAATATAATATAATATAGTATAATATAATGTAATATAGTGTTATGTGACAAATTTAATTAAAAGATTTGAATTGAGGAGATAATCTGTTTTTGTATTTATTTTAAGTATTTACTTACAATAGAAAAATGAATTTAATCTAATTAAGATTACTTACAGTTTTCGTCGGTTAAGTTTCTTAAAATGGTTTTTTAAAAATTTCGTGACTGATTAAATATCGTTAAGAATCGTTGAATATCATTTATAGTTCACTCGAAATGTTTTTTATATATTTGCACTGGATACTTTCACGATGTTTTAACTTTCTTGTCTCAAACTTCCAAAAGTCAATCGGAAAGATGTTATTATCTGTCAGAATTGTTTTTGTTGCTGACTTCTCTTTTTTTTTTCGTCGTCCCTAACATTACCAATCTAATGACTTGATATTTTAATTTTGATGTTTTGAACTTCCAATTCGGTGTCGTAGGTAACGCAAAGGGTTTTAACGGTCATTTCCAAACACAATGTGATTTTTGTGTGTATCTGTGTCATTTTTACAATTAATGTTTTTAATACATAAATAACTTAAAATAAGCTGAGATTTTCACTCTCCTCTGTAACATGTCATTAACTGAGTCTTTTTTTTTTTTTTAAGAAAAGATTAATAATATAAATAATCAATAATGTCGGAACTCGAATATTAATCGGAAATAATTCAAGTTCCGCATTAAACTCTATTAAAATCTATTCTCGGCGAATTTTGATATAATAGTGATTATACTGAATTTAACATACGCTATTCACGTTGAAACATCCCACTACAATAATATAATATAATCTAATACAGTATAAGATAATCTAATATAGTATAATATAATATAATCTAGTATAATATAACATAATCTAGTATAATACAATCTAATATAGAAAAATCGAAAAATCGAAAAATCGAAAAATCGAAAAATCGAAAAATCGAAAAATCGAAAAATCGAAAAATCGAAAAATCGAAAAATCGAAAAATCGAAAAACGAAAATCGAAAATCGAAAAATCGAAAAATCGAAAAATCGAAAAATCGAAAAATCGAACAAATCGAAAAATCGAAAATCGAAAAAATCGAAAATCGAAAATCGAAAAAATCGAAAAATTCGAAAAACGAAAAAATCGTACGACGAAATCGAAAAATCGAAAAATCGAAAAAATCGAAAAATCGAAAAATCGAAAATCGAAAAAATCGAAAAAAATCGAAAAATCGAAAAATCGAAAATCGAAAAATCGAAAAATCGAAAATACGAAAAATCGAAAAAAATCGAAAAATCGAAAATCGAAAATCGAAAAATCGAAAAAAAATCGAAAAATCGAAAAAATCGAAAATCGAAAAATCGAAAAATCGAAAAATCGAAAAATCGAAAATCGAAAAATCGAAAAATCGAAAAATCGAAAATCGAAAAATCGAAAAATCGAAAATCGAAAAATCGAAAAAAAAATCGAAAATCGAAAAATCGAAAAATCGAAAAATCGAAAAATCGAAAATCGAAAAATCGAAAAATCGAAAAATCGAAAAATCGAAAAATCGAAAAATCGAAAATCGAAAAATCGAAAATCGAAAAATCGAAAATCGAAAAATCGAAAAATCGGAAAATCGAAAAATCGAAAAATCGAAAAATCGAAAAAAAAAAAAAACGAAAGATGGAAAATCGAACAAATCGAAAAATCGAAAAATCCAATAATCCAAAAATCTTTTTCGATTGCCGTTCGCGAGTTATGGGCAAAATAGAAAATATCTCCGAATCGCGTTGTTATACACCAAAAGACGTCGGCTTTCGACGCAGATCACGGCGGTATGCTTACTTTTTCGATTGCCCCAGCCGTTCATACAACAATAGCGAGTGCAAGATATTTACAACTGTATCCCGGACGGCAGCAACCACATCGTACTATTTTTTCTAGATCTTAACAGAAACTTGGACGAGAATGGTGCGTTTACTAAGCCGCGTTAACAGAAATTGAATGAAAATCAGCGGGATATTTTACAAACGGTAAATTAAATGTGTGTTTTTGCAAAGTGTTTGTAATTTTGTTTTGTAGATAAATAATTAATCCACCAACAGTGGGTCAGAATTAATTTTACGATTTTTAAATTTACATATTGCTAATTTTTTTTCCTTATAAGGTTAGTTTTTCACTTAGCTTGTTAGTTCAGTCTTGCTGCTGATGATGATAGCTTGGCTATCGAAACGTGCGTCCAGTGCGAATTAAGTGTTGTGGTAAGGGTTTTAGTGAACTGTTTCAGTGTTCCAGTGCCACAGTTTTAGAGTATCCATTTAGTGTGATGGCTTCCCGGTCTAGTTTACTCAACCGTTTCTTTAAGGTAAGAAGTAAGATTAGTCTAGTTAATGCTGATATTAAATTTCTGAAAGATTGTAGAAAATTTAATGTTTTTCCGAATTTCATTCAAATTAACTGCAAGAGTAAATCAAGTTCGGCTAATAGAGCTATTTCTTCGGCCAAAAGTTGTTGGTTAAATTCAGAAATTAAGTATCAGTATTTTAAAATTAGTCAACTAGAGTTAGAAGCATATAGTTTACATTTACAACTTTGTAACAATCTATGTATTTTAGAATATTTTGAATGGATTAATTATCTCAACAGGATTGAAGACGTTATTGCTAAGAAAGTTTCAGATAAAGAAAAGGTTCTCAAGAAAAAGTTTTCCAAATTAGTCACCACTAACAACCGAAACCTGCCGAGATAATTAACCCAACTGCATTAGTTAGAAAACGAGTCACATGAGTCTTTTAGCAAAGAAGAGATCGACTTATTAAACAAAGGTTTGAAATACAACCTGAAATTTAATAAGCCTCCGGTTGAAGAAATTATAGTTGGCATAGAAAACGCGATCAGTAATTTTGATGATAACACAAAAAATTTTATTCGTACCGCCTGTAAAAGTCAAATTTTGGAAAATATGCAAAGGAATGCACCTGACATTGCACGAAAAGATCAAATCATTGCTAGAAGACTAAAAAACAAAAATTGTTTTTATTTAAAATCCGACAAGGGTAACACTGTAGTCATCTTAGACAAAGAAGATTATTTTAGTCGAGTCAACACCACTTTTTTGCTCCACAAAGTTTCTTATTCAAAATTATCAAAAATCCTTTGTCTAAAATGATTCAGAAACCCAAAAAGACCATGTTAGAAAATGTAGGCTGTCCTTAATCGACAATTTAAGATTTTAGACTAACGCGTGTAACCAAACCCATTTACTGACCTAGGATGAAATTGTTTACCTAAATCACAAGCCCCGTGAAAAAGCATGAGACCCATTTGTTTGTCGAATATCACAGTCCAACTTACTTACTTTCCCAGGTGGTTATCTTGACAAAATTGAACCAGTTACCTTACAATTTCCGGATTTGGCTATTTAAAAATTCTTTACGAGTTCATTGAAAAAACTAAAGGACATTGGCTTGTTTTTTTTTAAAACCTGACACGAAATTTTAGTTTCGTTTGACGTAAGTTCAATTGTTCCCTAGCTGTTTCCAGTTTGAATTTAACTTTTGAAAATATTTAGAAACACTGTTTGTTAGAATTAACCAAATGGATAGAGAGGACAGGTTACTAAGCTTCATTTCTTTGACAAAACTTTGCATGAAACAAAATTTTTTTTTCCAAATTAACAACACTTTTTATCAACACCCGGAAGGAACAGCAATGGGTAACAGCCTTCTCTCCTTTTTATGCTTCACCTCTTTATGGGTAAATTTGAAACTGACCTGAAGAATCCTTTTTTCCTTATTTCCCTCGGCTTTTTGGATCAATACGTCGATGACATTTTTTTTGCATCTTTGACATCAGTTAAATGTTCATAACGGATTTTCAAGAACAACTTTAACTCAAAATTTTTCCCTCTAAGCCAAATTTTACCCACGAAGAAGAAAAAAGACAACAGGAATTCCTGTTCCTCGACAAATGTTATAATAAGAAATAAAAATTAAGTTAGAAATAGACGTTATTTATAGTAAACCTACTATACTAATAGATTCAATCCCCTTACAGGATTTCTAATCAATCAATATGAACACAAACTTTCGGCTATTTAACTTTTTGGTGCACGTTTACTTCCCAATTTTACCTTTACGAAAAGTATATATCAAAATGAACTAAAAGAACAATTCACCATATTTCTAACTTTAACGGATTCTCTGGAAGGAATGTGCCTATAATACTATTAGGAAACATAAGAAATAGATTACGAATTAGAAATGTAAGCCAACATTAGGAAACGCATTGACCGGGGCCGTAATAATAAATAAATATGTTACATTTACCCTTTTAGTCATTGTTACATGTTATGCCAAGGGGCCCCCTTCAAAAAATCTTTTTTCTACGATTGCGCCAGATTGTTTTTCTCTTCGAGACAAATAACCTTAAAAAAACCTTTTAGGAAATTCCACAGACCAGTGATAACAATGGATTAATCAGGTCAATTTTTACAAAATTTTCATGTAAAGATTGTGATCAAGTGGTATAATTCGGGCATACAAAAAGATCAATCAAAATTTAGGTACATAAGAACATTTGGCTCATCTCAAATTCAGAAGGTTTTTGAATAAATCTAAGCGTTGCCCTAACATATGGCTTGAAAAATATCATAATTGTTGATAATATAAAGTTTTCAATTAAAAAACGTTGGAGTACTCTCAATTAAAATTGTTATGAAGCATGGAAATTTACAAAACAAAACCCTCACTTAATGATTTCAGAATTTTAGGACCACACTAAATTCCAGCCTTTATCCTTTGGGTTACATCATGTTTTAATCTTTTTATAGCTTGTAATTTTTAACCATGTGCAATGAACCTCTTTCATTGTAATCCAGGATTTATTAACGTCACGTCCCCATTCGGCTTCATTTTACATTTAGGCTATTTTTATAGTCCTGTGCAATGAACAGCGGTTCATTAAATTTTTACAGATTGTTAAATTTACATATTTTGCTAATTTTTTTATTTTTCCTTATAGGTTAGTATTTTTTTCACTTAGCTTGTTAGTTCAGTCTTGTGCTAGATGAAGCTTGGTACGAAACGTGCTCCGGCGAAAATGTTGTGGAAAGGGGTTTTAGTGAACTGTTTCAGTGTTAGTGCCACAGTTTTAGAGTATCCTTTAGTGTGATGGTTTCCCGGTTATTTACTAACCGTTTTTTTAAGGTAAGAATAAATTAGTTAGTAATGCTGATTTTAAAATTTTCTGAAAGATTGTAGAAAATTTAAGTTTTCCGAATTTCATTCAAATTAACTGCAAAGTAAACAATTCGGCAAATGAGCTATTTTTTTGGGCCCAAAAGTTTTTGGGTTTTAAATTCAAATTAAGTATCAGTTTTTAAAAATTAGTCAAAGAGTTTAAAAGCAATATTTTTACATTTACAATTTTGTAACAATCTATGTATTTTAGTTTTTTTTTTGAAGGTTAATTATCTCAACAGGATGAAGACTTATTTGCTAGAAAGTCTAGATAAAAAAAAAGGTTCCAAAAAAAAATTTTTCCAATAGTCCCCATAACAACCGAACCTGCCGAGATAATTAACCCAACGCATTATTGGGAAAAACGAGCCTGAGTCTTTTAGAAAAAGAAGAGATCGATTATTAAAAAATTTTTGAATAAAACCTAAATTTAATAAGCCTGGTAAAGAAAATAGTTGGCATAGAAAACGCGACGTAAATTTGATGATAACAAAAAAATTTTTTATTGTACCCCCGTAAAACAATTTTGGAAAAAATAGAAAAGGAATGACCTGAATTGACGAAAGACCAAATCATTGCTAAAAGACAAAAAAAACAAAAATTGTTTTTTTTTTAAAATCCGAAAAGGGGTTAACACTGTATCATTTTAACAAAGAAGATTATTTTAGTGAGTCAACACCATTTTGTCAAAAAAGTTTTTATTCAAAATTATCAAAAATCCTTTTCAAAAATGTTTACAGAAAAAAAAAAGACCTGTTAGAATGTAAGGCTGTCTTAGCGACATTTAAGATTAGACTAATGTGTAAACCCAGTACATAGGATGTATTGTTTACCAAAAATACACAACCCCGGGAAAAACATGAGACCCTTGTTTCGAATATAAAACAGTCCAACTTCTTATTTTCCAGGTGGTTACGAAAAATTAAACCCCTTACCTGTACAATTTCCGGTTTGGATTAAAATTCTTACGATTCTTAAAAAAATAAGGACTTGACTTACTGACAAAAAAATTTTTTAGTTTCGTTTGACGTAATCATTGTTCCCTAGTTTTCCCTTTGATTAACTTTGAAATTTTTAAAAACCTTTTTTTAGAAAACCAAAGATAGGAGGAAGTTACACTTTTTTCTTTGACAAAACTTTGCATAAAACAAATTTTTTTCCAAATAAAAAAACATTTTTTATCAACAACGGAAAGGAACAGCAAGGGGAAACAGTTTATTCCTTTATGGCTAACCTCTTTTTTTAAAAATTTTAAACTGCCCTGAAAAATACTTTCGCTATTTCCTGGGCTTTGGATAGATACTCGATGACTTTTTTTTGATCTTTGACATCATAAATGTTCAATAACGGATTTCATAGAACAATAACTCAAAATTTCCCTCTATAAATTTCCCCCACGAAGAAAAAAAAGACAACAGGATCCTTCCTCGACATGTTTAAAAAAAAAATAAAAAAAATTTTAAAAAGATTTATAGGAAAACTACTAGTAAAAAAGATTCATTTAAAGGGATTCTAATCACTCATATGAACAAAACTTTCGGTATTAATTTTTTTGGTGCACCGGTTATCAATTTTCTTACGAAAGATAGATAAAAAATGAACAAAAAGAAATCATCAATTTTCTAATTTTAAGGGATTTTAAAGAGTCTCTTAAACTATTGGGAAACATAAGAATAGATTAGAATAGAAAGTAACACTTTAGAACGCATTGAGGGCCGTAATAAAAAGAAAATGTAAATTTACCCTTTTACCCCATTTTCACCAAGGGTCTTAAAAAAATCTTTTCTAAAAACCGCAAGATTTTTTTTCTCGAGCAATACAAAAAAATCTTTTGGGAATTCCAAAAGACCCAGGGATAACGGGATAAATCAGGAATTAAAAAATTTCATGTAAAATTTGATCAAGTGAATTTTGGGCAGACAAAAAGATAAATCAAATTAGTAAAAGAACTTGGGGCTCATCTAAAATTAAAGGTTGATAAATCTAGCGTTCCCCTACAAATGTTTGAAAATAACCAAAATTTTGATAATAAAAAGTTAATTAAAAACGTAAGGAGTACTTTAAATTTAAATTGTTATGAAGGCTGAATTTTTTAAAAAAACTCATTTAAGAATTAGATTTAGGACCATAAATTCCAGCCTTTATTTTTGTTCATCTGTTTAATCTTTATACGAAATTTTTAACCCATGTGCAATAAACCCGTTTCATGTAACCCGGATTTTTTAACTAAAGCATTCGGCTTTTCCCTTTAGGCATTATAGTCCTGCAATGAAGCGGTTCTTTTAAATTTTACGATTTTAAAATTTTAAATTTTTGCAAAATTTTTTTTCCCCTTAAAGGTTTATTTTTTCACTTAGTTTGTTAGTTCAGTTTTGCTGTTGATGTAGTTGGTATCGAAACGTGCCCCATGCGTTTAAAGTTTTGTGGAAGGGGTTTTTTAGTGAACTGTTTCAGTGTTCCGTGCCACAGTTTTAGAGATCCTTTTAAGTATTTCAACGTTTCGACAGTAATCATACAATGATATTTAGAGCATATCTTGGGTTATAAAGCTGAGAATAAGTAGATTTATTTAAAACATCGCACACTAAGTTTTTGCAGCTGTAAAAAAAATGACGAGGTTGAACTGAAGAACTGAAAATTGTTTGAAAAACTTCGCAATTTAGCTATATAGAAACGTCTTTGAAAAAAAGTCTCTGGATGAATTTGTTAAGGCAATACGTAATGCAGAAATTACACAAAGTATTACTCCCGAAATGCTAATAAATGATCAACAAAATCTAAGGAAATCGCATTACAGTTTTTATGAAGGAAACTAGCTGGACCCCCGAATTTTGAAAATTCGGGAGTTAGTTTAACGCAGTTTGAACCAACTCCAGCAATGGTAAACCTTATCTGCATAGCTTCTTACTTAATTTACTAAAGTATGACTTATTTTAGATATAGGTGAATATGAATAAAAAGAACAGCTTTGTCAGATTCTGAAGAAATATATACCGTGCGCCAGTTAGTAATTTAGCGTGAAAACTACCAAAGATGGAGAAATTAGATTTATTGTACGTATATAGTACACCCTGGTGCATTTTGTAAAATTATCTACAAGTATACAGAGTGTTCCAAATTTACGCAACCGCCTTCGACTTTTTTATCTTAAATAGATTGCTATATTTTTTATTGATCCTTTTGATAGTCACTTAAATTACGTTTGCAGTGATATCTAGTTACGCGCAGTTTCGACAATTACTTTTGGCTGTATTACAAATTTTGTTAAAATTTTGACAGTTACAGGACTCTGACAGTTTAAGACCTAGCCTGAAAACAGTGTCAGGAGTTACTCTTTTACTATCGATTTTGGGGCTAATACTTTATGTGTTTCAAGGTGTTATAATGTAAAAATGTATATATGGTGTTAAATATGTCGTGCAACATTTATCGAAATTCGAACGCTTTTTTCTCGATTTTTTAAAAATAGAACCTATATTTTTTGATGTTGTCAGCAATTTCCTTGAAAAATTACCTTAAAAATGGTACCAACAACGTAATACTTATTTTTAGTATTCTCGAAGATATTACAATGTTATGGGAAATACGTTTAATACCCGATATGCGGAGCTAGATGGCCATGATTTTCATACAAAATCAAATAACAAATGGTGCCTTTGGCAATAATTAAGCACCACGTTTCTTTAACTTGTCTTTAAAATTGTGAAATAATAAAAACGGAACCATTTACCTCTACTCAATTGTTATTTTATGTTGCCCTTTTTCTTTATATTACTCAGGGAATGAATTATCTTCCTCCCACTAGTAGGTGGACTCGTTGTATAACGTTTGCTTCTAAAGATTTTCTCATTTTTCCGATTTGGACGCTTTTTTTTATCAATCTTTAATGACCAAGTTGAGATTTGAAGAATGGGATTTTTGTTGATATCACAGAATGAGTATCAACGCAATACAATAAACTGCTAAAAATTTAGAGGTCCGAGGATTTCTAAATCCCGGTCTAAGAATAGTTAAGAATTTGTTTGCTTTTTGTGCCACATGTATACTACATTTTGTACCACATTTTATTAATTTCCATTAAGGAATTAGAAAGTTATAGTAATGAATAAAGAGAGAAAAAAATGTGATTAGGCAAGCATGAGGATCAGAATGCATGATCACATTTTGCATGAGAATCAGAATTAGCATGATCTGGAAGAGACGGTCAATAATGTGTAAATTTTATGTAACAATTATATTATTGTTAAGTTTATTACTAAAACAATGTTACATATACAGCATGTTTTAGGAAAAAAATGATTTCCCCAACACAAATTCTTAAATTCAAACCCTTCTAGTAGATTGAAACTGGTGAATCATCCTGTAGATTGCTTAAAACGCTGCTGTCCAACAACGCCGAGGTGCAGCCATACATAATTCCCAAGTACAAACGTGTATATGTCTGTAATGTAATACTACCATCGTGTACGTTGTTATTTACAGCTTCGGTTGCCGTTGAGAGACGTTTTCAACGCCGCCAAACGACATCTGCACGCATACAAAATACATGCATGTCATAGAAGAGGACAAAGACGCGTTAGCCAGTCACAAGACGCAGACCGCAAACTGTTAATGTTTCTCCGCCGAAAAACATTATTCTACAACAAACCCTTTATGGATAGAAGGAAGTAACTCAGAGCAGGGCAGATATTTTGGGCGTTTACGACCACTCATTTCCAAGTGGAATCGTATTATTTCGGTGAGATGGTACTTTCCCTGTCACCACTACACTTAAAAACCGAACTATAGATATCTATGTTATGTACTGCCACAGATATAAGTACTATAGTCGGATTTATTTAAGTGAAACAGTTAAAGAGCGTAAAAAAGTACATTAGATAGAGACTATTTGGAGTAAAATAGAACGTGTGTGAAGTTGAGAAAGATAAAGAGAACAATATACCATGTGTGAAAGACAATGAATAAACAATCATTTATTGTGAAAATGCTAAATAAACATAACAAACATTTATTGGAACAAAATGATGTATGAACAATGTGAGTGGTACGAGGGGGTTCCCAAAAGAAACCGAACTCATTTTTTTTTTAATATTTGCTTAATTTTTAACAAAAATCTTTCAATTCCCTTCAAAGTACTCTCCATTGGAGGTAGTACACTTGTCCAACCTTTTATTCCATCGTTCAAAACATTTTTTTAATTCGTCTTCTGTGATGCCCGACAGCGCCTCCGTCGTTTTCACCTCAGCAACGTCGGCAAAACGCTTTCTTTTCATATCTCTTTTCATTCGGGGAAATAAAAAAAAGTCGCAAGGGGCAAGGTTGGGTGAATAGGGGCTACGAGGCACAGGGTCATGGCATTTTTGGTAAAAAATTGTCGCACAGAGAGGCTTGTGTGAGCAGGAGCGTTATCATGGTGGAAAAACCAGTCACCCGATTGCCACAAATTTGGCTTCTTCCGCCGCAAACTGTTGCGCAATCTTTTCAAAACTTCCAGGTACAAAGCCTGGTTAACTGTCTGACCCTGTAGAACAAACTCTGAATGGACGACTCCTCTCACATCGATAAAACAAATCAGCTTTGTTTTGACGTTTGATTTCACTTGACCAGCTTTTTTGGGGCGAGGTGAACTTGAAGTCTTCCACTGGCTTGATTGTTGCTTCGTTTCGGGGTCGTAACCGTAGCACGATGATTCTTCACCTGTGATGACTTTGGAAGAAAAGTTTCGATCATTTCGGAACTCTTCTTTCAAAGCACAGCATGCTTCCACTCGACCTTGTTTTTGTTCGGCAGTCAGCAGTCGAGGCACAAATTTGGCAACCACCCTTTTCGCCCACCAATCTTTCGTTAAAATTCGCTAAACTGAATTCCAAGTCACTCCAGACAGCTCCGCAACTTCTTCAATGGTCCGTTGTCGATCTTCCAGGATGATTTCGCGAATTTTTTCAACATTTTCATCGGTTCGGGCCGTGGAAGGACGACCAGAGCGAGGATTGCCATCAATTGACATTCCACCTCTTTCGAAACGAGAAAACCACTCAAACACCTTTCCCAATAGCATCATCCTTGTAGGCCGTTTTTAGCATTTCAAGGGTTTCTGTGCCAGTTTTTCCGAGCAAGAAGCAAAACTTTACGGCTGCGCGCTGTTCACGAGAGTCAGCCGTTCTAAAAACGACGAGCACACAAAACAAGTGTCATTAAAAAATTCACACAAGCCGAACGGAACCTTCTTTAGCAACGACGCTTGGCTTACTGACTCGAGAATGGTAGGTCTATATGCTCTTAGCGGTAGAACGCGGTACTATAAAAATTACGCCCACCACAACATCAGTTTGGTTTCTTTTGGGTACCTCGTCGTGCTGATTGCCCCAATACACCTAAAAAATTGGCATTGTAGGTGACGAAATTCACAGCTAATTTGGCTTTTTAGTGGCGTATCTATGTAATGGTAAATTATTTAAGTTATTTAACTTATTGAATGCAACTGTCATTGCCGGCACGTATAATGTTTTCAGTATGGCCACTCGTTCAATGTTAAAATTCCTCAGTGGCTATTAGCTCTTCTTCGATAGCACCTTCCTGGACCTCCGACCTCTGAAGCGAGGATGTTTGATGTTTCTGGACTTTCCTGCATAGTCTCCCGTACACGTTCAATATTTTCATGCATGTGCCGCCACCACGAAGGTACCTTACTGTCCCTTGTTGTCGAAAATTTGCAACCAGACAGTTTATTGTACGGTCCATTGTTTTGACTTAGCACGCTTACCGTCGATATTTTAATGTGCGGCTTAGACCCTCAAAACAAGTAAGGTTCAATGATATTGGTTCGTTGTTTTTTTTTTACACACGGACATGTTTCTGCCTGCTCGGCGTCATCAGCGTGGTTTTGAGCACAATTTTCTGCTGCATACAATTGCGTCTGCTTCTCAATTTATGTTGCTAATCTCCAACAGCACTGAATATGCCTCTCGGCGAGACCTAGTGCCAAGGGACACGGTCATGCCGTCCCAGAGGGTAACAAGACAAATCGGAGTGTAGACGTCCACCACCTATCGCTCCTGGGCTGTCACAGGTAGCGGAGATCTACACTCCGTGTGAACAGTAAATGTTTCCATTTTAACTTGTTTCACTATTAAATTGTTAATGCCTGAAGAAGGGTTTTACCTGAAACCGGTCGCATATAGAATTTAGCAAACATTAAAGTAATTAGGAAGTACATTTTCAATGAAGATTTTTTTTTATTGATACTAGCACTTTTTTTGGCAAGTAAACTCCGCATTGGCATTTACTGAAATTTACACCTAATGTCAAAATTGTAATTTCCTTAAATGAAAGTAAATAAATAACAAGATTGGATTGAAAGTGTCACATATATGTCGCAGTGGTGTTACTAAATAAATTAAATGTATTCCTCAAAGCGCAGCATTACAAAAAAATTTGAATCTCAAGAAAAAATTATCTAAAAAATACCGCAAAATATAGAAAGGACGTGTAGACACTTTAAAAAATACTTTCGAATGAAAAGGCCCCGGAAAAAATTAAATAATTTCCGGCGACTGGAAAATTTTTTTTAAAACTCACTTGCTATAGATAGAAAAATTTTCAAAAAACTTCATACTACAATTGTTGCGTATGTTACTCCTTAGACTTCCTAGAACCTTTCCATCGATATCGACATGCTTAACTTACGTTATTGTCTCCTTGTTCGCCGCGGTTGAATTTGTCATACTCAGAGAATAGGTGCTAATATCAGCTAACACGTTAGATAAGCGTAAAGCTTTGGTCTCTAGCAGTATTGTTAAGTCTTAAATTCGAAGGCAAATAATGAGAGAAAGCTTCGGAGGTACTGATGCTAACATTACTAACTGAAAATATAAATTGTTCGTCACAGGATTAACTGTCAATCTGAATGTAGATACATAAATATGTAAGTACAGATATGGACGTCAAAAATCGAATTCATTAAGGAATCCATTGAATATTGTTGAATATAAATTAATTGTTTGTTTTTGTTTCGTTATTCGATCGAATTTTCTTCAATCAAAACCTTATTTCAATTAATGAAGCTTCTGAAACCCATCTTCCATATTTCCCATAGAAGTGTAATATTTTCGAAAATACTAGAAATAAGTATCATGCTATTGGTACCATTTTGAAAGCAATTTCACAAGGAAATTGCTAGCAATGTAAAAAAAAAGTTGTATTTAAAGGAATCGAAAAGAATCGTTTGAATTTTGATGAATATTGCACGACATATTTAACACCATGTACATATTTTTACATTACACCACCTTGAAACATATGCAGTGTTGGCGTCTAAATTGACAGCAACAGAGTAATTCGCGACACTCCATCCGTTTCCAGGTTAGGTCTTAAAACGTCAGATTCTGCAACTGTCAAAACTTTACAAAATTTAAAATATAGCCAAAAGTAATTGTCGAAGGTGCACATAACCATATAATACGGCAAAGGTTATTTCAGTGGCTCTGAAAATAATTAATAAAAGATGTAGTAATCTATTTGAAATAAAAAAGGTGAAGGCGGTTGTGGAAATTTGAAACACATTGTTTTACAAAATATGCTGTGGTACACTATATACGTAGAACAAATCTCATGTCTTCATCTTTGGTAGTTTTCACGCTAAATTCCGGCGACATACTAGTGGCGCACCCGGTACTAGACCAAACCGAACCAAACATCTCTTATTTGGCATTTTATGGTAATTTTTACTGGAATGTAGGATTTTGCGGTTGCTTTCTATTAAAGTGTTACCTTTCGGGTTTTGTTGAGCTTGTTGCACTGTAGTATTTGGTGTTTCGCTGAATATACTGCCTGAGAAGGACAACCACCAGACAGAGGGACGGTAATAATTCGAAAGAAAAACAACTGGCTACGCCTATCTACCATACGTCGCCGAAGTATGGATAGTAAGGATATACTAAAGGAAGTTTTGGAAAACAAAAACGTAAAAGTTAGGTATAACGTAGTGAAGAAGACTGGATAGTTTATGTCTTCAAACAAAGACCGAAATTTATAAAACTGGGAGCCCCAGGTTCTGGGCCCCGGAGTAGACAAACGAAATGTTAACATTTTTAGTTATGAAATGTCAAAAATATTAAACTTCTGTTATGGATATTATTGCCAATGAGCGCTGCCAAGAAGAAGTTTCTATTATTCAATGCCATAAATGTATTTCACCAAAGAGAAGTTAAATAATCGACCTACACTGGATGCAGACCAATTCCCTGTTATTTGATAATTACCAAGATTGACAAGCAAACATAACATGTACTCCCTCATGACGTAAACTCTAACTTGATACCTCCGTTCAGAGGAAGCATTCATATCCATTCTGAAGAAATTTACAAATTATATACATATGTAAAATTAGTGCATATACACTTTGTATATTTTCTGCAAATGTGCTTTGTCGTTGTCAGCAAATCTTTGTCAGACCAATCATACAGCCGAAGTAAGTTCTTAGCAAACCTCCTCAGTATATCAATCTCCGCCACCTCTTTCGGGATAATGTTTCCATATTTCGAATTTACATCTTGCAGATATCCATCTCTCCGTTTTAGATAATTAATTTGCGCTCTCTTATTAATATTTCATCAGCGTGAGATCCCACAGATACTATCTCCGAGTGTACAATTACGAATATTTATTACGAGTTTAGGTTATGGATACACGTGATATGCATCTGTACGTCTCAAGGCTTAAGTCTCGTCGCGAAGAGCGAATCTGACGAGGTTCTGCGACGTCCACCGGTGAACCTCGGGCCGCGACAGACCCGCTGACAGCGGAATTAATGTCGCAGTACCCCGGGCTTATTATTTATATACGTCGGCGGGTACAAATTGAAAACTCATGCGGCTCGAAATGCGACGCCGTTTGGCGACGATTTGCAACTATGCGGATGGTCGTAAATTAAACGGCGAGGTAAGGAGGGGGATCGTCTTTATAAGAGCGAGGCGAAGCCATGGAGGAGATGTCACGATAAAGGGACAGAATTTGTGGAATCGATGACAGAGAAGAGTAACTGTGAGTATAATCAAAGACGTCGTCTATACCCAACACAGGCATAGATATATGTGAATATTTAGAAACTTGATATTGTATTGGGTTTACAAAATAGTATATTGCACAGGGTGTACTCGAAATACGGGATGACTTTGCTTACATCAAGTGTATCTTCTCAATTATAAATCGTAACCCAAAAAGTAACATGTTTTGTCAAACAGGTCAGCAATTTACAAATGAACCAATGAAAAACCAACGATAAAAGATAACAGTTGTCATTGCTTTGTTCAAATTTACTAATGAACATGACAATTTTGTTTGTTTCTAGACACAAATACAGGGGGCGCCGTGATGATCGCCTATTTATAGTATATCAAAAAACAACTAAGATAATTTTAAAATGTATAGGTATTGAGGAAAAAGTGGTAATAATGGTCTTAATCTCACAAGAACTTTTTAATAATAACTCGCTACTGGTTTCGAGCAAAATCTAGCTCATCTTCAGGCAAGAGTTAACAGATTGTGAGCTAAATTTTGCTCGAAACCGGTAGCTAATTATTATTAAAGAGTTTTTGTGAGAATAAGACCACTATTATCATCTTTTCTTCAATATGAATCACTAACACGGAGTCGCCTTCGATCATTATTTATAGGTATATTTTCTCCATTTATCGGTTCTACTTATAATAGGGTTCGAAAGAATTCATAAAAATCCAAAATTCATTAAATTTCAAGCAATTTGTTTTTTGAAGAAATGCTCGGACAAGTCGATTTTATTTATTTAAAATAAACATTTCTGCATCAATTTTAAGTTTCTCCCATTTCTGGTTTTCAAGTATTGAAGTCATCAACAATATTTTAAATGACACCTCCCGATTTTTTTTTTTGATAGATGATTTAATTGTCTAAATGATAGAATCGAAATTTTAATACTCCACATAACAAGATTTTCGAATAGAAATCATTTAAATGGTGGGAAACATAAATTTTATATTTATTTTGAAACCTAAGTCATTCAAGAAATGAAGTGATTGTTTACGTTAGATTAAATGCTATCCAATTGCTCATAAATTTTACTAGTAACAAAGAGCCTAGCAAAAGATAAGCAGAAGTAATCTATTCTCACTTAAAGTTTAAACTTTTGTAATCTACATCCTCCACTGGCAATTTCAGAAACAGTATCAAATGATGATGATAGTGCTTTAATTAATACCTTCTATGCACGTTGTCTTTTTGTCAGTGTGGTGAGTAACCTAACGAAGTTTGTAAGGCATTACGTTTGTCATAGTCGGGACAGTGTACATAGTGACCAAGTCTTGAATGTACGACGCCTAACTCTATCATAATCAAGAGCAGATCCCGCAGATTAAACAGATGAGGGTTATTTTATTTGAAAATAAGCATTTCTCACCAAATCATCAAATATGTCTAACATTTATAAATTATTTATCGACTATTACAGGAAATATTGTATTATGAAATTTAACTTGGGTGTTATATTCCGAAAAGATTTTAAAAAGTCGCTTTCATATTCCCTTTCAAAATTGATTTTTCACAAAGTGAGCTTCTAAATAACTTTTAGTTACAATATTAATCGATATTTTTAGAAGGAAGTGTACTTTACGCTGAAGGACGTTTTAAAATTTCAAAAAGTACAATTTAACATATGAATGCAGGGGCTTGTTATGTTAGTAACGATTTTCTGAAATGTTAACAATAAAAGTTTTCTATTCGGTGCGTTTGCACGATACATAATTTGAAATCTCAAAATCACTTTTCTATTTGGCGCGTTTGCGCGGTACATAATTTGAAATCCCAAAATCATTTAACATAAAAGTCAAGTCACATACACTGTCTCTCAATTAAAATGAACACAGCAACTTATATCATAATTTCAATCTCTAATAAAGGGAAGAAATAAAAGTGGTCTTCATTCACAAAATTCTATATTGACTTAAACAGTGTTACCGGTTTCGTGCATTACGTTCACCCTCGGGCAAGCTAGAAAACCATCAAATTCCCAAATCATTACCTAATCATCTTGGCGGGCGTAATCGACCATCGCGAATCAAGAAATCTGAACGGACGTTTTCATTGAAAGATGAAAGAAACCTTACCTGTCCCAAAAGATCGGCCGAAAACATCGCAGCTATGGGTGTCAATATCGCAGAACAACCAGATATCTCCATTCGACGTAAGCGTCGTGCACAGGAATAGAATCTCCACCACACCACTCTTCAATGAATTTTGATAAAAGATTTTCACCTTAATGCGTACAAGGTTCAATTGACTCAACAGCTACAACGTACCGACCACAGACAGCGCAGAAACTTTACCAACTGTATCTTGGAACAACTGCAAGCTGACGATGCATTTCACAACAAAATCATCTTTAGTGACAAGGCTCACTTCTACCTCAATGGCTTCGTTAACAAGCAGAATTTTCGAATAAAGGAGTGTACTGTCATGTACTAAATATTAGTTATTCTTCATATAAAACTATTTTTGAAAGTTAACGAAATATGGATCATCTAAGTGGAATTTTAATTCTTGTTGGATGAGGCGATGAAACCAGAACTCAGCAAGAAGTGTGGAATTTGTTTAATGTGAAATGCCCAGATAATAATGTCAACCAATCCACAGTGATTAAAATCGAGAGAAAATTTGGAGAAACTAGACATGTCAAACACATTTCAAATGCAGGGCGACCTAAGAAAATGAATAGAATGTGAAATTTTGATCAAAATCAAACAATTAAGCGATCCGTATTAAGTGTACTAAGAACTCAATGAAGATTACCTTGATCACAAAATGGAATTTTGTGATATAATGCAGGATTTGTGCAACCGTAATCCACGATTCACTCGCCAAATCATCGGCTAAAGCTTCATTTTGCCTAAATTCACCTTTCGTAGTCAACTATTTCGATTGTGAAAAGGCTTCAGATATGTACTGGTGTATTCAAATTTTATCTAGAGTTATTAATGGACACCAAAACTCCGACTTATTTATATAGGGCTTTGGAAATGTGCGCATTCGAATGCGTTTTTGGTCCTGAAGGAGTAAGTAACCCACAGTTGGCTTTTTCATGGGAAAATCTTAAATCAACATTTGACAAACACATTCTTTTGAGATGCACACAGCTTCTGCTATCTCTCTAACCTTAATTCGTTGGACATCTAACATCATTTGGTGAACTTTCCCGATGTTATCGATAGCAGTTGCAGTTTTTGGTAGTCTCGAACGTTCACAGACATCCAAGCTGCTACAACCACGTTTAAATTCAGCCGCCCAAAATTTCACTGTGGCAAATGTTGGTGCAGAGTCTCCGTAAAAAGCGCCCATCTCAGTTTTAATTTGCGTAGCCGTATTGCCTTTCAAATGCAAGAATTTAGTGATGGCTTGATATTCCGTTTTTTCCATTGTTACAGAAACACAAACGACTGTTAAACAACAACTGAGCGTCCAACATGGCTGAAATGTGAAAGGTATCTTTCAACGCATGCGCTGTTCATTGTTGGCGAGAAACGCTATCTTC
This sequence comes from Dynastes maya, assembly GCA_029619315.2. Taxonomy (NCBI): domain Eukaryota; kingdom Metazoa; phylum Arthropoda; class Insecta; order Coleoptera; family Scarabaeidae; genus Dynastes; species Dynastes maya. Next base: position 25,084,070 of record JAROYE020000008.1, read on the forward strand.
ATGTTGAGACTTGAAACTTTTCAGAGCACCTTCATAGGTGACTCTTCACATACCATCCTGTACAGATTCAGTGTATGTTGTTCTAGACAGAAAATCTGCATATTACCCGCGTATAACGTTTCTTTTTTTAATCTATAAGATATAAATCATATAAGTAACTTAAAAAAGCTGTTTTTTTGGACGGGGAGCCTTTATATGTAGTTATATTTTCAAGGTAGAATTTTAAAAATACATTCTTTGTTGTCATGTCTCTTACGATACCTTTTTTACTCTTGTTTAGGTGAAAACGAAACTACCTCAGTGTGTAATATAACCTGTACTTGCCGATATAGTAATTTACATGTCTATTACACGCTGGATTTCGCGTTATAGACCAAGAAATAAGCACTTATCGTCAGCTCAATTTACACTATTTCGATATACGTCTATATTTAGGCATAGACATCAGAGCCAAGGTTGAAGCTGTGAAATTTATTCTGTAGGATTGAAATTTCCTTTTAATTTCATGGTGAGTCCGCGAACCGGCATAAAAACGAAATTAACTGTCGGATTTATGGTGTTGTCAGTCGCATACAAGGTTCACGTATGAGGATGACTATACAGGCTGTCCTATACAGTATGCTCAGCATTAGGATCTTGTAAACGGTAAGAAGTAGAGAGTTGGTTAAATGGGAGAAAATGTGCGTGACGTCAAGACCTACTTTTTCAAATAAGAAAACTTTAAGGAAATTGAACAATACGTATGGTATAAAGAATAATCAAAAATCGATAATTTAAATTTTCATCATTCAGCTCATTTTATCTAAAAGATGCCGAAATGGTGTTTGGACATTAACGGAGCATTTTTGCGTAAAATTCACATATGATATCGAGATTTTTATAGAAACTTTCTTACAACCTACGTATCGTCCAACTAATAAAAATATTTTTCTTGAAGTAGGCACCGTCCTCACGCAAATTTCATCCCATTTAATCGGATGATTGTAGTGCAATATCTTTGTTGTTAAAAAGGGTATTGATTTAATTTTTTTTTTTTTCATATATTATGAAGTTAGAGTTTAACATTTTTTTGATATTACCAACGAGGTATTAATTCCGGTTTAACCAGAAGTCGCATCAACTTTCACATTTTAAATGGAATGCTATACTTTTTTATTGCCTATCCGATAGAGATTTTTTTCTCTTTTCAATGATATAATGTATGTACACATTCTTTTCGATAGTATCCTCAAAATTTTAAAAAATTATCTTAGTAGATTTTGGTTTTCATGTAGCATCCAATGCATGTATTGAAAAAAACCGATTTCTTATACAGTAGAAGACGCGTACCTAGTGAAATGCATTTAACTAGGCTGGCGAGAAATTTATTGGAGCGAGGTTCATTTAGAAGAAAAAGAAATGTCTTCGCGCAAAAAACAGCTACAGACGACAATAATGCAGCGTTTGTTTCAGCTCGTTTTAATATTGTTAAAATGGTGCACCACCATACAAGTTTTATTAAGAGAAGAAGAGGATTATTTGAAGGATCTTAAAATCATTATAAAATCTTCTTTTTATTACTTTTTGCAAATGCTGTGATACAGTTTCAGTTTACTAAGTAGTTACTAACGAAAGGGCTACCGCAGATCTTAATAGTTGAATAGGGTGCATGAGACAAGAAGTAAATAAAACTGAAAACTGTGTTTACAATAAAATACATTTATTGTTAAAGGTAAAGAAAAAAAAAGGTTAACAAGCATAAATGATACAAACAAGTTCTAAATATTGAATATATTGCAAGAGTAAACGGTTAAAAGTATGGAGCTCCAAATTTTATTCCATGGCTGTACGATAGATAAGGAATACAAAAAAAAACTAATTCCTCGATCGAGAATACTTAGAAGTTACGAATTATAAGCAAATAGGCACGCTAAATGACCACAACTTGTAATTCAAAACGACGAAAATATATAGCAAAAGATATTATAGTTCGTAATGTTACACAAAATAAAAAGCTTAAGATTAACTCATATGGAGGTACAGGCTGTGACACGCGGTGGATGTGTGGGAGGATCAAACGCGTTTGGACGGGCAGAAGTTTTCATCAATGACTGTAAGTTCGTGTTGGTGCAGAAGCCTGACCGGGATCCGTAGGGCAGAAAAAACAATTCAAATCCGCACTACTGTGCGTTTCTTAAACGATCGACTCAACGTAAACTATTCGCAAAAACCAAATAATCGCCAGGAAATAGGCCTTGCGTACTAGATATCGCTCAGAATGTGTAGTACGCCAAGGTAACAGGGGTTCCTTAGCTACTCAGCCACCTACGGCTGCTCTTAACTGGCCAACAGTTCGACTATAATCGGATGAATGATGATTTTAGCGGGAAGGTTACCTCTTTTATGTGTTTTACGAATCGCGTAGGCTCCTCCCATCGTGATATTCGGTACACCAGTAATAATGCAGGAATAGATGCATTAGCTATGACGTAAGCGATATGTGCTTATAGAAACGGATTAATTACTAATTACTGCGATTAACTATGGATAAAATTCAATTTAAATATGACTATTTTGTAGAGCAAGACGAGTACTATTATTAGACTAAGTATTGTTTGAAAACTAGGAGAAATAAAGATCTCCAGATGCCTAGAAGCTATGCGTACGACGTTCGGTTACTGAATGAAACAACTAATTAATGAATAAATTAATGAATTATGAATGTAGTGCAAATTAACTGCTACCATATGTAAGAATGGGGTATAACGAAGATATTTAGCCGAGTAGAATTTTGAAATATCAAATATTAAGTATTCTATTTAGAAATAAACATAGCAATGAAACTCAGATTTAGCGTAAAGAAACACAGATACGATCATTAAGGGGGCGTGAGTGGTGTGTCATAATAAACGGTGGGAAATATCGAAGTTCGTTAACAGGATGATATTGGCGCGAAATAACGCAGATTCGACAGAATCGCTAATTAGGGTGTAACAGCTATCTTGTATAATATTTTGAATGATCCGGTGGGAAGATTTTACCTACAGCAATGCGATTGTGGCCGAGTTCGTTTTGAAGCTTCGACTTCTCCTTCTAAATACTTAAGTGAAAGAGAAATAAAGATAGACTTTAAGAACTTAGAGCTTGTAAATGAATTCGGGCTGTGTTTTTGCACCATACATTGACACCCCCATATCCCCTGAAAATTTGTATTTCTTATCCACTGAGGATTGTTAATTGACCAATAATGGCAATTGTGTGCGTTAAAAATTGCATTATTATTAAAACGGGATTCGTCGCTCCAATAATATTTTATTAAGTAGATTACCTTCTTGAGCTACTTCCAACCAAACAACTTCCAGTCTACGGTTGTAATAGCTAGGCTTGGTATAGTTGTAGTTTGTAAGCATGAAATTAATTTCTCTTTAATATCCTATAATATATCGATATTAAAACGAGCTAAAACATCCGCTGCATTTATTGTCATCTGTAGCTGTTTTTTTGCGCAAAGACAGTTTTTCTTCTAAATGATTGCTATCTTAAATTTCTCGCCAACCTAGTGAAATACATTTCCCGGAGTACGCGTCTTTCAGAACATTCTTGATATAATCTACGGGTAGTCCGGCGATTATGACGACGCTCTTCAAATACTGAAAGCGTATCTTATTTCTCTCTGTCAAAAAAAAATGTTTTCCATAGCCTATTGTATAAGAAATCGGTTTTAAAACAAAAGTCTACTAAGATAAAGATTTCTTAAAACCTCTTAAACTTTTGAATTAATTTTGAGGATACTATCGAAAGAAATATGTACATGTTTGATATCATTGGAAAAAGAAAAAAATTCTTTATCGGATAGGTAATAAAAAAGTATGGCGTACTATTTAAAATATGAAAGTTGATGCGATTCTCGGTTAAACCGGAAATGGTACCTAGTTGGTAATTATCATCAATTTCATAATATGCGAAGAAAAAATGAAATCAATACCTTTTTTAACAAGAAAGATATTGTACTGGAACAGGTAGGCCGAATCACCCGGAATATATTGACTATCAATCTCTTACCGTTTACGAGATCGTAATGCTGAAGATACTATATGGGACAGCCTGTATAGATGCATAACAACACGCGCTAAAAGAGTTTCTTTGCCGCTAATTTCTTGTGATTCGTTCAGGTATATTAAAAACTAAACGTTGTCTAAAATCCATTTGGAATATAATTGCATGTTTTCGACATTCGAGATACTCGAACCTGGACTAAAAGGTCGATTCGATATGCCGGATTGGCACATTAGTATCGGAACAGGTTCGTCAGATAGCAGACGATAGATTCGTGAATGTTTAAATAAGGATTTGGCGACAAACACCGTCATTACGAATTCAAAACGATTATCACCAGTTGTTGAACAAGTCTGATCAAGATAGGTCTCGAAACGTTTTCATATGTACCTTGCTTTGTTACCCAAGAATATTATTCAAGGTTGGGTTGAACTGTCAATATGGTATGTTAAGCCGTATTTTGCTGTCAGCGGTATGTGATTGGCATAAGTACATGTACATATGTACATTCTTAACATTTCTTTTATATGCACATATAAAATTGATTGTTAATTATGTTTATATAATAACAGAGAAACTGGTAATATGTTTTTATTCTATGGTGTCAGATTACTTAACAGCTTAATGTTTTACGTTTCCAGTATGCAATTTAAACAACAATTTCATGGTACATCGACATTACAGTGGTATTAATGACGGAAAAAGGTAGAGTATATTATGATACTTTAACTTACAATCAGTGATGTAATTTAGGAGAATAGTAAAATTCATCCATGGAATGGCTATTTTATTTCACACTGGCAGTTATGCATAAATAAACAATACATTTGTAATTACCAACGAATTGAAGTAATATAGTTGAGTTCGGTGTGACAATAAGCACGACAAGTAGTAAGGAACTAACGTTGCTGTAGAGATGTGTACTCTTTGATGTGCAATTTAGATTCCCATCCAATTTTCTTCTAATTTGGTAGATAGATAGTTTATTATTATTGTCAAGTTTACAGGCATTCGTATTGTTTGCTATCTAATAATATAACAATAAATAAGTTAAATTTAGAACGAGATCTGCTTCCTTCTTCAGCTGATACAATAGTTACAAAAATTCGCACTTAAACATATTGAAAAAACAAAAATTTTCAATATTTATTATTCTTCATATTTTCAATATTTCTAATATTTTTATATTTTTAACATTCTTAATACATTTAATACTTTTAATACTTCTAACATTTTTAATATCTTTAATATGTAGGTACGTCTCATATTTTGAATATCTCCAATATTTTTAATATTCTTAGTACTTATATTCTTAATATTTATTAATTTCTTTAATATTTGTTAATTTCCTTAATATTTGTTAATTTCCTTAATATTTATTAATTTCCTTAATATTTGTTAATTTCCTTAATATTTGTTAATTTTCTTAATATTTGTTAATATTTTTAATATTCTTGATATTTTTTATATGTTTAGTATTTTTAACATTTTCAATATTTTCATTCTCTTTAATACGTTTAAATTCGATATTTGATTAGATGCAAAAACGCAAATATACAAAAACTTGAATTAGTGGTACATTTTATTCTAATTTTAACTGATTTTACTTAATTATGGAATGGATATGAATACAAATGAATACGTGTACAAATAAAATAAATAATATAATAAGTAGATAAAACGGATGTATATATGAAATTCACACACAAAAAATATATACTAGGGTACGTAAGAATTCATTTGTAAGCGCGAGTCCCATACATATCGCGAATGATGTTGTCGCTTGTGCTATAAGCGTCCTTGATTCGGTTCGCTCCCTCCCCACCTTATACTTTCATAGCGGGCAAATGTTGTAACACTGTCTATATATTTTAGCGGTTCACTTTATTACGGTACTTACGAACGCGGTATATGTATAATGCATAGTGGACAAACAACACTCTAGAAACTTGTACGCTGGACAATCTACAATATAAAATTCATGTAAAATATATGAAGCAACACAATATATTAACATCTCATGTTTTGATGGCAGAAATATCGATCCAAATTTCTTTACTAAATTTATTGTTGAATGCACATTGTGCAGTACTTGCCTGCATCGGCAACGCATCGAATCGTATATCTCACATGCATGGATGAATAAAAGGGAGTGATTTACGAGAAACGCACTTGCAAAAAAACTGAAAACAACAAGATGTAAAAGTGGAGCAGATCGTACACAATTCAATGTAAGAACAGAGAAAACAAAGACTAATTTTCCTAGACGTCTGAAATACGAGAGGAGTTTTTATACATAGCTATGAAAATAACGAGTTATAGAACAAATCGAATTTTATGACAATTTCGCGGCATCCAGCACTTCACAATAACATTTCGCATTAATTGTGCTTCGATCGTGGAGAAAATCAACGTGATATTGGCCTCGGTCACGCTTGTCCTTGGGCGGCGATCATGGCTCTCGTTCTAGACCTTTTCACGCCCTCCAGAAATTTTTTTGTGCCATGCAAACATACTGGTTCTTGACAGGGTGTTGTTCCCGAACTGTGTCTGTAATCGCCGCAAAATTTCGGTCGGGTTCACCCCCTCTTTGGCCAAAAACTTGATGATAATCCACTGCTCCACGGAGATATGCACTTCTTCTCGCTCATGGTTTTTTTTTATACTAAAAGGACCCGAGAGAGTTGCGGTCGGTTCTCTTCTCTCCCTAACGGATTTTTTAAGAAAATCAGTCCCGTTTATATTTGATACACCCTCGTAGTAATAAAAAGAAAAAAAGTTACATTAACCGGTATCTTTTGAAAATGTGTATGAAACGTTGTTCGTTAAATATTATATTATTGTATGGTATTTGTACTCTGATTCCGTCGCTATTATCTAGGACGGCGTGACTATAACTATTGGAACAAGGTGGCGCCAGGAAATACATCAGTTGCTGTTTTTGAAGATTAGTTGCGTAAACTGGGAGATGTAAAAGCAATGCGGCCAGGAGCCAGAAGCTTTAATGCTTTTCTCTTCTCATATTGTTTTTGCCTGTAGTGATTCCATTAATACCGGGAACTATTTATATTAACATTATCTTGGTTATTGTTCCTAGGCACTTTTTTCATATGTTCTTCTACATTAAGTTCACTTTTGTTTGAACATTATTCTGTAGATAAAGACTTCTATTTTAGCCTTTTTAAAATTACAAACAATGTGAATAATTTACTACATTTTGTACGGATATGTCGTACTGTTTTAAACAAGGTAAGCGTAATTAATAATGTGCATATAAATAATAGGCATTTCAAGAATTCCAGGTAACAAATGCTCTATTTTAAGAAAATGAAACTATTGATTTATGAACAGTACCAAAACGCTTTCTGGAATTAAGAAAACTATTTACTATCCTTAAGAAAATATTGTTTTGTGTTATAACGGCCATTTACTTCAAATTTTCTACAAGATTTTTTTGAATCAAGTTAACAAATGTCTTAAACAAAGAAATATAATTATTTCATTACAGGTATATACTTCTCTTAAGCGGAGAAAGAAACGTTAAGAAAATATTTTTTGATAGTAATTGTCTTGATTTAAGGCGCACAGCTTTGATACGTGTAAACGTTTCTCTGCGTGTAGCATGTGAAAACCAGAGACTTTCATTAGGTTTTTCGAACATTCTAGAATATGCTTAGTTGTAGGTAGCATCATTTGAGTTTGTGATCTGTGAAATGCAGTTCATTGCTTGAAGACCAATCACCAGTATCTAATAAAGCTATTTCTGCTCTCTGCAACAATTTTATATGCTTGCACAGTTTATTATAGCAGTAGGCACAACAAGGGGTCCAATGCAGAAGCTTGTGGCATTCCTTTTTCTAATTTTGCAAGATTTGGCCTTGTGTTTTTATTGGCAGTTATTTCTTTCCTTTCGACGCTACTTTATCTCTCTTTTGACGGTGACGACCCTATGGGGTAACACGATTTTAAAGCTTGTAGTAACCTCGAGAGTCTGTATTAGTGTGTAAATGGTGTATATAAAATCTTCCATGGCTTTGCTACTATCACCCATGTTCCTTTGTATAGTTTTTATACAGTGCGGACCTAAAGTGACCCCCCATGCTAACTTTTGAACGACAGAAACTAGCTTTTTAGAAAAAAAAATAGGTCGATTTCTCTTCTTTATGAACTAACTTCTTCCGTTATCGGCAGTTCAATTGTATTTTCAGTGTCACCGGAAGTGACGTCAACTTTCTTATTTTAAATAGAACATCCTATAATTTTTTTCGTTTTTGAAAAAGTAATCGAAAGGCGAATCCAACGATACTACAAACGTTATACTTTAACTTTAAAAATATGAGAATATGCAGCGATAAATGTTTTAGTAAACTGTTTTTGATATGACGCAAGGTTGGCTAGGAAACAGCGCCAAATTGTTTCTTATAACGCCAGACTGATCTAAAGAGCTCGTTGCTAAGGGAAGTATATCATCATAACAAGTATATCATCATAACGATTGCCAAACTGCCAAATCTCAACTCTAATCTCAATTTGCTTAGTAACGAGCTCTTCAGGTCAGTCTGGCGTCACAAGAAACAATTTGGCGCTCTTTCCTAGCCAATTTTGCGTAACAGCAAAAACAAATTACCAAAACCTTTATTGTTGCATATCATATAACGGCAAAAGTTGGTTTACAAAAAATAGAAATCGACCTATTTTTTTCTAAAAACGCTAGTTTCTGTCATTCAAAAGTTAGCATGGTGGGGACACCGTTCATTTTTACTATTTGTACATATTTTTAAGCTTTTAAGTTACAGTATTCACCGAAGCACTTTGTATAGACTCTTAAAGTATTGGAAATGCATTTCTTCTTAGTGGTTTCCTTTACGTAGAAGCGAGCAGATATTAACAAGCAAATTTCACGATCTTACCATTCGAAATTTACATCTTCCACTGGCCGTAAAGATAAACAGTGGTAAAACTTTGAAATCGATACGTTCGAAGAAGCCACCAATATTATTAAATTATCATACGCGCTTGTATTCCTCCAGAACTCAGGCAAAGTATTTCATCCTTCTTTACACGATCGTTAATTCCCGAAGCTGAAGCGTCACCTCGACGGCATATCTAGTATATCCTTCGGTGGATACGTCCCAAGATGACGACCACACGCTGACCCAGCGTACAAAAACAACACGGATTCCTGCGCCACACGTTTACGACAACGCCGCTGAAAATGGAGAATTTGTAGTGTCGTCGGACGTGTAAATTTGAATTTTATTTATTTTCATGCACGTTTTATGAGGAATTAAACTCTATTTCGTGTTATTAAATTTAGTGTGTAGCTGTATGCATACGTTCGTGTAAAGGGCGCTTTTATTCCATTACAAGAGGAGTTATATTGTCCGGTGGACAAAAATCACACACCTGAAATATGAGTAAAATTACTATTTGATATACGATAGTAGTGGTGGTAGAAATGTTCTTGGAACAGCGAGTTTGGGTACTTTGAAGTTGTTATTTGTTGTTTCTAAGTTTTTTCAGTTGAGTAAATGTTATCAAATTTCGTTTAGAGTTTTATTTAACATTAGAAGAATTATATAGGGATTTGAAAAAGAGGCGTGTTTGATTTATAATTAATGGGACTGGTAACTGAAACTAGCGTTCTTGGCTATCAAAATTCTGAGCTGTTAACTCTCAGGGGGGAGGTTTTCGAGGTTATATTACTTTTATTAATAATACATCGCTTATTCACCGTAAAGGGTATAACGTAATTGTACACGGCACACACGGGCAACTACAATATGATCATAAAAAATCGTAATCGAGAGGGCAACGTTTTTTTAAATTACTTTTTACGTTGGTTACAGTTAAAATCTAAGGTTGATGAAATTACGTTTGACACATTTGACAGTAATGGTACAAATATGTTTCACCTTGAAGCGTATATGGCCAATATGGCAATCTAAGTCAATAACAATGAAGTTAAAAGAATATTTCTTAGTAAAAGTAAAAGAAAAATTTAGCAAACAATTATAGTAAATGCTCATCCTATCGTCATTTCTGTTAAAATTGTTGGCGCAGTGTTGTGAGCTATACATATCCACACAGTATTTGAAATGCTACGGTGAGTTCATTGATTGTGTGCGATGTTTTTAAAATTGTATTTTGTAGGCGTAAAAACTTGAATTATTGAGAATTAGACCGGAGATAATCGAAAATTCATGAGAGGTTTATTACATGATAGCAACGGACAGGTTGGGTAGTATGCGAACAACAATATTCTGGCACACTCACACACCAAATTATATTAATTACCGAATAAGCCTTCGAAGACACGTGGGTTCTCATCTCAGCCCTCTACGATGATTGAGAGAATAATTATTAATCTAAAGAACCCGTATATTACTCTTCAAGAAATATTTTACAATACTACTTTAGCCGTTAAGAATAAAAAGCAAGTTAAAATAAGGCAAAAGGCGGAAATGGTCTTGCCAACACGTAACGCAAACATTGCCATCCCACCCTTATTTAATAAATAGAAATCGAGTGAGACAACGGTATGTCCTTTCTATACGTCAAATTTGGTCTTTTCCACTTCTTACTCTCAACTAAAGACACATGCGATATGCGAGATCGACGTCTTGTTATAGCAAACCCTAATCAAATGACCTCTTACACGTAATAAATCGAAAACAAAAAAGTGTTAGGTCACCTTCTCTTATTGATGCTAGGTTGCATTCCTGGTTTATGTATAGTATCTGATAGCGTCCAGTTCATAGCGGGAAATCACGTTTTTAATCAATTTTAGGTTTTCTAATTTAATACTATGCCCGGTATCGTTTATGTGCTATGCTACACTTGACGCTTTTATCTTCCCGTACCTGTAATACTTGATGTGTTCATTGAGTCTAGTACCTATTGCTCGTTCCGTTTGACCAATATAAGCTTTATCACATTCACCAACCCATTAGTTAAACTGAACATGAGAGAAAGATCGAAAATTTACAAAATTGCATGTGTGTTGGTGAAAAGCTTAATGGTCAACGAAGAGATAGGTTCAAGATTCAATGAACAACATTGGTGTTTACAATTACGGAATATAAAACGCCAGTTAGCAAACAAAACGATACCGGCTAATATGAATTAGAAACCTATAATTGATTAAACTTGATTCGCCCTTGACTGACGTCTATGAGACTATTTTACATAATAAGAATGCAACCTAATCAATAAGAGAATGGGACTTACACGTTCTGTCTTTCCGATTATACGTAAAGGGAATTTGATTATGTTGGCGAAAGCATCCTTTCGTTATTCCGCATATGTCAGTATTTAGTTGAGGGTATAGACGAAGGAATACAATTTATGGTAGAAAGGATACGTTTCTCACTCGATTCTTATTATAATTTTATTAGGTGGGATGGCACATGCTTGGTTTCGTGTGCAGACTTTTCCGCCTTTTTCTCCATTTAAACCTACTTTTTATTCTTAAACACCAAAAGTAGGTACTTGAAGTTTCTTAAAGAGTAGGGATGAGCGGGCTCTATAGATTTTAAAATATGTCTCTCACATCAATCGTAGGCTGAGATGAACCACTGTTTCGACGGCCGTTCCGATTCATTTATTTATAATTGTGTGTGTGGGGTATTTCCGAAATATGTGTGTTTAAGAGGCTCATTGTTTGTAGTGCTTTGTGTGGATATTTTTCGAGATCTTTTCTAAGAATACGTTGACAAATACCATATGACAAATTAGTTTCCTGTGAAAGAATCTTCTGATTGACATGTTTACTCTGACTTTTGACTTTGAACTTCAGCAGTTCTTTTCTTGAGTCTATCACTACCGGGTTTGCGACTTACTGCACCAATTTCACGAAATTTAGCAACGCAACGAACATTTTGTTGATATTATGCTGCAAAATTTCAAAGCTGAAGACGAAATTTATCTGTACATAGATGTATAGAATAATGCCATTCTGTTGCTTTTGCCCATTATGAAAATAGCTTTCAATGATAATATTTGATGATCTGTAATAATCATCCTTCAAAATTTATAAGATACATCAATAAACATTAAATGCTATTTAAATTGCCAAATTCCTCAATATATGTTAAATGTAATGTTGCATGTACGAAGTAGCACAACCTTCAGGTGCTGCTAGTACAACTTTGGAACGCATGCCAAAACCTTCAGGGAATTATGGAGACGGCTGCTCTGCTTTCATTATGCAATGGTTAGGTCATCATCTTTTTGAAAGGCGGCTAGGTACGTTCGGCCCTTTATCAAGCTAGGTCACCTGACATTACACCACTCAACCTTTTTCTTTGGGGTTCCTTGAAACAAAGGGTTTATTCGAATGATCTGCTTCATGATACAGAAGTATTGAAAGCGCAGGAAGCAATAAATTAACTGAAAGAGCCGCAAACCATTTGTGAAGTGTATAGTGAATTTCTAAGGAAAGCAGAACTTTTGATAAAGAATGACGTAAAATTAATAATAAAGATTTTTCTCCTATTGTCAGCTCCATTATGATTATCGAAATATTCGTTGGAATCATTCTGAAAATGTTCACAACGCCATAATTCATTCTGAACAACTTTTCTTAATAACACTTTGGCATATTGTGAACCGAAAAGGTACTTTACCTGAAACGGAAATAGCTTTTGCTCAAGTGTAATGGTTTGCTTGATTTAAAAAAATTGAAACTAAACTAAAGATAAGTTTCAAACCATACATATTTCCCAAATATAAAATTTCAACTTTTTTGTCAACTCCATCTGTGGACACAGTCGGTAAATATGTAATTATTATTATTATTATTGCTATGATTATTGTATATTTTTCATAGTCGTTTTTAATGATGTAAGGGTAACAAATACAAATAGGCATCGTTTCAGAAAGAAAAACTTTAGTATAAATACAGCAATTTGGTCTGTAGCTACAAACATCTGCTGTCGTAACGCACACAGAATAAGAAGAACAAGCGAAGCCAACTTCAACATTGGCATGTTACGAATAGGTAATGGAGGCTTGTTCACGACTGCACGACACGAGCAAGAGCCGCGACACAACGCCTAAAATAAATCAACGGTAATAAGTCAATGCGCGTACAACAATTCAACGTGATGGCGTTGCGAACAAACAGTTGAAACTCTATTAAAATTTCAGGTTGGCAGCATAAATCACAAGTGAAGAGGGCGGGAGTCGCGAACGGCCAATATTGACAGAGTTTTGCGTCGGTTCGCTAATGATTTGTTTGCTTTAAGTGAGTACTTGATGTCCTTTTTATTTTCCAAGAATTATCAGCGCGTAGATGAGGGTATAATCTTTTATTCTGAGAAGCATTAAATGAGTTTTGTTATAATTAAGGGAATAGAACTTGTTACTTTTATTGTAAGTCAAAGTATTTTACATTTTACATGACTCTACACTTTTAAGAATGTGACATGCATGGTTTTATTGTGATTAACAAAGGACATGAGCAAAAAAACAATGTGAAAAGTACAGCTAACATTGTCAGGGTATCGAGAACCATTTAAAGTTTTATAGGTGCAAGGGTAATAAAAAGCTTCACAGAGGAAAGGCTTCGACAGGCGATATCTTCTAAGGTGAAATATATTTTTTAAAAAGGTCAAACTTTGATGCTGAAGGTCAGATTTTAACAGATGTAATAACAGACGAAGTGTATCCTGGCAGATCCTTTTATGCAGGCTGAGCCAAGTTACTTGTAGTCTTCCGAAATCGATTAAACTGGCAAACTAATATATAGTTAATAGAAAATAGGAAGAATAACGTCTCTTTATAAAAAAAAATCAAAATTTACTACCTATTTCTTTAATATTCGGAGTGCATTGTTGGTTTCATCTTGACCCCAGAATTTCCTTTTTGTAGGTAAATTTACAGAAAGAACGCATTTATATATTCTTTTATCAACACATAAGTAACAGTTTGGAGCAATATGTTTTAAAAATGAATACTTTGCACAAAGGAAATAATACACCATAGAATCAATATGACCCCTTAATGCACAATGTGTTATATAGCTTTTTACATTTACATTTTTGGGAGGAAAAATATATGCCGGTAAAGTGAGTAAAAACACAAAGGGGTATGGCGGTCGTTAGGAACTAACACGTGGACAACTGGAGCTATGACTGATAAATGAATCAGCCGTGGCTCCTAGGATGTACATCGTTAAATCTTAATGTTCTCATTTATGACCAAGGTGAAGCTATAAAATAAAAGCGAAATATTGGTGAAATTTAAAAGAGTTACACTTTTCTTTAAACTCTGGTCGTCATCCCAACAATTTTAGCCACGGATAAAGAGCATGGCGTTGTTGCGAAAAATTTGGTACACGTTGATGGTATACACCTAACGAAACCAATTCACAATACAAACAAAAATTCTGCTTGAGAAGATTATATTAATGGTAACTCTAAAAAATGGGGTTGAGATTCCATCAGACTGTTTACCAAATAAACAACGCCCTTTTCAATCTTGTTTAGAGTGCTTTAGAAACACAATAAAACTTGTATCTTATGTACTAAAAGAAGAAACAAAGGTATGGAGGTCATTTCATGACCAAGTATCTGAAATAGATCAGGATAACAAAAATAAGTTAGATAAGTTAATGTGTGCTACATATTCCGTGGAAAGAGCATCGCGAAGGTGGCCGATGATAATCTTCCATCTAATGACGAACACAACAACTATAAATGGAATGGTCGTCTTTAGTAGTATAAATCCAGATTACTTCAAAGATAACGAACACGGCCGAAGACCATCTATTCGAGAAATGGGGTTCAGCTTGGCGAAAGCTCTTATTTAAAGACGCCTGAAGGTGCCTCAGGTGTCATCGTTGGTATGACTTAGTCGTAGTCGTAGAAATAAACCTGGTAAAATATAGCAATTTTAATTTTTCAATATAATCTCCCCAAACTTCCACACATTTATTATAACGATCAATTAATAATTCTATACCCTTGTAAAAATAATCTAAAGTTCTTCCCTCAAAATGTTGTATTACAGCTGCTTGCAACTTACTATCGTCCTTAAAACGATTCCTTTGTGGATAGAGGATAATAATACAGAACCATTGTTTCATCCAATGTCGGCATTCCACAGAGCTCGGTGCTGGGTCCTTTATTATTCTTAATATTTATAAACGACTTGATTAATTACATTAATCCTTCGGTTTCTACAACCTTACGCTGATGACATTAATCTTATTATTGATGCTCCTATTCTTCCAGAGGTCACAGCTAGAGCTGCTAATAACTTTGGGAGAATATCACGGCGATTAGATGCTAATCGCTTAATACTTAATTCATAAAAAACAAAGTGCATCCTTTTTTGCAATAATTCCAAATTTAAAGCTCCCGGTGTGAATTTCAATAATAATTTTCAACTTCTAATAAAATTTTAGGTATTGTTTTTGATGAAAATGTCAAATGGTCACCTCATATAGATTTGTTATGTCGGAATTTATCAAATGCAGGATTTACGTTTACATTTACATTTGAGCACAACGTTTCCCAGTGCACTACCAACCTTGTGTTAAAAATAAGCGTACAAATCTACCAATTATAGGAACCGCAATTAATGCTTCTGATTGACGATGTCTGTTGTGAGGTAGCCGACAATTTGCCAAGGGAAACAAGAAGGGGGAAATCGCCTCCATCGATAAACCAAAGACAAGCAAAAGCACCAGAAATTCAAACGATTCGTGGGTAATTAAACCGATTCCAAAGCACGAAGGAATCCATCAAACCTGTCTGTAATTCGTCAATTTAACCTCTCTCTGACGCTCTTATCTTAATTATCGGGAATATGGTTGGGTAAATAAAGATTCGCTTTTTACGTGAAGTTACATCCGCTCCGTTTTTAATTTATCGACGTTAATCACGTCCCGTCAAACACGTTTCGTCTCTCCAATGTTTATTAGCGGGCTTGTGTAATTAAGGCATCGTAATTTTATATTTGCTTTCATGAGAGAGGAATTTGATGAGATAAATAAAGCAATCAATCGTCGAACTCATAATTACCAATCCCTGAATTTGTTTGTTTAATTTGTATTTGTCTTTATTATTGAGCTGGCAAGATAAAATTCAACAAGCACCGTATTAGTAACAAGATAAGCCTATTTCTTATATAACGGTGGTATTCTATCTTAACTAACGATATCGACATATATACAACGATCTTTTTAAAAAGAAAAATATCTGAGAAGGTTTCCAATTCTATATGTCCATCGTCCATCACGGCCATTCAGGTGTCCAATCTTCGTAGTTAGTTGCTGGTTTTTGGCTAATAATTTCACAGTAAGTTATTGTTTTCTACTGTAGCAACGTATTGTAACCAGAATCAAGCAAATGCGTATTTTCACTGCAATTTGGAAAAAAATTTCTTTAGATGATTCTGATAGTAACATTCCAACTTAAACAGTGCAGTCGCTTAACTACTCACTGTAAGGAATGCAGAAATTTCGTATTTGGTGCTTATGGACGCGGCATGCTAAAATAACGTGGTTTAAATCACCCTACCTCATATCCATATGTACAAGCTGGAGAATCTAAAACTTTGAATTTGTATAAATGGAAAGGGGAGTAACCATGTCTGAATTTTAATCTAGCAATAACAGAATAAGCGTATTCTGAATGGTTAAACAATCTGAATACACAGCATCGCACCGGCATAGTTAAACTATGTTTCCACGAGAGTATCGCACATAGGATGCACTAATAAAATACAGCTCCAAAATTTTTTCAGAGAAACCGCCAGAATATAATTCTGTAGTAATTTAAATTTAATTCTGCGTTTTATTAATTTCTGTAAACATAGCTTCTTCGATAAACAAAATATTTGCAACAAAATCTAGTATACAGCGAGCTTGGTCCTGTTGAATATGACAGGGATATATCACGCTATTAGTTTACATCAAACAGGAACAACGAGCAGTGATCCGATTTTTGTGGTTAGAGGGTGTGAAAGGTGCTGAAATTCACCGAAGACTTTTGTCACAATCCGGGGACAGTGCTTTATCTCATAAAAGCGTTTTTTTGTGGATCGGAATGTTTCAAAGTGGCCGCGCGAGCGTAACACAAAAAGAGGGAGCTGGACGGCCGTCAACCACTGACGATAACATAACAGCAAGCTCGAGAGATGGTTACAGCAAATAGGCGAGTTACCATAGGTGAGGATCCATCTTCTTTAAACATCAGTCACGGTTTTGCTTTAAGAGGTCGTCGATTTGCCTCAGACACAAACGTTCGGGATGCGGTGCAAAAGTGGCTTCACGACCAAGCGAAAACCTTCTACCAAGAAGGCATACGGAAGCTTGTGGCTCGCTGGACCAAGTGCATTGCTAAAGGTGGAGACTATATCGAAAAATAATGTATCTGTTGTACACCTATCTTTGTTTAATACAGTTGTAGAACTAAAAGTGTAAGGAATTTTTGACTTACCCACGTATAAATAAATTTATCATTTATTGGAAAGTGAGGTATCCTAATATAGTGACCCAACAATTACCGCTGGGTATGCGACAGAGAATACAGGCCAGTTCATTGTCGTACACAGATAATACCACCGAGATCTCTTTCAGTCGCTTTCAGGTCCACTCCAGCGAACTAAAGCACATATACACAAACACAAATACATCGTGCGCACCGCGTTTGCCCAGCCACTTCGCCTAATTGAGAAATAATAACCTTATAATTACGGACAAATATGTGGCCGTCATGTTTGACTTGCTTAAGTACTGGGTTTTGGCGCTTGCCTTTTATACAAATATATGTGTATGTGTATTTCTTCCTTACTGATGGATTTTCCCTGTCTCGTATAAGTGCTAGACCTTCTATATATGTATGTGTATGTGGAATATATGTAGATATATATGTATTTACTTCTCCTTTGTCTTCTATTTTCGTTAATTCGTTGTTTCCTGGGCAGCTTTTGTTAGTTATAGAACTTGGTTCTAGTGTAGTAAAAATATCGTGAGAAAATTCTGATTTCCAAATAGAAACAGTCCACGAAAAATTGTATTTTTCTGTAAAGCTAATTAACACAATTCCCCCAAAAAATACTAGGAATAAAAATAAAATTCAAGAACCTACTGCTGCAGTTTACAGTGAAAATTTAGTCAATTAGATGCTTCGCATAAAATATACACGATTTTTAGAATCAACAAACGTACCAGATAGTGCTTATAAGTAAAGCGTGACAAACTGTTGCACCCGCAGAGGCGCCGCGAAAGGAGCTGTGTTTACTATGCACATACAAGGAATCGAGTGGACGTTCGGTTATTATCGGTTGATCGGTGTGCATGTACTATTTATAATGTTCGAGAAACTAGTGGAACCGTCCGGGGCGTACCGCGCAAAAGTAGACACAGTATTAATAAAAAAATAATAGATTGTTACCTTTTATTGACGTATCGATAATTACTGCGGTAATGTGCGACTGCCATGGTACGCCACATAATACTGCAACATAAGCAATGCTTCCATTGTCGATTCGGTCAGGCCTCGACGAAGGTCTGAAAACGTTCTCGTATACTTTGCAAATGATCGTTCAGCTTCTAATGAAGTACGATTTGCGAAATTCAAATACTCCGGTATCTTTTCTGTGCAGTCTTGAATTCCAAATATAGATCGAAACTTTTCTAAATCCGGATTTTTATTTAAAACCCGTCAAGCTTTCTAGAGCGGCTGCTAAATTATTGATGTTATTTAACGAGTCTTGTATAGATAAGTGAGTATTTTCTAACTGCGAAATAGTTTGTGTCACTACAGAATAGTTTATGGAAACGTCACCTATTTCTTTTTGAACGTCCGAATCGGAAAAAAGTTGCTGACTCTCGCGATTCGCTTGAGAATTAGAAGAATTAAGTTTGAAAATGACATCTTTCACTTGGGAATAATATTTGCGATAGCAAGATACTGCCTCGACCCATGTTCCCCATCGCGTCAATACAGGCTGAGGTGGTAGCGGAATTTGTGGATACAATTGCTTGAATACGCGGATATGTTTGGGAGATTTCACAAACACTTTTTTGGTAGATGATATTAAATCATTCACCGTAGGATACTTGCTTCGAATTGTTTCTGCTACACGCGTGTATGAGGCATGTTATGTGAAGAAGAGTCGGAAAGCATACTTTTAACATTCTACCAGCTTTCAGCATTGTTGCGGCTCCGTCAGAAACTAGCATGGTGATTTGGGCTCCTACGATTCAAAATTCTCTTAACATACTTTTTATTATGTTTACAACGGTTTCGGCATCAGTTCTTTCAATCCTTTTACTGGCTAACAACGAAGAAGCTGCTGGACCATTACGTTTTAAAGGACGCGCCACAATATGAATCACGCTGTGTTTCTGAGCATCAGTAGTTTCGTCCACTGTGACCCAGATTTTTTGATTTCTCAACTCGCCTTTTATACAGTCTTTTACTGTACTTTGCACATGTGGTAAATTGTACCGCAATTGTTTTTTTGTTGATAGCTTCCATGATGGAACATATTTATCCCAAAAAAGACGAAGATTTACATAATCTACTAGGTGTTGTAGGATGTTGCACGTGTTCAACATGAAAATAAAGTCATAGAAAAATTGCCAGTACGGAATATTGTTTCTTAAATTCAATACATGACGTTTACTTTTAATATGACGTCTACATTCAAATGTCGTGCGAACTGGCAACCCTATACTGCAAAATTTGCAATGAATGTGCGAACGTGTAAATTCCAAACCAGGGAAACGCCAAATATATTTCTTCATATGCGATGCAAGAGGTACACCAGGCTTACATCCCATGTTTTCGAAAACACACAACGAGAACCCGATAAATAACCGAACAGCCGAACTCCTCAATGTCTACTGCATTACTGAACTCTGCATCCACATACGTACATAAACCTCCCTGTGCAGGCGTCTCTGCGAGTGCAACCGTTTGTTACCCATGATTTATAAGCTTAGAAGAACCAGTATCGAAACCTTACTTTTCTTATTACCAATATATTTTTAGTGCCAGCTTTTATCAACCAAATCTTTGGGGTATTTTTATTGTTGTTATGTCACTAGATATTAGAACAAAGTATGTAACATAGTATACAGCAAAGTATACTGTGTGACACTGTAAATGGCTCAATCTAATTGTATTTACAAAATTTTTTATTTTTCATTTTTATAGAAAAAATCGCTCCGTCTAAAAAGTTTTGGTTATTTTCAAGTTTTAATGATTTCCACTGATTAAATCCATAGGCTGCTCAAAAGTTGAGAAAACAGGGAATTATGGTAAGGGTAAAATCGCAGTCATTTAAGAGTAACTTTGAAATAGCATTCCAGAGCAAGTTTCTCCTGTACAAAATGCACTTACGGCCAATTATACCTTGTGGGGCGCTTGAGAAGGATAGCAGCTTCACCTAGCTAAAGAAAGTTCTTTAGGAACCCTACAGAATAAGATGTTGAGACTTATAACTAACGCTAAGTCCTATGGACCATATGCGAAGGCTTTCTGAAAGGATGTGGCAAGAAGTAAGCGTCACCGATGACTTCCTTGTGGTCCCTGTGTTGGAGATTCTTCCGGCCAGATCCACCGTTGTCAGAATTTGCAACAGAATACGTCCAAACAATTCCCTTAAGGAAACGAACCTACGCCTGGAAGGTTGCTCTAATAAAATAAGTCTGACTACTGGAGGGTGGAACCAGCAGGAGAGACAGATATCCTTTTAGAGAATAGGGACACTAGTGATTTGATGGTGAGATGAACGTAAAAGAAGAGTTTTGACATGATTTAGATTTAGATGTTTTAAAAAGTGGCGATATTCGCGGAGCAATTGCAAGACCAGGAGAATATCGAACATCAAGCTAGTTGGAGTCGGCGATAGGGGCAATTACCTTAGGTATTGCTGGAGTAACTGAAGCAGCTAACAGGTTTGAATATTCCTAAGATTATACTGAACCGTGGAATGAAAGCCAACATCAAGAAATGTGATAGATTGGATCTCGATGCAATGTCTGGCGCTAATTCGTTACCACCGATTTCAGTTTTCATAATGAAGGCTTCAAAGAATGTTTTCCCATTTCCTTTTCGGTTAAGAAAAGATCAATGAAATGATACACTGCTCCAATGATGATATTCACAATCAACTGGTTTTTATTACCAGCATTGCCATTACGAACTTCAATGACTGGGATTTGAGTGTTCGATCCATTCGCCATTAGTATTCATAGATAATCTGATAACTTTTTACCGGTCTCACGCAACAAAAAGAGTCAGTAATGAGCTTAATTATTATTGACCGATGGAATAATGGTTTCCTTTAATGAAGAAAGGAACTCACTCGATATACAGCCGAGTGCAGACACACGTATTACGCTTAATGCTTGCTGAATACAACCGAACAATATCAGATTATATACATACATATAGATACTCGCCTTATACATTTATGTATGACTATTGAAGCGGTACGTGATCGCTTCGTTCGGCTTTGTTATTTCGCATTGTATCGGCGAGTTTTAATTATGACAAGAGCAGAACGTAAATTAATTATCCGACCGCAGGTTGTATAGCAGGAGACCGATCGTGCAGGCGATCTAACGAGTCCGACACAGACAATAAAATCTGCATAAGACTATGTAGAAATAAAACCAGATCGGTTCATCTCGCTTCTGCTACCGTCGCATTATCCGTACGTTCAACTCCAAGCTGTCAGGTGCGCAAGTGTCAAGTTGATCGGCGAATCTTGATGGAAGGCGAAGAATGCGGGGCAAATATCGACGTAGATATATTATAGCGATAGTACGGTCGTATTTTGTCGGCCCTTTTACTTTTTTTGGGATTACAGATGTGTAAATATCGGTATGTGTGCGTTTACCCTATCTAAATGAAATGAAGTAGGCTCCATACCAGCGGTCGCCAACCTTTTGCAATACACGGACCAGTAACTCAAAATTTGAAATCTCGCGGAACCCCTATCTACACATATCTATATTATATAGGACAGGATATAAAGAGTTTTATAATAATAATTAAACTTTAATTGATTAATCGAGTACTCTAAATTTGTGGCATTGGAACACTGAAACAGTTCACTAAAACCCCCTGAATTCAGTTTCACTGCTGATGATAATAGCTTGGCTATCGAAACATGCATCCACTACGAGTTAAGTATTGTGGTAAGGGTTTTAGTGAACTGTTTCAGTGTTAATAATAGAAATAATCTATTGTTTGTGTTACATGTTCTATAGGAATACTACCGGACAACTGTTATAGATCGAACATTGTAGCAATACTAAATTATTTGAGAAACGATTGGTTACAATTGCGCATATTTAGTCAGTGATCTGTTACAAAGTTGCTACATTGTTACAAGTTTATTACGCCGCTGTAAATGCACAATATTGTTCTAAAGATTGTATTGTATCAGTAACATGTCACGACGAGATTGCTTTGCAGCCTATTTTCTATTATTTATTTTGAAAAAATTTGGAAGTTTTATGTCAAAAGTTGCCACAATCTTATCCTGCACGTCGCAATACAAAGGTTGTTGGAAAAAATGATGCGCTAATGTAAAACAATACAATGGAAATTTGACCATAACCTTGAAGTATTATCTGTGATAACAACATGTAATAATTAACAAATCGGATTACATAATTGTATTAATGACTGCTAGAATATATTTCCTACAATATATTAAATTTTTGTATTACTCGTGGAAGATGTCCTCCAGACTGGTTCCAGGTCTTTAGACTTCCAGCTAACTGCAGGAACAGCCTCAATATTTTGGGTGGAAATAATAACGCTACCCTCATTTGGACACCTGGACCCATTGGCATTGATACAAAAAGGTGGTTGATGCCTTTGATAGAACGAGAATTGAGCAGATTCCGCTGGTTGCAGAATCTCTAGTTGGCATATTATTTGGCGGTGCCAAAATGCATGTTACCTTATGAGGCCGCACAAGAAGCCTTTCGAACCTGAGGAGACTGTGCAGGTCTGTTTCATGCAAGGGCATTCATGTTGTCCAGCCGAGGCAAAGCCAGGAAACCTATAAAACTTAACAACACCTCTGTTAGGGTTCTAACGACAATCCTCACCGGGTAGACTCGATTCAAGAAACATCTGCACAAAATAAGAGATGCAGCGCCATCTATGTGCGGAAGAGGAGCAAACAGTAGCACACATATTTTACCACTGTCCTGTCGTCTGCAGAATTAGATTTTCTCTGTTTCTCAAAAGACCTCGTTAAATGAACTTGTGGAATTCGCCAAAAGTATAGGCGTTCTCGCCGAACTTTAGAATCATATTGGCATCTGTTTATTTATTAATTTTTAGCAACTTGTGTTTTGATTTTTTCCCAATTTGCTAGTACAATTTTTTAGTTGATGTGTGGATGTGTAGATAAAGATAGTAGTTACGAGAATTGTTTAATTATACCTAATATTTCTTGACATCTATTTAAATGTATAAGTTGCGCTATCCTGTCCGATAATGTCTCCAACCAAAAACATTATTTGTCAAGATTTGATGCTACTGAAAACATTCATTCCACTGATATATAGTAGTAATAAAGAGCATTAATACATCTTTTTGGTGAAAAGAACAAGCGAAAGAATACAATATAAATATGTCAGTATAACTTCTAAAATCAAAATAAAGAATCTAAGGAAACTATAACATGTGTCACAGTTGAACTATGTACGTTATGAAGAATTATTAATACCTATTTATCTACAGTGAAAGCTCCAAACTCTTTCTTTCCGCTTAGATACATTCGCGCAATCGTTTGTAAAAATTATTCTACAATTGAAGGATTGGGTGCAAAAACCAGGTAGCTCCACTTTTGGGGGAATATTTCCCATTTCAGAATGTTCCTTTTTCTTTTAATCACGGTAAGCATTTTCTCACTACTACACAAAACTAAGTCAAAAATATCAGCTACAACACATTCTAACAACATAGGCAAAATCCAAAAATTGAATATTATGTTTTCTTTTTACAACACATTCCCAAAAATTTACTAAAATGGACCTACCTGGTTTTTGCACCTAGCCTTTCAATTTTTCTTAGCACACTGAGTGTTGCGCTGCAGAATCCTTGCATTATCGCTAACGTTAAGTACAGCAATGTCAGTATGTTTCGTTTACTGTTGTCATGGTAACCAACCAATACTAACCAGTTGAATGCAACATCCAAAATGCAGAATTCAATTGCAGACATCCGTTTTATTTTGAATATTAGACATAGGAATCATTATACAAAAACGTTAAATTTCCTTCACGATAGATACAGAAAAAAATATGGTTCCATTTAAAAACATGACGTTTCTGGTGTTTGAATTTGGAAAAATTTTGTGTTGAATACTGAACATTCTGCACATTTCGAAGGCATTCTACTATACAACATCTGGATAGTCAAGTATGCAATTTAACTTTGTAGAAAAGTTACAGTAAGGTGTAGTTACATTTCGGATTTTTGAAAGAAATAGGTGTGTCTAAATTTAGGCGATTGAGAACAAAATCATAAATATCTCGAAATTTGTTAGGAATCGATTTTTGAAATATATATTGTGTAGACTTATTTGAAGATGGAGAAATCAAATACGTAACAATATACCGAGTGTTCTATTTAAAATAATAAAGTAAGTACCTGGTTCGCTGCCTATTGATCACTTTGTATACACGAAAATATTTTTGAAAGACACCTTATGGTGCCTATTACATTATCTGAACATTTTCACCTCCTGCCGTTAACACAATAGGTACAATTTTACAAATTCAATAGATGGGGGCACCTGTATGTGATTGCAAGGCTTCTAACGGAAATCTTGGAAATCTTAACTAAAACAAACACTAAAACACATTCAATCATACCCTTTTTCGCTTTCCAGGAATTAACTACAAACGATAAAACGATAAAGTGATAAATTACTGCCTATTGTTGCGCGGAGGTGCCCGCCTACCAGGGAGTTATAAATTAGTAGCAAGCAAAATTACCTAAAACGTTATTAGTGGTACAACTTCAGCGCAGGTATCGATAATTTATTGCTATTATATTAACTTCCTATCGGTAATTTACTGATGGAGGTAAGCAAACGTTATCTACCGCGAAGTAAATTATATCGGGATGACGGGCACTTATTGTTTAACAAGTTCGGGACGTTTAACGATTGAATAGATCGCCGTTTTGAACTTTACGCCGAGCGATGTATAAACTTGCCGAGTTTAATTGGATTAACTTAATTATTACTTTAATTTAGTGATGGGGTTTTTTTGCTATTGTTATCTCAAGACATACGAGGATGGTATGAGAAGTACCCGTGTTTGGAGACAGATGTCGCTTTGTGTCAAAATCTGCATTACCGACTGTGAGTATCATTCTTCAGTCGACGATTGTAAAAATTGTGGAGAGATTCATCAAGCAGTGTTGTTTTAAAAGCTGTTAAAAGTGAGCAAGTTTGTGAACTTGTAGAACAAAACATGGAACAAGAGCAACACCGATCAGTGATTCGATTTCTTTTTTTGGATAGGAAAACGTGTGCAGAAATCAAAGAGAAGTTGGATGTAGTTTGTAAGGGCCATGCACCTTCGATGAGTGCCACCAAATATTGGTTTAATGAATTTAAGCGTAGCCGAACATTCGTCTTTGATGAAGAGCGGCCAATTCATCCCATTGAGGTGACTGCGGACGATGTGATCGATAAAGATCATGATATCGTGTTAGTAGACCGGACTGGACGAAGATTAGAGAGATTGCTAATATGGTAAACATCTCAATTGAATGCGCGCAAAACATCCTTCGTGAGAAATTGAGTAAGAGAAAGCTACCGGCGAGATGGGTGTCGGATCTGCTGACGATTGATCAAATAACTTCAAAGCAATGTTTGGACATGTTAAAGTGCGACAAGAGTGAGTTTCTGCGGCGTTATGTAACTGTAGATGAGACATGGATACATTACTGTACGCCAGAAACCAAAGGTCAGTTGGCAAAATGAGTTTTCGCGGCGAAAATGCACGAAAGAAGTGGAAGACAACTCCATCAGCCCGAGAAGTTATGGCGACGAATTTTTGGGATTCGCAAAGCATAATCTTAATTGATTATTTAGAGAAGGAAAGGAAAATCATGGGATAGTACTATGCAGATTTATTGGACCGATTCGGTGATGAAGAAAAGAGAAGATGGCGCCATTTAGCGAAGAAAAAAATTCTCTATCATCATGATAACGCCCCAAGCTACTCATTGGCAATTGGGACAACAAAACTAGTCCAGTTACGGTACGAATTAGTATCCCATCCACCACATTCATCAGATTTGGCCCTCTGTGACTTCTTTCTTTTCCCAAATTTGTAAAAATGGGTTGTCGGAAAACGGTTCATGCCAAATGAGGGTCATTGCCGAAACAGAGGCCTATTTTGCAGAGTTCATTAAATCCCATTATTTAGATGGCTTAAAAAAGTTGGAACTTCGCTGAAGTAAGTGTGCAGAACTAGAAGAAGAACATGTCAAAAAATAAATTGACTAAATGAAAAAAAATGCGTTGTCTTCTTTAACACATCCTCGTACTTTAATTGAGAAGATTGAAAAATGTTGACAATTAGAATTTGTGATGAATTCTATACTAATACGATTAGATGATCTCAAAATTCTATTACGTTGTCTGAATAATAATATAACTCCACGCGTACACAGAATTCCGTAACACCCAAATCATTTTATATATAATCTACACATACTTAGAGAAGGTGAGCTGTGAACTCAACAGAACTGATTTGTCACTTTTCCTTGTTGTGACTGCAATTTGAGCAAATTCGACAAAAAAGCGTATGGAGAGATTAACAAATTACCTTTAACAATAGAGACCACCGGGATGCAATACCCAAATGCAGCGCCTAACTGTATATATCATTATAGAAAACCGTTAGAGGTATAAATTTCGTATAGGGAAGAAGAAATATATGGTACTATTTAAAAAAATTACGTTTCTAGAGTTTGAATTTGGTAAAGTTTGGTGTTTACTACTGAACGCCCTGTATATTTCACAGGCGTTCTTATAGAATGACTAGATAGAAGCAAATACGCAATTTGGTCTCTCTGTAAGCTAGATTGTATTTACATTTCGGATTTTTCCAAGCAAGTAGATGTATTTAAGTTCAAGCAATTGAGGGCAAAATTATAAATATATTGAAATCTATAAGAAATAGACAGACGAAATCCATATTATATTCATTTATTTCTAGATGGGGGAAAGAAAAACGTAATAAAATACAAGGCATTCCATTTAAAATAGCAAAGTAGGTGTCTGGTTCGCTACTTATCGATCACTCTGTATTGCTATGTTAAATTATTTACATTGGAAATATCAGCTGTGACTTT
Organism: Dynastes maya; assembly: GCA_029619315.2. Taxonomy (NCBI): domain Eukaryota; kingdom Metazoa; phylum Arthropoda; class Insecta; order Coleoptera; family Scarabaeidae; genus Dynastes; species Dynastes maya. The sequence continues at coordinate 25,111,471 of JAROYE020000008.1, forward strand.
AAAACGTTTAGGATATTCAGTATAGCCACTCGATGGATATGAAATTCCCTCTGGCGGATATAAGCTATTTTGCAGAAACCAAAATTTCCCCCCAGGCCGACTGGCTTTGCAGTGTGGTACTAAATAATTTATATAAGTCCATATAACGACGATATTGGTGCATCGAAGACGAAACTACTTTTCTTTTTGTTCTCCTCATTTCGTAAATCTTCTAAATTAATGTAAAATCTCCAAGCAACAGGGTAAATTAAAAAGTATTTCTAACATTATTTCGTATATTAAATATGTTTCGTTAAGGTATCTTCATTTATGGCAGTAAAATTTCGCATTTAAGGGTTGTTGTGGTGGTTTTCCAGCATAGAGTCGTCTAGTTTGAGTCATCTAGTAGCATCACTACATCCATTCTCTCATGCTACGTCTAAAAATAACTTTATTCATCGAAATTCATCACAAGATTCCGTTTAGATGGATACCATCGCGATTAAAATAGAGGAAAGAAGGGACGCCAATAAATTCATCAATTCTGGTTAAGCTTTCTTCGAGTTATTGAGTATTTTGGTTGCGCTCCCAGATTAAGGTGTCCAATATTGAAATTAGATAATAAATTTAAGGTAGAAGTGAAGGTTGGAGGTTAGAATAGGCTGATTGCCTGTGAGTGTTAAGAGGAACTTAGAGTTTCTATGACATGCATTTTTCGGTTTTAACATTCGTTAATTTCCACTTATTGGTATCAAAATTTATTAAAAAATTGCCGAAAGAGCATGGAAGAATACTCCCGAATCCCTCAAAAGAGTTAAAAATTTAATTAATCTACAAAATTCCAATTTTTTTAACAATTTCCCTGAGATAAAACATTTCAGTATATACGGAAATATTTTTAGAAGATGATCTATAAAGTCTATTAGGTAATCGGAAAATTTTACAAATCCAGAAGGTTGGAACATCCTGTATAACCATTTCTTATATGTTTCCAAAGTGATACGTGGCATATACTTGCTATTGTATACTATGATAATATTTATTACATTTATTTAACCAATTAAAATAAAGATATAAAAGTAGGCATACAATTTCCATCCATAACACTCCCCGGTTTAATTGAAATGACTGTCGATCGTCAAGGATTTAACGAGCATTCAAATTTTATATCATAATCTCTACTGAAACTCAATTACTATAAATCAGATTGAATTAGAATTTACACCGCGCTAAGCCGTAACCGAAGGAACAATCTTTAACGATTTGAAAGATCTTTATAGTATTAAGTTTTACGATTGGCTAAAATTTATGGATCAATGCAGCTTACATTTGATTGTCGTCTTAGATTTATATATAAACGAAGCACTCTTGTATAAATTTTTTCCGAGGAACGCAACGTTGATTTTCAATACTGCGGACACCATTGAAGGCTTCCGCAAAGTTCAAATGCTTGTTATAGATTCATAGCGGTGTACTTGCTATTTCCATCAGAACTTTCCAGCCAACTCGACAATATTGTATGGATTATAGTTACCAACTCTATTCTATAGATTTTTTCTACCGAGCGAATGAGAACGGCGCCCTCTATATGTGTGCAAGCGATATGAATACTTTATAAGTATCACACGCAAGCGAACAAACCGAGGCAATTATTGACCGGAGGAGGGTGTAAAGAAGCTAGCTGAGAGCTTTTCACACTTGAATTTTTCTATTACTAACACTGTGCTAGTTGCAAAATGCAACAAACTGGGCACCCGGGGGATAAACCTAATTCGAGTACGCTGAATCCAATTTCAATTTAAAAATTTTAGACCCAAAGAACCTTCTGGAACATTCTGGAACCAAAAAAATGTGCTACATGTGCTTGTGGAATACCCGTTTTGCCGGCGACCAATATAACGAACGGAACTGGCTTTTGCGTGAGGAATTTGGATTGTGGCAAAACAACATTAATGAGATTCCACTTGTGCCGATCAAAAAGGTGTTGTTACCACCGTTCCGCATCAAATTAGGAATTGTTAAAAGTTTCATTAAACTTTGAACCCAGAGGGAAATGGATTCAACGAATTGCGTTGTGTTTTTCTACGGTTAAGTGGGATAAAAATAAAAGAAGGTAAATGTCTGAAGTTTTTCTCTCCAAGGCCAAACGAAGATGCTAGAGGTAAAAGAAGAAAATGAGTACTTTTCGTTTTTTTTTAAATCTCGAACATCATTTATCGCAGACCCATTTTCTTTTCGAGTTCTTAATAAACACAAAATTTAGCAACTTCGTCAAATTTAAAGTTATCCCCAATCTACAATAATAAGCGAAATTCCCATGGTGAGAGCCGAAAATGAATCAGCCTGTATACACCTATAGATGCATCAGTGCACTTGATATATGATAGAAATGAAGTCAAAAATAAAGAAGGTAAAGAAAGACGGCCAGATAAAATAGATAGAAGACAAAGAATTGTGGTTGCGGTCGTCTTCCTCGCAGCGAAAGCGATAAAGATAGGCGTCGCTATTAAGATGAAAATCTTGTCAACTAAGTGGTTGCAGGGACTCGGTGGGAGTGTCAACACATGCGTTCTATTCATGGTTGGCATACTTGGATTTTCCTTCTTCGTTAGCAGCGAATGCAGCAGTTCGTCCTTCGCTGTACAAGATTTCGAGGATCTGGTAGTAAGTAGATGCCTGCAAAAAGAGAAAATGGGGAAAAGGATGTTCTGCATGTTGTAAATTGCGAAATCTGGTTCGCGAGAGATTTTACCAAAACTACATTTAGATTTAATACTTGCTCATATGAGATTGTGAGACTATGTTAAGTTTTCGCCCGGCGTTTAAGTTTCAAAATGCTTAGGTGACGAGACTGGCATGTTCTCGGCCCTGCGATAATAATTCCGTTAATATTAAAGCATACTATTTTCCGGGAGTGGCGGGGTTGGGCATATGCGTCTTAATATAAACGTTAGTAGTAGTATTTTTTTTTAGTTTCTTCGCAAATTGTGTGTATTACATGAAATTAAATAAGTTACACATGTACACAATAACATTTTAATGAATATAAATGCAATATGCGTGATATATTGCTTCTGTACTTGAATTATGAAAATCTGTAATTTCCTTGGAATTTCCTACGTAATTATAGTTGAAAAGTATTTTTGTTATGACAACTAGGTATTAAAAAGTGAACGTTCCTTTCAAGGAAAGGTCCCCGTGATGTAGTGATTAGCACACCCGTCCGGCAAGCGGGAGGTGTCAGGTTCGACTCGTTACCGGGAAGAGATTTTATTACAGATTTTTTAAAAATAAGTAAGAGTTTACAAAATAAAACAATACAATGTTGAGTTTGCAAAGTAAAATAAATAAAGTAATAAATTTATTAGCATAAAAATAAAATGAAATAAAAATATTCTACATAAATACTCTGCAAAGTCCTTTGGACTTTTATTTGACAGACCTCAGTTGCAAATAACACAAGTCATTTTTGAAGGCTAGGATAAGAGTAAAATAGTACTTCCTAATTGATTTACAAATACTACAAGTACTAATTTAAATAAAATTGACTAACGGTGCTAGTGTAGGAATATTTTGATTTCTGGGTTTTACAAATCCTTCAAAACAGGCTTGGTCAATATTTGAACCGTCAGCACTCAAAGAGCTCTCCTTTGTGCTTATATTAATTCCAGAAGAATACCATTTCTTTCATCATCTTTATTTTTTACTATTTTGGCAGTCTGTGTTTTCCCAATATTAAATCATGTTGCAATATCACGCAGTGACACTTTTTCTCTGCCTAACACATTAACTATTTCCATTTTTCCTTTTAATGCAGGTACTCTTTCCTCGGGAGCCATTTTAAAATACGATACATGCAGCAACTTCAGCAACTAGAAAACAAATAATCAACGTTTATTATTGCCGGGCGCAATGCGCAGGAGGGGGAATCACCGAACATATCAGCGAATCTTCTAAACTTCACTATGTGTTTTTCCGGTTATTGGAATTATCCCTCCTTCTATTAGAGATTTTTCTCCGTTTCATGCAGGAAAGCAGTCCGCGCGTTCGTTACAAGGGAGTTGTGTCCAGTGATTAGTCCTGTTTAAAATTTTATGTAATACAGTCTCCGACACCGGATTGAAAACCAGGAACTTCAAATGCACCTTCAGAATGTTTGAAAGCACTGAAATTATGTTATAGCTCCACCCCCAGTTTCAACATTTTCCCCTAAAGAATGATCTGCCAACTACTCGACATTGTGCCTTTCAAAGCGGAAAAGGGATTTGAAACACTTTTCTTTAGTCTCACGCCGCATTGTGAATAATTTGCTTGATCGTAAAATAATCATATATTCAGTTAAAGTCGCTCATGTACCAGCCTTGTATGAAACTGAAATACAAAAAAGTACGTTGATGTAACAATTTTTGTATCAAAATTGGTCCAACGAACAAGTTTATCATTTTAATAAATGGCTGTTTATTATATCAATGAACACATACTTTCGGTACACATTATATACAATAAACGGAATTATTGATATAAAGAATACATTTGTGAATATCCAATGAAAAATCCTTAAAGTTTAAATTTTATATTAAATTAGAGCAGAAAGGCAAAAATCCCAACTAATTGGATATAAATGAATATTTAGCTGATGGTATTGAAAACAAAAGGGACGTATGGTGATCCTTACTTTATGATGCATTCTGCCGACATCAATAGAAGGAAATTTAAAGGCGGCCGTCCGGCAAAAGAAGATTCCTGTCTCACACTTTTATTTACTACAAACAATCAGTCTTTATTAATCAAGCATTTAATCGCCATAATGAATGGGTGTCTATTATATTGATAAACAAGTTTCAATTTAATAAACGTAGTTCATTGTTGTAATAAATTTATTGGTTAATATAATAAGTTATTCTTTGCATTAACAAAACGAAGCCAACAAACACGATTTATTGAACTAATTTTTTCAATGTACGTAAGTATAAGCTCATGTGATGGTATGAAATTCTTGAGTACGGATGTGGTTGTTGAATAAGAGAGTTTACTATGCACCAATAAAGCATAGTTCTCAAATTGCTGCTATTTATCAATTTTTTTAAAAAGAACTCACAAAAAGTGTTCCAGATTCGTAGATAAGAGCGTTTGCAACTGGTCTGTGTTTAAAACGTACGTATTTGTACGTATTTCCCAGAGTTGCATGAATGAAATAAATATTAATATTTAGTCCCTGCATCAGTTCACGAATGGAACTGGTAGGATGGACTTCAAAGTAGGCTAGAACGTTTACCACAGCTTCCTCATTTATTATTATTAAGCTTTTCTTATAACGTTTAGTTTTAATAGTGTTCTCGTTCTTGCGAAATCTGCGGAAATATTTCACTGTAAGGCTGTAGGGCACTTTCTTAGTTCCTACTGCATGCAAAATATGTCTGAAGCATGTCACACGTCTCTGTATGAATAAAGGGCATTACAATAAAAATAAAATAAACGATAACAATAACTCTAACAACAGCAGTAGTACTAACAACTACAACATGAATATTCAACACAAAAGTAAGGAAAAATAGAAAAAACCTGCAGGAAAAAGCATTCTCACTAATAAATTCTCGAATTGATTGCAACGCCGAATAAGATTTGTAAACTATAAAATCAATTTTTTGGCGTCAGCAAAAGAACAACGCTTGCTTGCTTTGATTCATGATTTAGATCAATCCTCTCTCATTTTATTTGTTTTTTGGCGTTATAAGAGTAATTTATTTGAATTGTCATTCTCTACCGATTTGTGCAAAAATATACAGGGCATTTTATTAAAAAAGCAAGTTACTTAACCAAACGTTGTAATAGGATGCGTAATTTTTTTGTGATTACACCATTGGGCGGAATAAATTACAAACTTTTCATGTTTCGACTATCTCAATAGTTAACGCAGGTATTACAGTTCCAATTGGCTTATGTACAGGATGAGATATGGTTAGTAAGTCCGCACATTTTGAAAATATACAAAAGTATACAGGGTGCGATAAAAAGTAGAACAACCAAAAATTGTATTTTTTTAAATGGGACACCCAATATATGAATTAATTTTTTAATTCTACGCCTAATTTTAAAACTTTTTTGTTATGTATTTGTTATGTTGAAACCTTGAAGTTTTCAACTTTAAAGGTATAAAATTTTACGGTCGTTTTCGTAAGAAAAACGTTTATATATTTTTAAAATGTAGCTATTTTGTTTTTCATTTTAGTGCCCTAGTACTATAAGGATATTTTATGCAGAGTTTCATTTCCTATCGAATAATTCCAAAATATAGAGGCTGTTCAATTAAAAAATAAACAATTCAAATTAGCGCTGATATACGATGTGCAATTGTTTTCTTCTCAACACTATTATGATCAACAGAAGAATCGCCACATCTTTGGCAATGTTACCAACATTGTAGCTGCAATAATAAGAAAATTAGCAATAGTTGTCCAATAAATTTGAACAACCTGTATACTACGAATTATTGAAATAAAAGCATTTTAATAAATTTGCAAAGGGATTTGATTGCGGCAACGCATTTGAAATTCGTTTTCTAGAATATCTAACAATAGGTGTTCGATGGTTAGAGCATCTCCAAAGATATCGAAAATAATGGTATCCAGGAGATAGTTTTCAAAGTTAAGGCTGCGTGCTGTTATTAAACCAATTATGGATGTAATGAAATGCTAAGTTTTATAAATAAAATACCATAGGAATTACTTCGATAAGGACTTACTAACGGCCCGTAATGGTTAAAATACCTTAAACCACACAATCTTGCCCTGGTGACGTGTAGTTTGTTCCAAGCTTTTTCATTCAGTAAAAGACTTTAAGTAATAGACTAAATTGTTCGTATAAATCCAACTAAACCATAATCTCCTCTCGATGTTTAATTAAGCAACATGAACAGCTTGAATTACAACAACAATTAACATGAATTCTAAAATTTATTTCATCAGAAATGTTATCATCTACAATGCATTCAAGCGACAACTTGTTTCAAAGTTATAAAATACTCCTTTTCATCCGTTTTACGACAGAGCAGCGTTTTCCGTCGATTCTCGCGACAATTGTAAACGACGGACGGACGAACGAGAAGAGCTAGAAGAGATTAAGTTTTATGCCTAAGAGAATTAATCTCGGTATTAAAATTCTAACAGCGACACGGAACCGCGCCACAGGCCATCGTCGCGCGTGAGAGGGAAAGGTCAGAACGAAAGATGACAGGACGTTTTCGATGATATTTACAAACGGCCTTTAGACAGGTACTACTATTACTACTACTACAACGACGTTATCTACAGGGTTATTAAAAAGGAGATGACGATATGAAGTCGTAGCTTAGCTCAAAACGCTATAGCATTCTAAGCAAAATAGCGGCAACAGAGGTTAACTATCCTCTATTGTTATCTACTCAGATAATCGAGTAATGCTACAGGCATTGGGCTCTACACAGGCAAAGTTAAAAATATGGGACTATATGAGCCCTCTGAATAGATTAGTAGTACCCGCATAAAGATTACCTTGGCCTCGGTATGAGAACATAAGGGCTACCGAGGGAACCACACAGGGAACAAACTAGCTTGAGCAAGCTTAGCAATTGCCTGTGGTGGAAAGCCTCAAGAGTGGTGGGAAAATGCTTGGTATCAGAAGAAGGCTAAATAATTGTATCTACATTTAAGCTTACAGCGGAGATAGAAAGTCCACAGGAGTAGTGGGAACGTTATTCTCGGAAAATACTCGGAATATCCATCTGGAAAGCTATGCAAAGGAATCGCTTACAAGATTGTTGGATTTTGTGAAAACAAAAGCAAAGTTAATGTAAGCGATTCCTAAATGAGTAACCACAAGAGGTGTGAAGAGGTTGTAGTAGAACTGGCCAACGACCACTTCTATTTGATCCTAGTGTAATCTAAGCTAGTTTTTCTTTTTTCCAAAATCTGCTACATTGGTACATAAAACACCGTTTAACCACCACGGCTTCATTTGAATTTTTTTAATTTCTAAAAAGACTTTAGGTGGGTCATTTTTAAGATACAATAGTATGCTCCTTAGGTGTAAACAAATCCCATTGTTATGCGAGCACCAGAATATTGACACTGTTTTTAAGTTCATAATTCCATAATTCCATAATTTAATGGAAACATTAAAAATTTGCATTTGTTTATGCATTGCCCAACATTGACGTAAAGAAGTCGTCTAACGAATAGCAACTGATCTAAAGCAGCACTCTCCCGACTAACATCATAAATTTATTCTGAGTTCTAAATGTTCCTATCGAAGTTGGTGAACTATTGTATAATTTACAACCCAGATAATATACACTTTTTGAAATGCAGCTATTTTATGTTGCATGAACAACCCTGCATGTGAAATTAGCTCTAAATTTCCAAACAAAACACAAAACAGGGATCATAAAATGTTAGCAGACTGTTAGATTTAAAATGTTCTTTGGAAGATTCTTTACATTTCAGATTACACAATATTCAGAAAGTCCTTTTCTGTAAAACGAAAACTGTACTTGCAGCGACACCTAAACACCACCACGGGATTCCATTCTCATTCTAGAGTAGAAATTGGCAAAACAGAAAGTTCTAACGACATCTGCATTTCATCACCTTTTTAACTGATACAGGACGAAATATGTTTTTGAAAGTTCCTTGCAAATATTAGCAATATGTGAACCCCAATTTAAAGCCTCATTAACAGTTGCACTAAGGATCTTGTTAAGTTGATGATTTTATTGTTTAAGGATATAACGGCTATATTATATTTTAGGCTATTTCGATATAACATTTACTTTTTAAAGAATTTTTAAAAGATTCATTATTAGTTTGTTAGCCTTTATCCATTCTTTTATATTGACACACACCTCATTAGCAGCTAGATGCACCTCCAACACACCCAGTCCCATATCACTCCCATTTATGCAAAAGGATCGAATGGTTAATCGCATCAAAGATATTCGTCCGATCTACAAAAAGACTTAGACAACAACAACTTCAAAACGTAACTTTCCACAAACTCTGTATATCTATCGTTGTGTGTATAGGATGACACGTCCAAGCATTGACGACGTTCTGAAGAGGTCTTCTTCGGTTTAATCTTATTAAAAGTTCTCCTTTTTAAACGACGATTATGTTGTGTTGTGTAGTGAGGAGATTTGAAATTTTAATGGAAAGGAGAATCTTAAGAATTCTTGAACGTCGCTGAATATGTTTGAAAGGGGGATCAAAATTCTGAGTTTAAGAAAGGAGAGAAAAAAAGATACTAATTAGACGTTTTAAATGTTTTTTTGTGTTGGTAACTCTTCTTTTTTGGGTTCGATAAGTAACAGGTGACACTTTTCGAGTGGGTATCCCTGTGTAAGAGATTAAAACCTTGAGACAGACTTTCGTTAGGCATTTATGTTATTCATATTTATTTTATTGGAAAGAACAGGTGTATTTGAGCTGCTTTCGTTATCTAAAATGCTATAATTGAAGCAATTAACAGAGTAATATAAAGGAAGGACTAATAGCGTTGTATCTATAAACATCTTCACCAACTTGACGTTATTTTAAATGTTACTTGAAGTTTTCAATCACTGCCAAACACCGTTGTACCCCGATTGTACACGATTTGAATGGTCATCGCTGCGTCTCTGCACGGGCTAAGAACATATGACTCCTAAAACTGCATTATTTACCGAATGTCGTGCATATCAAACTTCCCAGCACCACACCGCTTGTAAATATGTACATCAATGCCTATTGTTGGACTCTGCACTAAGAACTACTGCCATGTAGAACGAGGGTACATAGTAAGGGTTTCAAGCCTCATGAAGATGGTGTTATTCGTCAGAAATATTCTAATAATATAAATGCGCATGCGTTGAAAGATATTTTTGAAAATTTCAGCCATGTTAGACGCTCAGTTGTCGTTTAACAGGCGTTTGTATTAGTCGATGTTCGCGTTTCTATAAAAATTGAAAAAATCGGTAATCGGGCCAACATTAAATTCTTGTATATGAAAGGCAATACGTCTACATAAATTAAAGCTGAGAAGGACGCTAAACTGTGGGCAGCTGAACGTTCGGGGCGGCTAAAAACTGCAACTATTAGCGATAACATCAGATGGTTGTCGAATTAAGGTTAGAGAGACAGCAAAGGCTGTAGGCATATATTGATTGAAGATTTGGGTACGAAAAAGTTAACTGCGCGTTGCTCATTCAGTACCAACAACGCATTCGAATGAACACTTCCAGAATCCTGTTGAAGCAATTTAAACGTCGATTAATAACTGTAGATGAAATTTGGGTGCACTAGTACATTCCTAACGCCAACGCACAGTCCAAATGGTGAACTGCCAAAGTTGAATTGGCTCCGAAAAAGGCGAAGATAGTTCCATCGGCTGGGAAAGTGATAATAATAATAATAATAATAATAATAAATGATATTAATAAAATAAAAAATCAATAAATAACAATATAAATAAAATCAAAGTTTAAAATAATAAGAAAATAATTGTATAAATACATAAAAAATAAAAAATATAATAATAAAACTGATTTTTATTGTAATAACAATTACAAAAACCGTCAAAGTAAAACAATGTATAAATAAAATCAAAGTTGTAAGGATAAAGTACAGAACAAAGACATTGTATAAATACATGAAGAACAAACAAACATTGAGAAACGAATTAATTAGGATGGCTAAGAAATTCATCAACAGCGACTGTTTTGGGATCGTCATGTAGTTGTGTTAATCGATTATCTTGAAAAAAGAAAAACAATTATTACTTGACAAGCTGAAAGCAGAATTGGCAGAAGAAGAGCCGCATTTGAAGAAAATTAAGGTTTTTTCCCACTAAGACAGCGCACCGTCCACACTTCGTGGTCGCCATGCCAAAAATCCACGAATTGGGGGTGGAATTGATAGTCCACGCACCTCATTCACCAGATCTGGTCCACAGTGACATTTTTCTGTTTTCTCAATTTTCTCAATTTTGCATTTTGCATTTTTTTTCAATAAACGTCATTAATTTTGAAAATAGGTCTTGATATTCTTCATTCAAACTTCGGGAAGGAAAGCTTTAAATGAGTAACCTAGGTGACAAAATGTAACTCAGGTGATAGGAAATTAAAGCGTTGTAAAAACTAAAATGCATGATGTGTGGCGCTGTTTACTTCTATTAGTTACTCCATAAAGTTTATGTTGCAGGTTCCACATATTAGAATCAAAAGTTAATAATGTTTCTTGTTTAGTACCCAGGTGACATCAAGTACAAATTTTTTGAAAAACGTCCATATACTTGCAGGGACTATGTTGATAATGTGTTAATATTTCCTAGTCGGACATTTTAAAACAACTCATTTTATTTACACTTTAATCAAATACATATGTACACATATACAGTGCGGTCCTAAAATGCCCCCCCATGCTAACTTTTGAACGACAGAAGCTAGCGTTTTTAGAAAAAATAGATCGACTTTTATTTTTTATGAGCTAACTTTTGCTATTATCTGCAGTTCAATTGTATATCCGGTTTCACCGGAAGTGACGTCAGCTTTCTTATTTCAAATAGAACACCTTATATATTTTTACGTTTTTGGGTAAGCAATCGAAAGGCGAATCCAGCTATACCACATATGTTATACTTTAACTTAAGAAATATGACGATATGCAGCAACAAAGGTTTTGGTAATCTGTTTTTGTTGTTACGCAAAGTTGGCTAGGAAAGAGCGCCAAATTCTTTCTTCTCTTTGTCATTCAAAAGGTAGCATGGAGTGGGGACACTTTAAGACCGCACTGTATATATGTACATAGAAATCGAACAATAATGATTAACCCTGGCCACGAGCGGTACCGTGCATCGGCGTAGAATCAGTTCGGACCGAGAGGAACGGTAGTATTACTTCGTCTGCGGAGCAGTACGGACATTTTCGCTGCCGGTCATTTCCGCAATTGTTTATCTGTCCTAGAAAAATTATGATTTCGTCAGCAAAACGACCGCGGTCGGACAAACTTCGAAAATTTATTGCAGAAATTACAGACTTAATATATGAAGGTGCCAAAATTAAATGTGTAATCTGCAAAATCCCGTTAATGTGTTGGTCCAGACAACATTGTCTACGACACGTAAATAGTGAGAAGCATGTCTCAAAAAGAAATTGCGCACGAGACAACGAAAAATTTATATTTAATTTATGCGTTACGTTTATCGCATGTAATATACCGTTTAATTTACTAGACAAGGAACCATTTGTCTGCTTTTGGAATAACTATTCGGAGTGCAAATTACCAAGTCGAACATCGTTACGAAGAATTGTGCCATTTGCGCGCGAACATATTGAACAAAAAATAAAATCGGAGTTGAAAGATCAAAAATTGTGGTTATGTGTCGACGAAACAACAGATCGGAAGAAACATTCTATTCTTAATGTAATGGCACGCAAATTGGAACCTCATCAATCGGCACCTTCAATTCTATTAGTCTCCAAACGAATACAACAGTGTACTGCCGAAGTAATTTCAAAGTTAGTGTTAAATACATTGGACAAGTTTGAACTTTCAACAAACCAACTCTTGATGTTAGTGAGTGATGGTGCTGCAAACATGCTTTCTGTAGGCTGGTCTCTTAAAAAGCATTCTGCTAATTTGTTACACATTACCTGTAAAATTCGTGCTCTCAATCTTGTGGCGGATAGTATCGGAAAATGTTATCCTGAGGTAGACGCTTTAATAGCGCATACCAAAGCAGTATTTGTCAAATCACCGAAACGTATTCGCGAATTTCACAGACTGTGCCCCCGTATACCAGAGCCACCAGAACCTATTCTAACTCGTTGGGGAACATGGTTACAGGCCGCGTTTTATTATCATAAATATTTTGACAATATTAAGAACGTGGTTTTACAATTCGATACAAAGGAAGCTGCCGCTATCCAGAAAAGCCAGTCGAAATTTCAAGATAGTCAGGTTAAAATGGATTAAAAAATCATTCACGACAATTACTTCGGGCTAGCAGATGCAATAGAAAAATTACAAAATCCTGCGGTGCCGTTAGAAGAATCTCTACAAATAGTGCAACATGTTCACGCACAGCTATGCGCGATTGAAGATGCAAAAAATGTTTCTGTTCTAGAAAAATTTGAAAGTGTTTTTGAGAAAAATTCTGATTTTGGCACATTAAGACACATTTGTGAAGGTGCGTCAACAGAATCGTTAAGTTATTTGAAAGATTATTTTACTTATGCAAATATTACGTCACTAGATGCAGAACGTTCGTTCTCTGCATATAAATGCATTTTTTCCTCATGCCGTACTAGTTTTGCCGAAACAACAGTTGAAACATATCTAATGTTGCAGATATTTAACAGACATTATTCACTTTGTGATTTCACGGAGGACTCTTAAAATGGTAAGTGTTTGAGCACGTGTTATTTAATTTTTATTTAAAAGATGAGCGAAATTATTTGCGGCAGCAAACATCTCTATTAGCAGAATAACTCTAGTGGAACGCGAGGCCTGGTCGACTCTACGCTACTGCGCGGTACCGCTCGTGGTCAGCTTTAATAATGATCGAATCCTAGACCGGAAATATGTGTACCTATTATTATACTACCAGTAAAATCGAAATTTTATGTACTCTAATCAAATAGAAGAGAATACCAAACTAGGTATCGATTTAAAACTTATTTTAGTTGTGTCTATATACACCTGATGTGCATGTGTGTTTCAATCCTATTGAGAAATAGTTAAAAATGGGAAATGGAATTTACAGAACGGTAACGGGTTTGTTTGACTTTTCTATTGCTTTCCGAAAACGCAATAAAATCCAATGCAATGAAATCAATTATGTATTAACCGTAAGGACAGTGTTCCATGAATCAATATTGCAGCCTGCAGTGAATCAATTATGTATTATGTGCTTAACTATTTATAAAATATTCGAATCAAAGGAATTTATTAACAATTTATGATACGTTTTGAATTTAAAGCTATGGAAATCAATTCATTTGACGGATGTCAAAATTTTTTAGGTTATGTAGCCTTTCTTATAAAATATTGACAGTTAAAGGCGTACAGTCATTCGTTTGATTTTTTTATATGCAAATAAAGCTGATCTCGCCTTCCGATGAGATCATACCACCTAACCAATTGTAGATCCAGTCTAATTACTCGCTTAGAACCGAACGAATAGGCAATTAAAGCATGACGCTAACCACACTGAAGCTCTCAACGCCTCTGGCAGCTTTGATCGCGTAAAACGATTTCAATTTCGACACATTCTAGTCAAGCAGGCGCGTCTAATTCACATATTAACCTCTTTTCTCTTCATTGCTGTTGTTCTTTTTGTTTTTCTTCCTAACGCTGCATTAATGGAAAGTAATGAGTCATTGTTTTAGGCCGTAAGTGGTTTAGGCAACTGCTTCGCTTAATTCTATAGCCTATTCCAACTCTAAACGAGATGTCTTTTGTCTAATCTATTGAGATGCTTGTTTTATTTTCCTGAAAGCGATTTGTAAAGAATTTTGTTTCATGTGTGCTTTGAGATTGATTTATACGCTTTTTTTTGAAAAGATGATTTTAATAAGTTTTTTCTTTTGTTTCAGGCATGCATTACAAAACGATTAATAAAAAATACATTTAATTGTAAGTATTATTATATAAACTATATTAATGAAATAAATTTTATGTACACTATGAATATTGTTTTATTTCAGTTAAATTTAAAGCAGCATATATATTTTTAAAATTAATAAGGTATAATTTATTAACTCAGAGGCAAAGCTAAAGCTAAATATAAACGAACTTACTTTGAGCATCACTTTAACTGCTACAAGCAGTTGCGTAACTTTGCAACATCTGTTGTTTAGCGAGAAAAAAATACTTATTTTGGTTTTCTTTCCACTACTAATAATTCCAAACAGCTTTGGACAGAGTTTCATTTGCGGAAAGAAGACGGAAATACCGACATATCTCATGGATGCGGATGTCCCTTCCTAAGACTTTTCTGAGATTATTGTTGGATGTTTGAGAGCTACATCAGTCATGCCATAATTTATGTCTCATAAAGTGGAGTCAATTTGCCAGAAAAAGAAAGAAAATGTTGAACAAATTAATGTATTTAATTAAGCTATGAATATAAATATATACAAAAATAAAAACCATTCAATATATCCACTTCTTGCTTTCACACACTTCTTCAAACGATCTGGCCACTCGTCTATTACCGCAAGCACTGTTTCGAGAGGTATCGAAGCTGCTGCTGCCACTGAATCAGCCTTCAAAACTTCGATATTACAATGAGTTTTAGAACAGGCATTTTGCTCTAACACATCCCACAATCGATAGTTCAAGGGGTTAAGGCTGGGGCTTCCACATGGCCAATCTTCGGCCACGTTAAATTCCGGTAAATTCGTCTCTATCCAGCGTTGCGTCGTCTTTACTTTGTGTGCGGGTGTTGAGTCCTATTGAAATATCAAGTGTTTACGGATAAACAAAGTGTCATTCAAGGACTTTACAACATGCTCCAAGATATCTATCTGGTAGTTAGCACCTTTCCTCTTTACCCCCTGTTCATAAAAATGAAGCTTTGTTACCACTTCGTATGACACTTCCCACCAAACCATGACTGAAGCTGAATGATGGTATCTTTCCATCGTTGGGATTTTTTCAGAAGCTTTTGGAGAGGTATGTGGGTAGAGTCTGTCATTTTAACGGTTGAGCTTTTCTTCCACCGTGAAAATTTTTTCGTCGGTGAACAGAATTTGTCGATATCCATCCTTAGCGTGTCGTTACCACAACCTCTTCGCTATTGTTGTTCTAATGGAACGCAGAGCTGCTGTCAAGCAATGTGCTGTGCTTCGATGATAAGCTTGGAGGCTCAGATCTTGCTTGATAATGGGAGACATGATTCTAGGTGGGATTTTCATTCCCCTAGCCATGATTTTCTGTTTTCGGAGAGGATTTCGTCGAATTCGCTCGGGCTTTGATGGCTGATGGTGTCCTTGAAACTCGTGGCCGCCCGCTCTTTGGTACCAAATCAATGAGCATTTAGAAGTGTATGATTTGTTGTCGTCTTGTCAATTTGACATCAGGTGCAATAAACTTTTAAAAGTCACCGACTATATAATTAATGCGGTTGATAGAAATCAAATTACTTTTAATACCGCTCGATTACAGTCGCGTTTGGCACTATAAATTACAAAATTTTACTTTCAATCTTGCATATTTAGGATTTGATGGAGATGCCTTGGAGCTATTTTCTTCTTATTTGTGCGACAGATCGCAATGTGTGAGGCGTCATAGTAGCGAGTCTTGTGCTCTTACACTGACTAAGGGTGTTCAGCAGGGGTCAGTTTTGGGACCGCTCCGTTTCTGGGTGTATACTGCGAGCTTACATGAGCGTGTATGAGATTGTAGCATCCAGATGTTTGCAGACGACACCCAAATATACAGGATCGATAGCCCTTCTTTTTCAGTGAATCAATTTAATGACGTTTTAATACGTATAAACAACTTTTTTTCGTAACCATGCGCTACCTATTAACTCGAGCAAAACGCTCGTAGCATTATTCGGAAAAAAGGGAATGTGTTGAAATGTAGAGACAAAATTAACCTACAACTAAATAACTTTCCCGTTCCACTTGTTGCTTGTGCGAGAGATCTGGGCCTTACCGTTGATGAGCGGAGACTAAAACAATGCTGTGCCAAAGTCATGTACTTTCGTTATTTATGTAACTATGCCTCACCTGTCTATGATCCATGTTTAGATGTGTTTCATAGGAGTCATATTTAAAAGGTTCAGATCTTTTGCATGAGGTATATATTTAGTATCCAGAAATATGAAAGAATTTCCCGTCAACTATACGATTTACACCGGTTCAATATCGAAAATACATGTTCTTGCTAAAACTATATCATAAGATAATTAAGACTGCTTCTCGCCCTTACCTTTACGAAAAGATTGATTTGCGCACTGATTGGGATATAAGCTCCTTAATGACAATCAAATTAAACTAAATTATAATGAAAACATACAAATTGGGTTTATACAATCATTTGAGAAAGAAATACGCGAAACATGACCTTATTTTAGGTCATTAAATGCTTCTTCTGTTAAAAATGAGTGAGATATGAAAGCGAAAATCTAAATGAAAAACATTTAAAAAATCGAAAGCAATAGAACTAATAGTTCCAACGTGACGTCAGTACCTTGGACCAATTTTCAATGGTATCCTGGGGAATATACTCCCATTCTTCAATTACTGCATCCACCAGGCGATTGTGGTTAGCAGGTGGGAGCCTACGACTTCGGCCTTTTTTTAAGATGGTCCCATAAATGCTCAATGGAGTTTAAGTTGGAACTGTTAGGTGGCCATTCCATTAACGGAATACCAGCAACATGCCGGTAGTTAATAATCTGCTCAGCCACGTGGAGACACGTATTGCCTTACATGAATAAAAAATTAGGATCCACATGGCATTACGTGTTCAAGTATGATGTTTTCCAGGTAATAATTCGAATCCATAGACCTCATAGGTATAGGGACCAACTCTGTATGAGAGCCGAAGCAGACACCCTCTCAAAACATTACACAGCCGCCACCAAACGGAACCCATGGAGTAATGTTGCGACTTGCAAATCCCTCTTCTTCGCTTCCCCTGACACGTTGACGTCTATTAGGAGATTTTAAGCTACCCCCATTTTGTCAGAGAATAAAACTTTTTTCCGATCATTAACAAACCAGTGTTGATGATTTCTGGCAAAACGCTTCTGCTTGTTCGAGGCGATATAACAACATTACGAACCATTGTACATCTTTTTTTAACACTACTAGTGATTCTCAGGTTTCTAAGAATTTCTAAGAAAAAAGCGGATTGTCTCAGAAAACCGTTGTCCCTTTGATTTGTACATCGTTTTCGCCCTTGCCCTAGCCTTCGAATGTGAGATCCTGTTTCGTTAAATCACCCAACCATGCGACTTATGCTGGAATGATTTCTTTCTAACATATTTACAACATAACGCATCCCTCATCCAGCAGAGTTGATGCCCGTACTGTCTCTCACCACCTATAAAATTCTTTGGTGATTCATTTTTCTACTTTGAAACGCTCGTAGATGAACTTTGAAATACGTATGTGATACAACCGATAACAGAAATTAGCTTAATAACTTATCTTAATCACCAGTTTCTGAACGTATTTTAAATCAATTGTGGTCAAACATGACTAATTGACATTTGCAATTTTAAAACAAAACAGCACGTGCTTGAAATGTTAGAGGAGGTCCAAATCCTACTTGTAAGTTAGTAGATTAAAAGTTATCATTATCTCTGAATGTTTTCAAAAAATGTTAGGAGTGTGTTAATTTTCATAAATAATTTAAGTTTGTTTAAGAAAAACATCTATATTTAATCGAATTAGAACCTTACAGTTTGGAGGAATATCTGGTGCGATAATTTACTTTGGTGTACTATGTACTGTATTAAATAATGGTGACGTTTGCTTTATTCCTCTGCAAAATCAAAAAATGGTTATTATTATTATTACATCATTGCCGGTATGAAGGAATCTGATGTGAGAAGCAGCCCAATCTTTGAATAATTATACAAAGAATAATATCCTCTTCTTTGAGTAGAGCTCTGTTTTAAAAATAAATAAATTGAGATTATCTAATGGTCACTAGTATTATTAAGTATAAAGCCGTTTTATCTAAAATATGCATCAAAAATACTACAACATTAAAGTGTACCTAACTGTGGATTTACACCAAGACAACAGAATCAAAACGAATTATTACCTAATTGGCTCTATGCCATGAAGAAATAGGCATATATTTTTGCTGCATACACCAGATTGGATCGACTTTAAAATTCTATACAAGCAAAATTTATTGTGACAGCGCAATATTGTTCCATTACAATATTATAAGCCATCGTGAGCTTCTACGTATTATAAACGTCTATAGAGGGAGAATTTTTAACCAATTCCTATATCTAATTTCGCGCCGTTCGGGCAAAACGTATAGCGACTAAGATCGAAATTGACTCACGAACTAGCTGGTCGCTTCTACATCCGAAGATTTAAAAGATACGACGCGTATAAGGGGATCACGATTTGACAAATAATATAATAAAATATTCCCTTGTTGCGTGGTATTTCGCGGCATCGCTTTTGCGGCGAATTGAACGTGAGAAGTTAGAAGATCTTCGGGCTTTTTGCTCACCACTGTACATACAAGCTTCGGCTTTTACAAAAAGTATTGGACATAACCGTAGATAATTCTTCGATTATAATTTTTCACGTCGAAGCCGTTTCTTTGCGTGGAATGTCAATTTCAATCTGGGATTGATTACGCGGTACAATCTACGTTTTCAAGGACAGTTGAATCTGTGTATAACGGCGGCTTGGCCATTGAGATCTTAGGTTGTAGAAGCTAAATTACTGTTGCATATGATTGTGTTTCGGATATCAATTTTAGTGATTGTTGCGAGTCACAGAATACAGGAAATTATTGTAGCTATAACGACAGCGTACGGATATTAATCATTTTGCTATATAGGTACATCTTGCCCACCTGTATCCCTGCAATGTCTCTGACCTTTTCTCATCAATGTAACAGAAACGAAAATTTTACTAAATTTATTTTGGTTTCCACGTTTACAATCATGTTTAGGCATTAGAAAATCCGTATGTTGTGAGAAGAACCGACTTTTAGCATAGATTTTCTATTAGTGTTTGGGCCGATCTACTAACTGGGCCATTCGTTCCTCCACCTCGAACAACAGAATGTGAATTTCACATGTCGGAGCTCCGACACATTTTAGGCGAGAAGTAATTAGTCCTTCAATAGATTCCTTTGCCCTATACGTTCCCCGGATTTAATACCCTGCGATTTTTTCCTTTGGAGCCATCTAAAACACTTAGTTTATCGCAATGGGGAAGTGAATAACGTGCAAGGGCTTGTGAAATTGTTCGTAGATACCGTGATTTTATTTTCGCAGCAAATGCCGCCTCATAGCTATGTCGAGTAAGATTTGTGCGTCCATCAAATTTGACAACTTGAACAATGTTTACAATAACGGAATAAATTAAACTTATATAGAAGATTATTCCTAACATGATTTATTTTTCCAGGCTATCTGTTAAAATAAATACTTCAACAGAACATTTGTTAGATACGAGTACGTATTAAATGTACAATATAATATAATTAAGAAAATACAGAGATACAGTGCGAAACTATAGATTCAAGAACATTGAATCTATGATTTAGTACCTGCTTTTTTTGTTTCTAGTATTATAATTATGTATGGGGTTATTTAGAATGTTAAAAGGGTGTTTCTGTTGGTGTAGGCAAGTTGATATTCCTAGAATGTATAGCGAAATTAGGACAAGTCTTAAACAAGGAGATCCGCTCTCAACATTACTTTTTAACATGGTCTTAGAGAAAATCGTAAGAAACGCCAAATTAAATAGAGGGGGAGATACAATGTACAAAAGCCATCAATTAGCAGGATACGCAGACGATTTAATTATAATAGCAAATAAAAGAGCTAAAAGAAACAACAAAGAGGTTGATAGAAGAGGCAGATAAATTAGGGCTACAGTTGCATTAGGAAAAGAGCAGAGTAATGAAAATAGGTAACAAACATTAAACGCACTAAGAAATAGAAGAAGACACACATTTGCGAAAATTCAAATTTGAAGAATTGGAGGAGATTGTTTACTTGGGAGCAAGAATCATGAACAAATGTGAAGAAAGCAAAAAGATAGAAGCAAGATTAAGGAAAGCAAATCATTCTACGGGACCCATAAATCGCCTAATAAAATCGAAATCAATAAAAAGGTATCATGATACGAGGTATCTTAAATTCTCGGCCTGACAGGCTTGTACAGGTTCAAGCGTGTTTAAACTCCGTTGCGTCATTGTTGCATATGTGCGAGGCCTACACAATATATATTACGGCTCGAAGAGTAGTAGTTTTTAATAGCCAGCCAGACAACGTGACTAGTGCATGAAAATGTCTCAGGTAACGAAAATTGACTACCACGCGATCATCAAATTTTTAGTAAAAAAAGTGGGTAAAAGGTTTCCGTTTGGGACAAGAATCCCTTGATGATGATGAGCGCCTTGGTCGGCCAATTTAACTGATAATGCCTCAAACCATTTTAATTATTGAAGAAATTGCTGCCAACAGCACATATTATGCTTATTTGCTGCATAAATTGAGGGACAATATTCGTGCAAAACGTCAGGGAAAACTGACAAAAAGCGATCGATTATTGCACGACAATGCACGCGTCCATACTGCCGCCATTTCACAAGCTGCCATCCGCGAATGCAGCTTTCAAGAATTGGAACATCCACTGAATAGTCCAGACATGGCTCCAAGTGATTATTATTTATTTTTTCATTTAAGGAAAGACCTTACCGGACGTGGTTTTAAGGACGATAGTGAGTTGCAAGCAGCTGTAATACAACATGTTGTGGGAAAAACTTATTTTTAGACGGGTATAGAATTATTCATTGATCATTGTAATAATTGCATTGAAGTTAGGGGAGATTATATTGAAAAATAAATATTGTTATATTTACATAAGTTTATTTTTTCTATATCAGGCCGAGAATTTATGGAGCCTGCTACATAAGAATGTACAAGACTATAATTAGACCAACTGCAATTATATGGCTGTGAATCTTTGGTGTTAAATCAAAATGCAAAAGAAACAATGATGAGATGGAATGAAAAGTACCTAGAAAAATAACAAGAGGAAGGAAAACCGAGGAAGAGTATGTTAGAAGAATCAATGAAGAAATCAACAGCATTTTTAGAGAACCCACAGTAGACATGACCACTGAAGCAAGAAGACTCGCAGTTGGGCAACACAGAATGTCAGATGAAGGAACGGTCAAGAAAATAGCGTGGTGAATTCCAAAATCCAAGAGCAAGACAGGAAGACCGAGGAAAAGGTGGAAAGACTTGAAAGAGAAGAAGATTAACAACTGGAAAAGTAGAGCTAAAGATAGAAGAGGACGGAGAAGAATAATTAAGCTCTGGGCCTAAAAGACCTGCAAAGAAGCCGCATATGTATAGTGAAATTGTAGTGAGAAGCTTGAATTGTCCGAATTATGGTCTACCATGTGTTCTTTAAGATACACCAGCCATAATACGTATAGTACTTTTTTCTGATTTGATAACATTTTTTTCTGACATAGTAGTTGAGAACCATGTCCCCATATAATTGTTCCGAATCTTATCCTGCTCTCTATATCGGTTTTATAAATTGATATTAATATATCAATATTGACTAATTGTTTCAGATGCCTCAGTTTAAAAATCTATCTGCTGAGACTATTTCGTTGTAATTTTTTACAAATATTCTAACGAATTAAAGTCAGTCAGATAGATTTGGCGAAAGCCAATTGAGTGCCAACATTGCGACATCCCTCAATTAAAGTTTTTGTTTTGATAAACTATAGCTAACACAGTAGAATGAGCTGTTTAGACCACAAAATACCCAAACTGCTGTTTGCTTGTTCTGAAATGACCAAATAATATAAAGTATATCTACGATCGCGGTGATAATGGATTTTTCTGTTCTGAAGCCATGTGAGCAATTTTGAATAATCCCGTGTTTTTGTAAGCCTGGTACAGCTTTTAAATTTTTTCGCGATCCACAAGTTTCTTCTACATTAGTAATCTTCGATGCTTGCTTCAATTTTTAGGTTACACAGATTATAGATATATTATGGGAATAGCTTGCGTACGAAAATATTTGCATCAGAACTATTATCTTCGGTTGCAAATATTTACGCCTTAGTTCTAGTTCCTTAAAACACTTAATACCACTACGAGGAAAAGCAAACAAAGCGAAAAAGATGACAGATATAGAACTTTCGCATAACGGGCTGGAATTTCAAAGTAAACATTTGTCATTTGCATATTTTACATTCAAATGGGTTGAATTGTTTGCAGAGAATGAAGCGCAACGTCGTAATTAGTCGGTTTCCTTTACTAATTTGCGGTTAATTCTTTGAAATGTGTAGAAAATTGATGTTTGTACAATTCAATGTGAAACCTGATTGTTTGGTGATGTATATTTGTGTACGGGTTTGTTAAGGCAAACATTTACTATTTGAATACGTGCTTATATTTTCATACGATTGCTGTGATTCATAACTAAACATAAGGTATTCTTAAACATACTATTTTGATTAAAAAAAGTCGTAATTTTAAAAATTGAGTAATAGAAATGATAATAATCATTAGAACGACGTTATTTTCCGGTTGGTCTTAAACCATCAAGGGATCAGAGGAAATGAAAATGCCAATAAACTAGCCAAAGAAGCAGCGGTATGCCTTGTAATGGTCCAAAACCTTACTCTGGTCTACAAAAGTACCATCTAAAGCCAGAAATTAGGAAATTGGTGGAAAATCAAACGGCCTTACGAGGGTAAATTGGCAAGTTTCCGTAATCGCTGCTAGGCGGTTGCTTTTTTCCAAATACTTTATGTCGTTTTGTTGGTAACCCTTTCATATCAATCCACTGCAAATTTAAAATCGATCTGACAAATAATCTGGTTTTAGCAAGCATTGAAGTCAAGTACCTTTTTGTGTTTTCAATTATGGTTAAATTTGAGCGGTTATCGAATTTTTCTATTTGGAAGGAAAAACGGCAGCGGAAATCAAATCAAAGTTAGATGCCGTTCTTGGGGATTCATCACCTTCGTTTTCCACCATGAGTTTTGGGGTTTCGGAATTCAAGTGTGGTCGCACGCATACAAGTGATGAACCACGTTCAGGACAAAAACGGCTACCACGCCAGAAATTGTGGATAAAGTCCATGACATGGTTTTAGCAGATCGTCGAATAAAAGTGCGTTAAATTGAGTCTCTTATGGACGAGTAGTTCATATTTTACATGACGAATTGGGTTTAAAAAAGCTTTCTGCAAGATGGGTGCCGCATTTGCTAAATTCGGAGCAAAAACCCATTCGGGCTCGAACTTCAGCCGATTGTTTGGAAGCGTTTACGAGGATTCCAACGGATTTCAAGAGACGATTCGTGACCATAGATGAGACCTTGATGAGATCATTACAACACACCAGAAACAAAAATGCAATTAGAACAGTGGATTGAACGAGGTGAATCGCTTCCGAAAAAGGCAAAACCATTCACTCGGCTGGAGAGGTGATGGCATCGACTTTTTTTGGGACGCAAAAGGAATTTTGCTGATTGATTATATTGAAAAAGGAAAAACTGTCACTGGCCAATATTACATAACACTTTTGGGCAAACTGAAAGCAGCAGTTCAGGAAAAACGTTCGGGAATGGTCAAGAAAAAACTGTTGTTTCACCACGGCAATGCGCCCGCTCATTCAAATGCAATCGCTCAGCAAAAATTGACAGAGTTGAAGTTCAAAATCCTTTCGCATCCGCCGTATTCGCCTGATTTGGCTCCGTCGGACTTCCACCTTTTCCCGAAACTCAAAACATTTCTGGGCGGAAAGAGATTTTGATCGAATGAAGAACTGACAGAGGCTGTAAACGATTATTTTAGGAACCTCGAACAAAGTCACTTCCGGGAGGGAATCGAGAAGCTAGAGAAACGTTGGACCAAGTGTGTTGAGCTTCGAGGGGATTATATTAAAAAATAAAATGTAACTTGAATCCGATTTATTTTGTTTTCAATCTACCCTGGTATGCTAGCAAAATGCACCAGGCCAGCAGTATTTTTCAGTAAAGAAGATCTCAAATGTTGAAATGATCTTGAAATATTTATCTTTTTCGTACCCGATTCAACTGAATTTGTAACTCCTCTACCACCAAATACACCATGTATTACACATTCACTATTATCTTAATCTACATGCATAGATTCGTCAAACATATTACCCAAACCTTGCAAATCAATAGATTCATCTGGACTAGGTCGACGTTCGACGGATGGTCCTGAATGTGGTTCAGGTGAAGCAGGAGGAATAACCTCTAACGATGGAACTTCTGTTGTGCAATCTTCCTGAGGACGTAACCAATCCTGCCAGGGTTTTGTAAATCCACGTTGGCGAGCTATTTGATAAGCTCTTCCTAATTGTGATCGGTTTACGTATTCATATTGCCTTCTTGTTAATTGACAGTTGTTTTTTGGTATTTTTCACCTAATCACATAGGCATATTATTTGGATATACACGTGTGAACTTTTTAAATAAATATTTACTGGCGAGCTTATTGACAGATCGTATAGCCTTAGAATATGCCTTACAAAAACTAGGAAAAGCTGAAGACCGATCCAATCCCATCGTATATGCCAAGAAGATCTGGGGGCGTCAGCAGATACTCTATGCAAGTAGTGTGCCGTTTCTAACACTTAGAGGACTGAATGAGGAAGATGTTAGAATAGTATTAAGGTTCATTAAAAGCTTTCAACTGCTTTAATACACATAAGGACACTGCTACAATAGATCCATTCTGATCAACACAGCGATGACACGTGGTGACGGGCAATATAAGCATTTACAGCTTTCCATAATCCAAGGGGTCTTTAGTGTGTTATGGCTTTCTAACTTAAACCCCTTGCCGTAAAGGGCAAAGGGCAGTTAATTATTCCTCAACATGTGAATAGTGATTCCAGACCCACTAGGAAAATCTGACCCTACTATGACTCGAACGCATAGCAGTCCTTAACTCCACCCAGTGAGGCGCAGGTCCTCTCATCACCAGACCATCGAGCCGTAATAATAATAATAATAATAATAATAGAAGTAATAATAAGAATATATTCTTATATTGTTGCATAAGATTTTTTTGGTTCTGCTTCTAGTTTGTGTGTAATCTCACGTATACAATCATCATCTTTCACAAATCCTAAATATAATGCATACACAAAAGACATGTGTTCAACACTCCGTTTTCGACGTAATAGTCTCTCACATTCGTTTTTTGTTTACCTCAATGTTTGTAATTATAAAATTTCAACACCATTACGTGTGAAAAACCAAACCAAACAACTGATTCTCCTTCTACAACGAACCCCGGGGGTGGCTCGATTAAACTGAAATATTAATAGTGATCGTGACAAGTGCTTCCTCCTCAGCTAGCTGTGATATTTATTTATATGTCGCGCAGCAACAGGCAAGGAGGGCGTTGGCGTCGCGTAGACCCAACGCAACCACGTTTTCGATAATGGTTTCAACACTTCGACGATGAAGTGCTAGAAAAATTTTGATATATGCGTTTCGTATGGGACGTTTAAGGGTTGGTTGGTGATCCGAGTTAACGAACTGAGTACAGTAGGTGGCGACACTATCGTAAATAAACTTTGGGGATTTGATCGTGGAGGTTTTTAAGAGATTCGGTAAGGAAGTGTTTTAAAAATAATGTTTAAGTACTGGGACGGTAATCTAATCTTCATAATTTAATATATCATCAAATTTTTTATGAGAAGGTGGTTCGTTTAAATGTCTACTAATTTTTGATTAAACAATGAAAATTTCTGGAAACCTATGCCATTGTTTAGTTCATGTAAATTATAGTCCTTGCGATATCTTTTCTCGGGATTCTCTCAGCGCCAGTGGGCAAACATCGTAAGACAAGATCATCTCTGAATTTTCTTTGTCTAATTATCTCCCTATTGAGCAGGCTCGCCCAATTGAGTTCGTAAAATTGCAATTTCTTCCCCATTTGATCGTTTCTCTATCTCCGCTAGTTTCCGAGATCCCCATACTTGTTGCATATTTTGATAGTGTGATATTTAACTTTTTTTAAAAACGTAGACCAAAATTTAAGAGGCGTGGCTGTCTTACGCAATTAAGCTAGATATTTCTAATTGTATTTGTTTTTAGTCGAAGTATTAGAGTTGATGGTAAAATAAAAATGACCCATAAAAATTAGACAGGGCGGACGAAAATATACTTTTGATTTGGACTACCATTAAAGTCAAATAACTTTCTTATATTAAATGGAACACCCTGCATTTATTATCGTATTTAGATTCTAATTTTAACCATTTATAAAATTGTATCAAGGTTTCCTATACTTGTGTTTTATACTTTCTTAGTAATTTAGCATTTTCGATTTCGAATATTCACTTCTTACCATTTATTTGATGAAAGTAGGTTTTGCCGGAACTGACGTTATTATTACTCATAAACGAATCTTATTTGACAGTAGTCGTTAGTTAAACCAATATCGTTCTTTGAGATTGTTTAAAAGACGTTTTAAAATGAGAACTTACTCCCAAGAAGAAAGGAATGATATGACTTTTATAAATGGGGAGTGTTTAGAAAATTGCTTATTAGTATCAAAGGTTTATGCTCAAAAATTTCCTAACAGACGTCATCCCGACAAGCGTTCGTCAGAAAATTTGCTGCAAGTTGTATATTTCAAAACAATTTTAAAATTCGCTCCCAATGAACCTATATAACTTTTAATAAAATATTTTGCCGTTTTTCGTATAGGTATAAACAGACGCGCATGTGGTGCACCATTCTGTATATAAGAAAAAAGGGGGAAGTAAAATTGAATCTATTTAGGATAGCATGACATTCGATATTTTTTTCAGGGTATGTGTTTAGTGAGAAAGTATAAAATTTCAGAAATTTTAAGTTTTATTATAGGATTTAGGCACAAGTTGCATTATACAGTTATATACAGCGAAAAACGAAGATAGCTCAAAAAGAACACCCATGGAAGTATGTAGATGCCAATAGCAGAGTTCACTTATTGTTAGTATTGTGCGGACTGTTAAATGATTGTTGTCGTATAATAGACGTCATGGTAATTCATTTCGTTTTGCTCGGTGACAGTTTGTTTGCTCTACACCACACGGATACATGGTCGAGATCTCTTTGAAGTAACGCACAGTTTATTAGTGATGTTTGAAAATAATTTAATATCGTCAGTATACATAAGTATTTCACAACCAACCATACTAGTTTCATACTTAATAAACTCATGGAATATTAGGATTATTCCAGATTGGAATATAAGAAATTCTTTGAAGACAATCACATACCTCTTTTACGTTGGCCCGGCAATTCACCGGACCTCAATCCCATCGAGAACGTATGGAATCGACTAAAAAGTAAGGTATATGAAAGAGAAAACCCTACAAAGGAAATATTAATGAAGAATATAAAGGATATATGGGAGAACGATGAAGATATAAAGAGACAATCATATCTTGCATTGAAAGTATGCCCCGAAGAATTAAGGGTGTTACTAAAAATCATGGGTTATGGACTAAATATTAATTACTTATTTAATATTTACATGTTACATATTTTTACAATATATTTAATAAATAAAAAATACAATATATGTATAGTGTATATTTTATTATGAAAAAACTACAAAATAGTAAGTGTTTCAAGTAATTTGGCCAGGGACTGTAGGCTGATCTAAGCATTTACTTTAGTAGGAACTTTTCATGTTTCTGCACCTATACAATTTTTTTGCATTTAATAAACTACATATATAGCTGCTAATTTTCATTAATAATAAGGAATACTGTTGTTAATTGCATTTGAAAGTAGACAAAGAAACGAAAGTTTGATACAACAAATTTTATTTTCTATAAAATGTAATCAATGAAATAATACATGCTTATCTACAGGCTGTTTTATTAATCATTGTCCATATAGTGACTGGAGAATCCTTGGCCCAAATTATGACGATTTGATCTAAAACTCTACCTAACCGAGATACCGGGTATTTTATTTAAAAATTTAATAACGATTTTAGGCCACTGTTATGAAACCTTCTAATATTTTTGATTCATACTTGGCGCATGTTAGGACACCTTACTTTTTCTTTCTCTCCTCTACATTCTACGCTGCTGTCGTAAATGTCATAGCAGCATATTTGTTTGGTTCCCCATTGGTTTCTAAGTAAATATTGTGCTTTTGTCTCATTGCGATGGAGTCAGTAGTTCCCCTAAATAGTTTAATTTTATTGTTTACTTGCATCTCGCAAGAGTTTTGACGATTTCACTAAGTGTGCTAATTAATACATTTGCGTGAACCTCTCATATCTAATTTGATCTTTTCAATTCTTGCGATTATGAAAATATTTTTTAATCGCTAGAATTGAAAAGATCAAATCAATGCTTTGAAAAATTATCATTAAAACAATTGCGATTAGTAGGCGCTGGAATATTAATAAAGGTGTAGTAGGCTGATGTTATAACTGTCAGACAGTTAATTTTTCATTGAAAGATGTAAGATTAGTTACTGTTATAATACCTTTTTTTTGTGAGAATGCCACGTCATAACGATTTTTCAAATGCAAACCAGCGAGATATGTATGTGTTTATGCTCAAGAAAGTTATTCAGGGTGCCCTGCTGCTCAAAAACCTCATTACAGGAATTTTAAATATTTTTACGACCGATTAGGGGAAACTGGTCCATCCAAAGGGAGATGTAAGACGTCCAAAAAGAATCACAGTAAATCAGGATGATGATATTGTAGTAAGAATTGCCAATGATCCTCAATTAAGTACCAGACGCTTATCAGCAAAAATTGGAATAAGTTATACTTCAGTTTTTAGAATACTAAAGAAAACTTAAGATCTTACCGTTTTACTCCAGTGCAGAACTTATTACCGGAAGATCTCATCATTTTATTTTGTTGAAACCTAAATACGTTTATCTTTAGTCGTTTTATTCTACTTCAATGTTTAAATAAAACAGCCGCTGTTAGGAGGAATATTTTATCTAAGTGTTTTACGTTAAATCGTCATATTTTCGGTCAATGATTCGCCAGTTATTATATGGACAATTATTAATGAATCAGCCTGTATACTGTCGTATAATATCCGTTTGATCTTCAAAATTGGCGAAGCATCTAAGTATTGTTACCGAGATAACTTTCACAATGAACCTTCCTCATATGTATGTATATACAGAGGTACTGATTTTCTAATACAATCACATTTTCATCTGCATTTATTAATTTAATTACTTTTAAATATTATTGTAGTCAATATCCTAAAAGTTCTTATTCTATCACAATTAATCAGTTAAATACACCTAAACAGCACATCAACATGTGATTTGAAAGAAGGTTCGATTAGTTATATTTCCGTTAGTTTTATATTTTTAATTTTATTAAATTTCCTATACGTAAATACACAATTATGCGTGAAAGGAAATAGGACAACAGTATTTCAACAATTCTTTATCTAACGGAGAATTACCCGCTGTCATCTATTGCAATCCATAATTACAGCTTTCCTATTAATTGCATACTCCGACAGTAACAAGAAGTTGTTTCAAACTGTTACGCGTATTAAATTGCCATACAACTAGAACGAGATAAAATTGTAATTATCTCGCATGCTAGGAATCAGAGTATATTATTCTTTTGTAACTGTACTTAACACCTTTTCCAAATTAGCATTTTGTGGTTAATGTACAGAAATATAGCCAATATGCGGTTAGGAACAGAGAACAATAGGTACAGTCACGAACAAAAGTAATCAAACACATTAAAGATAGATCAAACAAAACACAACTCCCATACTTTTTATTTTTCTGTTTATATTTCATAGAATTGCCATTCTACCATTCACTACAATACCTATACAGACATTTTTTACCTCGCTTAAAGTACCTACACGATGTATAAATATAAATGAGAATTTAATACATATACTGCGGGCAAGTATAAAAGATTCTGCCCAATGCTCCGAGACATAAATATTTATCAAATACATATCATACATTTCGCTCCCTTGCCAAGTGGATCTGCTATTTATACAGGCGATTCCGCATCAACGGAACAAACGTTGCAATAACTACCATCCGCGCCATCTACAAGCAATTGTCATTTCTGGCTTCTACTCTTCAGACGTTAGCCCGTCTTTCCTAATTTACTGTATGAATAACGAATCGGAGGAAGGCGTACGGTTTGGTCGGAGATTTTTATAGTAGATTGGTGTCTACATGTATATATCCGTTTCGATTTCTCATGTCTTGGAAGTAGTTAATTAGGGAGAAGAAGCAAGAGCTGGGAGAGATGTGGAGATGTTTTTTTCTTCCCTAAAAGGATTAATATTGATGTGCTATAAGAGAGGAAGATAGCAATTTTTCTTTGGTAATGGGAAAGGGTTTTTGGGATCATGTTTTGATGAATTTATCGTAGAGATATAAGAGTTGTATGAACTCTAACATTTCTAAGAGATGTGTTTGTTGATTAGGATACTCTCAGCTAGGATTTTTAATTCTATTACCTTCGTTAAATGAATTTATCAATTTTTTTTGTTAAAAATGCTCTGGAGCAACTTAACTTGACATTTATCTTGATCATTCAAGGGCTTGACTCATTTAGATCAATTAAAAAGGCTTCCCATTACCAAAATAACGCTTTCCAATAATATCTAAAATTCTCTTGGCTATAGAATCTTTATTTTACCTACTACAATACGTAAAAGCGTTTTATTTTCATTACCCTTCCTATAATTTAAAAACTTAACGAAAGAAACAAGAAAAAGTATAAAAAAGCAATTACTCCAAACGGAAATATTCTAATGGGCTCCGACATTATCTCCTCTTCTATTTAATTCGTTTAAAAGCATCCTTAGAAACGTTATTTCCAGCGAACTACGGCCTACGCAGCCATTGCTGATTTAATTACGAAGAAATTTCCGCGGTATACTACGCCGCAACGATAGCTCCCTTAAAGTGGACAACGCCGGAACTATATTGGAAAAAAATCGCGCGTGGTTCTATTTATAAAGATAGCGTTACTTTATTGGTTTGACTAACGGGGTGGGTTTATTTTTGAATATTTACACCTGGCGCTTTTGATAAAAATAATTTTTATCGATTCTCTAGGATTAGATTTCATGTTTCGCAGGTTAGAATCTGTGAGGTTCCTAATGTGTTTATAATGCGTGGAAATATTAATAAGCTTTTATTAAAAAATCTTCAAATTTTTAATAATTACTGTGAACTAATCTGAGTTCGTTTTAAAGTATAAGCGAAACAAATCTGAAGAATAGCGGAGTGAAACAGCAGGTAGTATTGTAACGAAACTCCTTTCTAATTCATCAGAGATTTCGCTGTTGATTTGACAGCTTCTTCAGTGATGTTTACTACGGAAGTGCAAACATAAAATTAAACAACTAATTGAAACAGTTGAACAAAAAAAAACCAACTTACATTAGAGACAAGGAAGCCAGCAAAACCACATTCAGAAGATAAAGAACAGGAATCATTAATTTAATAATAATAAATATCATCATATATTATATGATTTGGTTAAAAAATTGATATTAAAATACAATAATAAAACTAAACAGTTTTTAAAATTCTTTAAAATATATCTACACAAGACGAATTATGGACACGAAATGCGAATAAATTATAACTATAAACATTTTTTATAAATTCATGTTCAAAATTAACGCAACACTCAAAATACAACCCCATTGAATATAAAGTTTCATT
This sequence comes from Dynastes maya, assembly GCA_029619315.2. NCBI lineage: Eukaryota > Metazoa > Arthropoda > Insecta > Coleoptera > Scarabaeidae > Dynastes > Dynastes maya. The sequence goes on from JAROYE020000008.1 coordinate 25,143,900, forward strand.
TTTAAGAAAGAAGCCGGGTACCTGGAAATTTGCTTTTCCCAATACTAAAGATGATGGAACAGTAGACGTATCAGACGTGGTGTGTATACTACCGCAATCCAAATCTGCTTCTACATCACGAACAGCTAACATCTTTAGCTTTGCAAAAGATCTATCTATGTACAATGTGCAATAGTAGATCCACTACATAAGGTTATGACCTGTTACCCTAATGGTTAATTATAAGGTTGATTGATTGGTTCCTTTAAGGAAGATGAAAATGTTATGAAAGAGTTTAAGTTTATAACTAATCGTTAAAAAAAAGAGAAATTATGTTAATTAATACTGCATTTAAGGTTGATTCTGTGTTATTCGTAATTTTGATCTCAATAAATGTTTTTGTTTTGTATAAATGACATTTTATATCACTGTGTATGAAGGCTCCCCACTATGTACGAATGTGCCCCACAGTATGTATGAAGCTACCCCATGTGTGGGGCACATTCGTACGTTTTCCATTTTTTAGGAAGATCACCATAGCTTTGTATCAAAACTGAACTACACTATTATCAATACTAGATACTGAGGTTATATAACAGCATTGAAATTATTTTGAAATAGCTCTTAGTTTTTCTTTGAAAAGGCTTAGAGTAAAAAGTGTACGAATCCTACCTGATCTCCCCTACATGCAAAGGTTATGTCGTTGCAGCAATGATGAATGTTTCCATTACTGTCACATAAATCCCTTTAATTTTAACCAAACAGTTTGGACTATTCTTGCATGATCAACAAGTCATAATTTTCTACCTGTTTTTTTTTAAATTTTGGTTTTTTAATGGTAAACTTTCTCTTGATTTAATTGAACGCTTTCATAAATTTAACTTAGTAATTGATTGATTATCCAGTAGACAATTTTAAATGACTAGTAACTACTTTCACTAATATTTGAATGTACTTTGTTGGTAACTCACATCAGCTTTCTATATTTTAGTTGTTTATCATTGGTGTCGCAGGTTGTTTATGTGTAACCTTGCTTGCATTTACTTTTTTTATATTAAACGAGATTATTGTTACCAGATTATTGGTGACTAAGATTATACAAACTTTGTATTACAAACTCGCTTTTGATTTGTTAACTTATATCTTTCGATTCACCATGTTGTATAAGTATACTCGACAGTGGGTGGCAGCACTGCTTTTTACATGTCTCACCCTTAAGAACAATTAATACATCAGCTGCGGTCGGAGTGTACGTATACGCACACCAACAACTAAATAAGGAAAATAATTTATAACGACGTTCGTCGCTATATTTGAACCTGCTTTTTCAACGTGAACGCTACAATTTATACCCGTTGAAACCTCACGGCGGGGTGATGCGTTTAGGGCCCGTAGAAATAATAACGACACCGAACGTCGTTGACGTGTATTTAAAATTTAATTTCATCATTCTTTCTTCAGCCAGACAAATAATCGAGTCTCAACTGTACGCAGATGTTCCTCAGGAACGGTTGTCGGGTTATAACACTTGATAAAAAAGTGAAACTTCTCTTGTATGTGACGACGTATCCAAGACCAAACTCTTTTTGATATCTATTTTAAAGTCTTACTCTGCATACTATACTACACACACCACAACGTAAATATGACCCTCTACATTTCTCGACTTTGTTCTCTCAACGTGGTTTTATTTTTATACGCCGGTTTTTCATGTATTGGATACCCCTTTGTTCATTTTAGTCTTCGTTTGTAACATATTTTTCCTCTCAAGATAGACCAGACATAAATATCACCATATTTATAAAATATCTTAATATGTTGGCGTTCGCCGTGTTTAAAAACGTGTAATGTTTATATTTGCCTGGGGAATTTACGATCTATTCTAATGGGGTTTTAAAATTAAAATGGTTTTTTCGTAATTTATGTTCGAAGTGAAATCTGTATCCGTTGTAGGATTCTCAAATATAGTGAAGTTAAAACAACTTCGATAATTGAAAATATACATCTTGAGATTATATACTGATTAGCACAGAAAACGAGATTAGTTATTTTAATGATAACACTAAAAATTTTTTCGACCGCTTGTAAAATTTAAATTTTGGAAAATATGCAACAAAATACATCCGACGTTGTACGAAAAGATCAAATCATTGCTAGAAGATTAAAAAACAAAAATTATTTTTATTTAAAATCTCGTAAAGGGGATTATTTCAATCGAATCAACACCACTTTGTCACAAAGCTCTTATTTAAAATTATCCAAAAATCCCTTGTCAAACATCAAAAAGACCATGTTAGAATATAAATCTGTTATTGGCGATAGTTTAAGATTTAGACTAACGGTATCAAACCCAGTACTACCTAGAATGTATTGTTTACCTAAGATATACAAGCCCGGAAACACCATGAGACCCATTGTTTCGAACATCAACAGTCCAACTGGCTTACTTATTTTCCAGGTGGTTATCTGACAAATTGAACCGGTTACCTGTAAAGATTCCCGATTTGGTAATTAAAAATTCTTTCGCGTTCATTAAATTATTTGGACATTGGGCTTACTGGCAAAGAAATGTTATTCTCTTTTAGTGTAAATTCACTTTTTCATAGTGTTCCGGTCGACTTAACTTTGGAATATTTAGAAAAACTTTGGTAGATAACCAAATGGATAGAGAAGATGTTAGTTTAATTGCCTTGGCAAGACTTTGTATGAAATAATTTTTTTTCCAAATTAATACCATTTATTAGCAAACGGAAGGAGCTGCAATGGGTAACGGCGTATCCTTGTTTATGGCTAATCTCTTTATGGGTGAATTTGAAACCGACCTTAAGAATACTTTGGCCTATTTTCCTCTGCTTTGGATCAGATACGTCGATGACACTTTTCGTATCTTTGATATCAGCGAATGTTCAGTAACTGATTTCCCAGGACAACTTAACTCAAAATTTCCCACTATTAAATTTACCCATGAAGAAGATAAAGACAACAGGATTCCATTCCTCGATATATGAATAATAAGAATTAAAAATAAGTTAGAAATAGACGTATATAGAAAACCTACTAGTAATAATAGATTTATCTTACAGGATTCTAATCATTCATTGGAACACAAACTTTCAACTTTTTAGCATATCTAAAAGGAATCTCTGAAGATGTAGTCTGTACTACTATTAGGAAACATATGAATAGATTAAGAGTTAAAAATATTGACAACAATAAGAAATATGTTAAATTACCCTTCTATCCAAGTTACACTTGATCACACACTTAAGTTACACGAAAGGTATTCAAAAAATCTTTTCTATTGTTAACGGCAAAATTGTTTTTTTCTTCATCAAACAGTAACCTCAAAAACCTTTTAGGGAATTCTAAAAATCCATGGATAAATCAGGAATTTGAAAAATTTCATGTAAAGATTGTGATCAAGTGTATATTGGGCAGACAAAAAATCAATCCGAGTTAGGTACAAAGGGCATTTGGCTCATCTCAAATTCAAAAGATTTGATAAATTTAGTGTTGCCCTAGATATGCAGGAAAATAATCGTAATGTTGATAATATACAGTTAGTTAAGAACGTAAACAGCATTGTTCAATTAAATTGTTATGATGCCATGGAAATTTACAAAAACAAACATAACTCAGATTTAGGAGCCCTAAATTCCAGCCTTCATCCTTTGTTATATCATGTATAATTGAAGTTAGTCATCCGCAACTTTAAATTTTGCATAATTTGGGATTTGCATAATTTAAAATTACTTTATTAGGTTAGTTTCTCCCTTAGTCTGTTAGTCTTACAGCTGATGATGCTGGCTTGACTATTGAAACGTGCGTCCAGTGCGAGTGAAATATTGTGGTAAGCGTTTTACTGAAGTTACTGAGTTCGAGTACTTCATTACTTGCTAAAGACTTTGAATTCATTTTTATTTAAAGGTATTTATCTTTATGCTGCTAATTGTTCAACTTAGGAGCAATTAGTTTCAAATATTTGTAAACTTCTTAGTTATATTTAACCATTAATATTTTAGAATCCAACTTTCATTTTTTAATGTGAAAACCTTTGTAAAAAATGAAACATACTGTGTGTCTTCTTCGAAATTCTTTGAAGAAAATTGTGTCGCTTTTTTCTGTTTTTATTATTAGAGTCTAGATTAATACTACTAATAAACATTAACAACAGTTTGGATAATAATGACAGTGACCTTCATCCGGATGCCATAATACACTGACATTAATGGCAAGGATGTAGCTGACTCTCTTGACAGAACTGGATCTGAACAGAGTCTGTTGGCACCATAACCTGTAATTGGTGTAAAAACATATCTTACTCGTTGAGCTGAAGAATTGAAGGTAATCTGTCAATATTTTCACAGAATAAGATTCCGCCCAAGAGGAGCAATGCCATATATTTTGCGATTCTCGGTTTGACGATACCTTTCTAACATCAGGGAGTCTGAAGAAGACTTCGTTGAGTCAATTTCTGATGCTTGCAGGAAGGATAGGTCTACACAACGAATTTTAATAATAATAACATTTTTTGTGCAAGAGGGGAAAATGTGTTATGCACTTTCCAGGTGACCCATCCTGCATGTGGAACTTTCGCCTACTAATAATAATAATGATAACAAAAATAATAATAATAAGTTTATTGTCCAGCAGCGTAGGCTAAATTAAGGACAAACAAAAACATAACAACGTATAGCCACAAACGTTAAATTCTATACCCAATTCGGTTACATTTCATTATAACAAATAGGCATCACATAGCTCTCTTACGCTACAATCTAAAATACCACAATCCATACAAATGTAATTGTAACACCTACGCATGAAACCAATGGGAGACCTAAGGATTAAATTTGTTCTAGTGATTGGGATATGAAATGTAGAGATATAACGAGCTGACGATCACGGAACGAAGAGCTGAAATTGTATAAAACATCCGAGCATTGCATTCTGGCATGTATCGCCCCATGCAATACTCGTAATACATAGAGCAATCGCCTGCACTGCAAAGAGATCACATTAAACTTATTCAGATTCGACCTGAAAGTCAGTACTTGAGCAGCTAGTGCTGAACGTTCTTTATAGCTAATGTACGTATGTACCTTATACAGTGAATTCCAAATAATGTTTCCGTACTCAAGTTTCGAACGTGTCAATGTATTGTACAACGTAATAAATGTTCCAAGATCGTAGAATTTATTGCGTGCTATAAGGACTAGATACGATTTTGAATAGGTGTTCAGGAAATGATAGACCACAGTCAAATACCATACCCAAATCCTTCTTAGTGTGACAGCGTTGAAGGGTGGTACCATCCACAAGGTATCCATACGTAATTCTGCATAATTTACGTGTAAATGAAATCGTATTACATTTAGACATATTCAAACCTAATTTGTCAGCACCTCACAATCCACAGTCGAAGATATGTTTGCCAATAGCTTAAGTTCGTCCGCGAACAATAATATTCTACAGTTCACGCAACTGATATGTCATTAATACACGTTAAGAAAAGCAGTGGTCCAAAATTCGACCCTGGCGGTACCCCACATTACATTCATCTGACTACGCTAATCAACAATTGGCACAATGTACTCCATAAAACTCATTAAGTTAGTAATTCTAGAGCGGCCACCATTAAACCCATGTTGTCTATAATTCCGAATGTCAGATAAGTTCCCAGACTTCAAAACAGGACATACATACACGAGATAACTTCCAGGTGTTAGGATAAGTGGAAGTACGTAATGCGGGAATGAATAAAAATGCAAGTGGTTTGGCAAAAGCGTTACAATGGTCTTTACTATACTGCTTCAGTAAATATTTTTGTTTTCTTTCAGTGTGTTGGCTCGCCTCGCCTACTTATAACGGTTCAACTCTATTGTATTCACTACTGAGGTGAAAAGTTGTGCAGCAGTGCCCCTTTTGCCTCAAGGATGTATCTTTTCTTTAATAGCATTTAATGAATTTCCGTATGTTCATTCATCTAATGAATATATAAATCCATTTTTTATAGAAAGCTATCCTGTATATCGATTATAAACGTTCGCAAAAACGTATGAGATTGCTATAATAAAATTCTTCTCTTTCGTACGAAATCTTATCATGTAATCCTTTGAAGAAATGGGCTATACGGCTTCTAATAAAATTAAATTACTCAGTCCGGATGTTCCGGAACCGGGTTTAAGGAATTTGGTCTGTCGCCGTCGGTCGGAAAATTTGACCCAACGCGACTCGACGGAAGCAAACGGGACCGTGAGTACTCGGAAAAGATCAAAACGTCATTGTAAAACGTTATATGAATTTAATTAAAACCTTCTCGGCGAAGTACAACAATTTAATCTAATTTAATTTAGACATAGAATGGGCCGAATTCCTACCGTATTAATAAATCAAGCGGGTATATATAATTTGCTCCGGCGTAATTGTGAAGTACGTTTATATAAATATCTTCGCGTTCTTTGGATCGTGAAGATGCGCGTCTTACGATTGCTCATACAACATTATGCTCTCAATTGTGGATATTATTGAAAGATGGCAGCAATGTAAAAATCCAAGCAATTGATGCAGAAATTGGCAGATGTCTATTATTATTTTTAAATTTTATTAATACCGTTTGCATTTATAACAACAAGTCAAGTTAATCATATCGACTTATTTCGCAAATAAACTGGACATCCGCTGGATTATACGGGAAAACAAATCTAAAGGTGCATAATTCTTATACGAGTACCATTTTATAATGATGGAATTTCATTTCATTCAAGTCGAACGAAATCTGTTTCATATGTTCTTTACAATTAATTTTTTATCCAACTTTTAAATGTAAAAGGACAATTTCGTACATTAGATTGTCGTCGAAATCAGCATTTGACTTCAATCTAACTTCAACAAAAAAATTCTAACAGAGCGTAGTTATAGAATAGTAAATTGCAATTTCCTACTGCCATAGACTCTTAGGTTATTTAAACATAATATTAGGAATTATTTATTAAATATTAATTGTTATTCATTAAATGAATACCCAACGTTTTAATTTAATGTATAATTTCATAATTTGTGACACTGAATACCTAAGATATTTTATGATAAGCGAAGCTTTGCATTCTTTCCTCTAGGTTACTAAAATTATAACTTAACCTCTTTAAGTTTCCTTTTCTTTTTTGTTGAAGACTTACTCTACGTTTCTACGATGCATTTACTTCCCTCGTAAATTGAAATATTTCCTTATGACGACGTACAGCGCATTATATTGTGTATATACAACGCATAATTTATTCACCAAGAGGAATCCGCCCGCCGTTCAACAATGAACGGCAGCCGGCAAGCGTAAACTTTTGTGAAATGCAGTAGTAGCTGCTCTCGCGGCTTACGGATATAGTTCGGCTAAGATTTTCCACCATCGTTTACCCGTAGGGAGAGAATTTTACAAAGTTGCCACTAATGTTTGCCATAAATTTCGGGCCGATCTAGCGCAACAGTGAACTTACTCCTTTAAGCGTTTACTTAATAATACGTGAATACGTAGGTACCGTTCAATTTTCTCGAACTTTGCTTATTCTTGTAGTCTATAAATATGAAATTATAGTTGCTATGGTAGTTTGGAAAACTTCGAAAAACAAAGTTCGGCGAGTCCGTTGTATTATAATTACACATTTATCGTGAGAATGGACGAAGGATGTTATCTATGTGCGTGTATCTGTCTATTTATTGATTTGTGTTTGTTGTTATTTGGTCACATTTTGTTTCGTTTACGAAACTCCCTTCTTTACATCTACAATCAATCTTTGTTTTCAATTATAACTTGGAAATAGCTTATTTGTGGGGACAGGTTTATTAGGATATTTTATTGAGAATTATGTCAGGTGTACTTACAACGAATTTGACAAATTGACACTGGGACAGCCTGTATACTACTGTTTAGGTTGACGGGTGTAAACATTTAAATAATGTCTAATAAAATATAATATTGTACCCAAGTTTATCACATTTCTTCATAGTTTTTATTTCTTGTTTCAGTGCAGTTTTAGGAATAGCCCACGCTGACCCATTTACCCGTTAGAACTATTACTGTCCGAAGCAGTTGTTTCTAGCGCGAACTACATTTATCGGTTTAATAACCAACATTCTTTCTGGTCCCGCAATTGCCTTTCTTTTCAGGGTATTCGGCAAGAAGCTTCCGAATCTCTGTCAATCCTCTAAACGGGTGAGAGGCAAACCACCGCTCAAATAATGCCTTACGAGGAGAAAAGTTTAACAATCATCAAGTAAATATTTCACATTTAATCTCCTAAGTATAATACACATAGACAAGTCTTGTATACTCGAAATTAACTGTTACGTGGCTAATGGACCATGAACCTGTCACGCTCAGCTTATCCAAAAGAGCATAATTAGCGTCGATGGCTTCCCGAAAAAATAAATCATAAACAACAAATTATTATTAATATTCATTAGCTAACTCTTCTTTACCTTTCCTCGACAGTATTTGTAACTTGTTTCCATTACGAACTAAATTTATTAAACTGTCTGGAAGCTCATATTCGAGAATCGGAGACCCACCGTTCCTCTACCTTAATGCGATACTTTATTTATTTTTATGATATTTGTTTATAACCCGTAGTTCCTTGACGTTTCCTTAAAAAGGTTTTAATATTTATAAGGCCACCTGTAGTGCGGTTCGGCAACTAAACACCACGATGCTGCTTTCCTTCCAGAAAAGGTAGAATCAAACGGAGATACTTTTTGCAGTATACGGGTATATTTTAAGTCGTTTCCTTGTTGGGTCCGTACGTCCCGCTGATCGAGATCTATATCTTAATTAAAGGGATATTTTATATTTGAAAATTACTCGAACGTTAGGTAAAAATCAATTTTCGACCTGCGTCCGTAACGTTTTTAAACGATTATTCCCGTATATATTAATTGAGAAGAGATTTTAATTATGTTTATGAACTTGTATGGGAGGAATATTAATATTTGTGTAATTTAATTTCCAATACTATTGGTATTGCTTTACTTGGAACAGGTCCGAAGGTTGTAAATTTGATTTCCTAACTTTCCCCTTAAGGTTGGCGGTAATAGATTTAATATTAAGCGTGAAAATATAAAAGGGATGAATTGACCTAAGAAAACATATAGTTTTAGCCAGAGGGTGTGGTGTATAAGGAACACTCTGCAACAAATTAATAACAACATTAACTTTCAATTATATTTCCTTCTATACAACTAAAAAAGCAGTAAAAGAACTAACTACAAGATTAAAAACAGGTTATTAGTAAATCTTTTAATTTAATCTCAAAAAAGGTTTTCTTGTAGATTACCAGCACACTGCAGATTTGTTTCGGTTTCTCCAAGTGACGTTTTATTCTGTCGATAACAATGGCATTGTAGGTTTGTTCGCTTTCGAAATACCAGTATTATTTTGGCCTTAAAATATATATTATATTAAATTGGCTGGATCATCCTGTGGTTTTTACATCCACACCATTACCGAAATGACTCCACCAAGCTGTTGTTGAATTTGGGAGCACGGAAGGGGTCCAGGAAATAAATATAGTTTAGCTCTGGTTTCGTAAAAGGAATATTTTTACTTCCTAAATTATAATAAGGGTGAACGTTAAGCGCTCTGCATTATCACATTTCTTATCTGTTACCTACATTTTATAAAATCTTAATCATGTCCCCCGGGCTAAGATCAGGTGAAAAGAATGATCGTAGCGATGACCTCGTCATACATATCTTTCTCAAAAAACACAGATTTTGCACATATAATCCGGAAAATTGTTAACAACAAAACTTCAATTTTAGTCGAAGAAATAGCAGCTTTGAGAAGCGAAATAAAAGTTATTCGTGAATCGAATATCGAACTTAATTACTTTCAGCTAAAAAAGAAAATCAAGAACACATTCAAATTATTTCAAGTAAAGAAGAAAACACACAGTAGAAGATAATATTACACCAGGCAAAGTCACATACGCCGACGAGTTGATCTCAAATAAAAAACCAAATAAGAACACCCCAGCAGAACGCCAAAACCTCGCATAGTGTCGCCGGAAGATATACAAACAATCCATTGAGAAAAAGAATAGTGTTAAGAAACAATTTGAAAACCGTAGTTCAAATATAGTATACGGTACGGCAGATAATAATTGTTCCATCAACGCGGTAATAAGATATGTACATAGCTTTATAAACAAACACAATCTTTTATCGTCTTCGCAACATGGATTCCGTGGTGGTAAATCGACTATCACTACGTTATTGACCATTCACAATAGACTATTAGAAGACTTGAAGGCATTTAACTGTGTCAAACACAGTCTTCTCTTTGACAGGCTAAATCAGTTTGGCTTCAGGGGTAAGGTGGGCAACTAGATAGTGTCCTACCTTTCCATCAAAGTTCAATTTGTCGAGATGGAGATAACAAATACAAAAAACAGATGTAAGATACGATCATCCTCACTACAAGGTAACCTGGGTGTGGTTGAGGGAGCTGTACTCAGTCTATTACTATTTTCTTTATTTGTAGATGATATTATAGATTTCCTGAGCGATTTCCATGTGGTATGCTATGCTGATGATATAACTGGGCTCCAATCCAGTAGCGAGAAGGATATCGAAGGTTCCACTAATATATTTCTAGACAAAATGTATACCTGGTGTTGCGCTAATGTCCTCGCTTTAAACACAAACAAAACTAAGGGTTTTCTTTTCCACACCTTCCAAAAACGAATTAGTTTATTTCCCAATCTTGTAATAAATAATAACATGATCGACGTTACTAAGGATGCAAAACTTTCAGGAGTTACGTTTTCATCGACCTTGATGTGGGACAAGCACTGCCTACTGTTAATATCAAAATTAAATACTGTGACTTTTAAACTTAGGTAGTTAAAACATTCAATAAGCCTAAACTCTCTAAAAACTGTATACTTTGCAGAATTTCAGCCAATAATTTTATACGGGTTAACTCATTTGGTGATCAAGTCCTGCCATTAGATGCCTGGCTAACGTTAGCCAGCTGACTTCGTGTAGATCATATTTTCAATCCTTAAAAATTTTGACCTTGTACGAGTTATATATCTTAGAAGCTAGTTGTTACAAACACAACAACAAAAATCAATTAATACAATTCCTTAACATTATACATCGTTTTAAAGGTAAACAGTTATTTTTCGACATAATCGCCATTTCTATCCAAGCATTTTTGCAGACGATGCTCCAACTTCTGTATCCCCATGTCGTAAAATTCTGCCGCCAGTCCTTTCAAGAATCGAATAACCTCTTCTTTGACTTCATCGTCGGTGCCGAAGAGCGAGTTGACGAATGGTGACCCTCCGATCTTCGAGCAGTATGCTCTCGACCTTTTCAACGACTTCCTCTGAAACTGATGGTCTTCCGCTCCGCTCTTCATCGTGAATTTCTGTCCGACCTCCAGTGAATTCCTTACACCATTTGCGGACGTGTTGAGCAGCTATACACTTTTTTCCATAAACTTCGGTTAATTGACGATGAATGTCTATAGGTGAAACCCCTTTCGCGTTTGAAAAACGTATCACAGCACGAATTTCGCACCTGTTTAACCAACACCGAGCGGCGTAGCGAGACAGGAGTGGTACGTATATAGAGTGGGGGAGCTGCTGCACACGCCAATGTTGTCGGATTTCGCCTAACATGTCTTATTGCTGCTGTAGGGCTTTGGGAACATTATTTTACGATCATCTCTGGTAATTACAACATACGAAATATAACCATACATCTCGGAAAACACTCATTGAGATTAAGTGCAGATTGCGTGAATATTTTATGTATTAAGGTTTACAACCATCTTCCAGAAAATTTCAAAGAGCTAAGCTCATGCAAATTTAAGAATAAGGTCAAGATATGGCTGCAATCAAAGTGCTTCTATTCAATGAATGAATACTACATTAATGTATAGATTCAGATGTATATGTTCTTTTGTATTTATACCTTTGTACGTTTTTCTTGTATATTCCTTCTGTGAATAAATAATTTAAACAATTACATTTTTGATATCTTCTAGAATTTAAACAAGATACCTCTAAATTTTACATAGCATGGTATTTACGAAAGATTAATATTTAACTACGGTATTACAAATTTATTTTATGCAGGCACCCGAAACTAGAACAGCTTAACTTTCGCAAGCCGCTTGCTAATGGTTAAAAAGTGTAAATGGCTGTAATCACTATTATTATTTCGAGCGGGATAATTTTAGTGAATTATACGGGAAAGTTGATTTAAAAAATCGCTCTATTGTATGCGAAAAAATTGTAAGTCTTGGATTTACGATGTGATACGGTTGTTATTATATAATTTTCGCATTACGGTGCTTACAGTTTAAATATAGTCATAAACTATGGGTGCATATTTTATAGATTTATCGTGAAGGTAATGTAGGTTATCAAATAAAATTTTCTAAAGTTTTTCTAAAGCATTGATTAGGTTTCAAGGAATAAGGTGCTACCCTAGGCGACTAAGTACAGATTAGCGTAATAATTAACACAGTTTACCGGGAAAGTGTTTTAAATACTTTTCGTACATGATGACTTTCTTGGGTAACCGGTCAGAAGCTAACACCTTAATCAATACAACATTAAGTTAAAGAAACCAATATGGCAACACCTGGAAAATTAATCTATACAAATTAATATGTAATCACTAAAATTACTAGAATTATGCCTTATGAATAGAGCCAAGTAATCATCTCCGCGATACATAAGCGTTTCACCGGAATAGTGGGCCGTGCGCAAAAATCGATTCTCACATTGTCGTCCGCTTGTTTATTTTTCGTTCACTTTCGAGAGCGTGCGTTGTGTTTTGTGTTACGTGTTATTCGACAGTCACCGACACTCAGGCAGTTCTAAAGGCTATTAAGGCCTACACATACGAATCTGCTCCGATATACGAATGCGTACATAATTTACGGCAATTGGGACGCAAAAACCACGTTACTTTGCGGTGGGTCCCAAGCCACCAAGGGATCGAAGGAAACGAAAAGGCAGATAAGCTGGCCAAAGAAGTAGCGAACATGCTTTTTATTGGTCCTAATCCCTTCTCTGGTCTCCAAAAGAGTCACATACAACAAGCAATTAAGATATGGGAGGACAATCAAAAGGCCTCGTACTGGGATAATGTTCCAGGACAAAAGCAGGTAAAAATACTCATATCAGGCTCGCCAAGAACAGCAAAAATAGCGCTATCGTTCACCAAGGGGGATCTCAGATTACTGTCAGGATTTCTGATAGGCCATGTAGCCCTAAAATATCACCTATTTAAACTAGGAAAAGCTGAAGACCAAACCTGCCGTCTATGCCAAGAAGATCTGGAGACGGCAGAACACATCCTATGTGAATGTGTTGCCATGAGTCACACACGACACCAACACTTCAGTAGGCTATTTCTTGCACTTACTGAACCGAAGGAAGCAGATCCTAGAGTAGTACTAAGGTTTATTAAAAGCCTCCAACTATTCTAACACACATAAGAGTATTCTGTTACAATAGAACTATTAAGATCGCAGTGATTAAAGGCATGTGTGCCATGGCGCGACGAAAATAATAATAATACGTGTTATTCGTTATAAATATATAATTATTAATTTAAAATGTGTAATGTGAATAAGGTAGATGAACATACTCAACTATCTCTTCCATAACGGAGAGCAGCAAGGCACCGAAGACAACAACACCAGCTTTTGGAGAACTTCTGAAAAAGCGGACAGTACATTCAGCAAACCGTCTATAGAACAAACATGGCAAACCCCAAAAGACACTTTTCCAGTTTGTTTGTTACTCCAGTTACTCCAGTGACGTATGGTATATCGCCGTATTTAATTATTTTTTCTCTAAAGAAGAGCAGCCAAGAGCAGAAGACAACACCAGCTTTTAGAGAACTTTTCAAAAAGCTATTTGAATTTGATCCTCCAATAAGCTTGCTGTCCCACTCAACAAATTTTAATCTGCTGATTTTGTTAGAGATTTAGAAAATACTATTTCCAAGCACATTCATCGTCAGCAATAATTTTTCGAAAAGTTTTCAAAAACAGAAACCTAATTTTCGCATTTTCCTACTTAATGTCTCTTTTTACATTTTGGTGCTACTTATAGATGATTCAAAATGTGTTTGACTGTACTTTTTAATGGAATAGGTCCCTCGTTGATTACACCGATTATCTACAGGTAGTGACAAGAGTTCATAATGGCAACAATGATGGATGAATATAAATTAAATTTATTAAACTGAATTTACATTTATCCATGATAGTTACTAGGAATACCAACTTAGTAATTTCATCAATTTTGTTCATAATGGTAATTTGAAATGATTCAAAGACAAGCAACAAAATATGGTAGATTATAATTTTGGCAATTGTTCATGTTGTTATGACGTTGTCAATGAAGTTGTGTTTGTTTCTGTTACCACAATTATTTTAGCGCCGGTACTTAAAGTAATCTGGTATCCTTTTTAGCCAAAGTAGTGAGGCAGGATGAACACCACCACTATGTTAATGCTAATTTCACTTCTGGTTTTTTAGTAAGTATTTGTTAATCGGCAACAGTCTTTAATGCAGATATTCAAAAATACGTAAGAAAATGTGTAGGGTGGGGCGAATATTGTTATCTAACAAAGATCATAATAGACTGCAATAGATTGTATCTACATGAGCATTTTAGTTTCTAAAGTCTTTAGAAATCAGTAATAAATGATACAAGCTATCCAACATCTACCATGCACAGACGTGCGTTTTGCCGTTTACGGCTCATCGGTGTACCTTTGTGGAAGGTGGTAGCTATATTTGCAATTGTCGTATATATACGAAGTTAGTGGCTACAGGTACGAATGGGAGCACCTAACTAAATATACTCCAACTACTGAAAATGTCGGAATTTGGAAACCTTCTGAGCTGCAACGAGGCAGCAAGTACGGGAACACCTGGAAGAGTATTCTACAGTAGATAGTACTCTTAAATTTCTTAATAAGATCAACGGGATTTTTCTTCATTTCTACTTTAGATTAGTGTCTTCTTAAAACAGTTACACCTGCACACTTATCATTTTATTCTTAGTAAAAAATAATCAAGGTTTCAATTATTCCAACTTCCTTAACCTTTAATCGAAAAATGCAGGTTTCAGATATAAATTTCCAACTAATCCGATATTCTCAATTTACCGCGACTATTAAAAATATGATTCCTTATGTTGTAATCCATAAAAGTAATAAATTTAAATTTATGCTTAGGATTACACACCAAGCGTACCTAATGCTTCCAGAAAGAAATTAATTCTCCGACCTCTCTCATATCTAACAGCAACACCAAGTGTTTTATATCGGTTGAAACACAAAAGACGAACGATATTCACTATAATATGGACATACAAATGCGTATTCATATGGCAGGTGCATGCGAACCTTCGAAACCGAAAGTCCATGGGGGTTTCTTAATGGAGAGGCGTTGCCACGGACATTGATTTCTATGAATAGAGGGCCAAATGTGACCGAAAAGGCAGCTATCGTTCGACCGACAGCGACTAGGGAATAGGAATACACATGAGATGCCCTATTGCGGTCCGCCGATATTATTGGAAGGTTGGTTTTGTTTTTTTTTCGGCGGTCCCTAGCGAACCTTAGCGTCCGCATCCCACTGGGTACGTTACGGGATGGAATTTCAGCATAAACCGTAGGAAAAAGAAGCGGAACACCGCTGCTTTTTTGATTGACGATTGTTAGCGAGCTGTTTTTAATTTGGTTTTTTTTCGAAGGGAAGGGGACCAATGTGACTTTTTCACTTTTTGCGTTTGATGGGTATTATTATCATATGGCGTGTAATTTTTATTTGTGAAGTCGCCAAGGGGTAAAAGCTACTTATTTACCATTGTTGTAATACACCCCACACTACAATGGTTTGGTGCATGTTAGGTGACTATTGCGTGAGATACATACAATAAAAGGAATCACCAGTTATTTATTACAGAATCATTAAGACAATATGATCGTAAAACAATGTAACCGAGATGACCATGATTTTTTTGAATTATGTTTTTTGTTGGTTACTATACTACATCCGAGACGTCCTCCTTTTATAAAATAACTAAGTGATCATAAAGTAAAATGGTTTACAAGTGTTTCGAACGGGAACCAGCTCAAGTGAAATTGAAGTGATTGTTAGGAAATGGTGTACGCTTTTATTTTTCGAAAATTCATAAAAGGCTTACATATTTGTAGAATGCCAAACTGATAATTTTTTTTTCTACAGAACGTAAAAGTCTTTTACATACAAGATGTCAAAAACTTTAACATCCACTCACAAAAATCAGAGGAGATAATATATATTTTATTTATTACTATCAGTAAAAACGTAGGAATAATTAACAATCAGTTTAATAGTCATTACTTTTAAATTTCTTCTCCTTCTTCTCCGTATTCCTTATGCCCTTTAGAGCATCGGATCGAATTGCATATTACTCGTCTCCCTTATCCATGCTTTCCATCCCTTCCGGTCCCTTGCACATATTTTCATCTCACCCAAGGTTTTTCCGCGTCCTGCACCTATTTCTTTTATTCCCTCAATCCATGTCTTTCTTGGCCTGCCCGCTTTCTCCTCCCCATCCTCAATCACCCTTCGCACCAGTCTGTCTTGATCCATTCTTGTTATGTGGCCAAACCAATTTAATTGCCTATTTTCTAGTTTGGTTCTAATTGGTTCTTGTTTTGTCATCTGCCTTATTTGTATGTTCCTTATTCTGTCGTATTTTGTTTTCCCAGCTATCCTTCTGAGGTATTTCATTTCCGTAGTATTTATTTGTTGGTGGTGTCTTTCCAGGGGTACCCAAGTCTCACTTGCATATAATACTGATTGTAACTTTTAAATTTAAATGAGTAATTATTCAATTGTGGAAAAACGAATGTGGTACATTGCAACAGTTTCTTGATTAAGACTCTGGGTTTGATTGAATCAAAATCAATCAATCAATCAAGGTGTGAAATGTACATATGTTAGATATAATAGTATGCGCTCTCAGCGTCACGCCCAGACAAGAACGTCTCTAATCAATTCAATGTAGGTCCTCTTATTCCCAAACTCTCGAGCTTATCACGTACGATCTGAACTAATACAGTATCGAAGGCCTGACTTATGTAAAAAATCAAATTAACCACGTACCTGTTTTGACACATTTTGCTGTAAACAGACTGTCAAAACGTAAATGTTGCAGTTTCTGTCGACCTTCCCGCAGGAAAACTGTGTTGATCGTCAGTCAATAAGTTTGGAAGTTGGAACGTTTAATTTTTCTATTGTGGCAGGCCCAGGGATCCATGGAACCTTTAATTTTTCCATTGTACTGTGTGGATATGTCAAAGTACTTGAATATTGGGACAATCGTTAGCTTCGCCGGTGATACGTCGATTGTAGTTGATGCAGAAAACGAAGAGAATTTCGCAAAAATGGTGGAACGAGCTATAAGTCAAATATGCGAATGGTGTTGGAAGAATAACCTTCTTCTGAACACAGAAAGAATGGTCTACGTATGTTTCCGTAAGTTAAAAATTCCTTGTTTGAATTTAAACATCATACCTTGAGTGGCAATTATGGTAGGCGGCAAACTTCCCTGGGACAATCAAATTAGCTCTGTTTGTAAAAAATTAAACTCCGCGTATATGCTCTTCTCCGTTTAAGATCTACCTTTCAACTTTCAGAACTTTTACAAATTCACTATGCTCTTGTATATCCCGATTTAACGTACAACATTATTGTGTGGGAGCATGCGAAGGATATCCATAGAATGTTTAGTTCGCAAAAGAGACTTTTACATGTGATATGTAAAGTGGACCCGCGGCAAAGCTGCAGACCTTTCTTTATTGAAAAACAGTGTTGACCGTTGTTGGTATTTGTATCTTTAAATATTCTGTCATCGTTCGACAGAATCCCGAATGCTTTGAACAATACATTACTGACCACAGTTACAGTACACTCTCTTCGGGTAAATTTAAATCATTCGCGCACAAGACAACTGTATTTGAGAAATCTCCGGCCTACAACTGTGTGTTAGTGTATAACAGATTACCTCCAGACATAGCATCGACATCAACTCACGCCTTAAAGAAGAACTATTTAATTGAAAAGTGTCTTTACACATTTAGTGAATTTTTGTCTTGACATTTTAGTGTAATGATATTATGTTGTTATTGTGTAGTCTTTTGTCTTCTTTGGACTTGTCCTGTGTCTACGATCTAAAGGATCAATGTATTATTATTATACTTATCGACTAATGCTTTCCTCTAGTATGTAATATGTAGTAATAGATACTGAAATAGTTCTACTCTACTCGATAAACTTCAATTCAACCAAAACGAATATTTTATTTCATCGTAACTGCAAGAGCACTACCTACTCTATTGACGAGCCACCACTGATTTAATTTAAAGAAATTGTTGAATTAAATTACCACCCCTCGTTAGACGACCAACATCTAGAAGTGCAGTTAATTATTCTAAACTTTCCGCAATTAAAATTGTTTACAAATCACAGCCATTCTTCTGGATTTCCTTCGCTATCATTGTATTCTCACCGTTAAAGATGACGATGTCGTCCCAGCTTTATTGACAGAGCAAATAATTTACAGGTGCAGCGTAGAGGAAGTGTGTTTTTCCCTCCAGTCGACTTTTATCACAAATTGTTTATCCTGTTGTAGCAATAAAGCAATACAAATAGGTAAGTTTCAAGGAAGATATCGCTATCGCATGTTACGCATGTGATTGTGGGAGACAGCCTGTCGGAGCCTTTTAAAATAACCTTTAGTCAACCTCCAGCGTGCATTATTCGATACATAAAGGTGAGTGTAAGTTAATATTACGCAAATAACCGATGAAATTGCATTACAGCCGTCTTTTTAAAGTTGAAATGGGTGTATGAGCTAAATTTTGGTTCTAAGAGAGCAGAAATGAAAATTGTAAAATCCTATAAATTTTGAATAGCAGCTACATTATGCAGTTTTTACAAACATTTTCTTAAGCCCGGTTGTTCGAAGTGCGTTCAACGAAGGTTCAGTTAGAACAGTTCACGGTAAAAAGTAAAAAGTGCGTTGTGCGAAAGTGGTTTAGTGTTGAATGCAAAATCAATGGCCATAGACATCGGGGGCTGCGATCACTTTTATAATTTAGGTAAAACTTAAATATAACGGATCTTTAGGGCCATCGGGACATAGGTATCGGGGGTCACGATCACTTTTATAATCTGGAATATCTAAATAATAGAAGTGACATAAATCTCATTTTGAAATGGCCTGAAAGGCTGATGACTTAAAAAGGAATTTACCTACATGATCCTTAGAGTATGTGTTATAATTAAGAGTTGACCTGTTAAAATACATATAATAGATACGTACAATCGAACACGTACACATATACATTAAAATATAACGGAAAAGACTTAATATACTAAAGAAATAATAACATAGTGACAAAATACTCAAGCGCAAAGCGCTCTTGTGGTGAAAGTACAATTCATAAGAACTAGGCCAAAACGGCATCTGATAGCTCAAATAAAGCGAGACCAAGATTGTTAGAATCGGTTAAGCCTAACAGGAGTAATAAATATTTATTTAAAAAAGCAATTGAGGTTTGCCCATCACTTTACCTTAGAAGATACGATAAAATGTGTTTAACGCAAAAGAAAGGGAATTGGGTTGGGAATAAGACGAATATATTTTCGATATCTTTTAATTAGACAAAACACGATGAAAACCTTAATTCTATTGGTCGTGTGTGTTGCGCCATCTACTGGCCATCTTACAAATTTTAAAATCATTTCCCGTATTTTCTTTTGGCCACATTTATTAACAAAGATTTTACCCGAAAGCTCGGTGATTACTAGTTTTGGAGATATAGCCGGCTGCCATTCTTATTTGCGCATCCGGTACAACGTTTTAAATGTCGAACACCGTTCACCTACTGATCTGCAATTGAACTCCTTTTTGTACAACCGGACGTTAGACGTATAAGCAGATTTTACATTTTTTATCAATAAGCAAATAGCCATACTAGTTGTGATGGGGTGCCTAATTGATACCAGTTAAATTTGGACTCACCCGTATTTTTATTAATGTTATTTGATAGCATAAGAAACCACAAACACCAAATGTAAACACAGCAGAAAGAACATTTGCTTAAAACTCTATGTTTTGCTTATCTAGAACTGAAACTACCTCAGAATTTTTATTCTACACACAGATTTCTAGCTTTTTTTCCCTTGAAGTGCGTTATAACATACACGAATTTTTATAAAACTCGACCCCATTAAAGTAGATTGTATCGAAAAAACTCCGCGAACGCCTTAGATGTGTGTTCATGTAAAGGCGAAATGGAAAATACTGCATAAAAGCCGATATAAAAATTTAAATTGTTCCCATACATCACATTTTATACGCGAAACATATAATAAATATAATACCTACTGCCTTACCATGGCAATATTTCCAAAAAGGATTATACCGCTCATCTTATCTATATGATCGCGGTTAGCCGTGCGTAATTTACGTTTTACACTTGCCGTAAAAGTTTTTGACATTTATCTACTCTATTTATGACGCCGTATTTATTACCTTTATGGATCGAGAGGTAACATGATCATCGATGTCTTCGTTTTAACGACATCTCATGGTATCTATAAACGTATCAGTATTAAAGCCGCATGAAATGCGTTTAAATTTTTAGGTGGATTCTCCCAATGTAGCAATTCTACATAGTTTACCTTGTGGTCAACATATTTTCTGTCACTATTGACATTTTATAATATTATCAAACTGCAAACTTTCTTGGAAAGATGCTAATAGGTCTTGAGACAAAGAAATCGAAGATCATACTTTGCAAAGTACGTTTTCTTCGCCAGCACTGGACACTTGCAAAAGAAATATTCTGCTGTCTCATATTCGGCTTGAAAGTCACTGCATGATAGGTCTCTAGTTAATCTCATCTTCAAGCGGTGCTTTTTCAGTCGGCAATCTTCAATCGGGATTCCTGCGATCATGCAAAAGTCCTTTCTGGACAGTTTCAGGTATCTTCATGCTTGTTCAGATAAATCAGAGTAGAGTCTGCATCAATCCATATTAGGTTTCCCCATACCAATTTTTAGCGGTTTCTACAATAAACTAGAATAATCAAAATTCCAATATTTAACTTTTTTTCTATTTTAAAATAAATTTTAAGTGAACTAATTTCAAGAAAAAGCCGACCAAGGTTCTTTCCTCGTAAAAAAAGAGTACCTCTCATTAACAAAATTTAAAAGTAGTGCAAAATTTGGCGGAATTAATAAAATATTTTGCAGTACTTAATTTGATTTAAAGTGATAATCAAATATGTATAGAGATGATAATGAAAGAAGGAAAAACCTAAAGTAATAAAAGTTCAAAGTCAAAGATTTACTCCATTTATGAATGTTCTCAGAATTCGCCTTAATTCCTCAGATATTATGCTTTGAAAAGCGTTAATAATTCTCTGCTTAACATTCTCTATTGTTATTGGAGCCTCAGCATATGCAATTTTTTTAATAAGTCCCTGTAAATAAAAATCAAGACGTGTCAGGTCCGAAGATCTACGCGGCCATCTTACAGGGCTATTCCAGTGTCATTAAGATAATCTCGTACATGGGGGTGCTCCGTCATGCTGCAGCCACATTTCTTCCCGGATTTCAGGAGGGACATTTGCCAATAATCGTGGTTTCGTAAGAACTCCAAGTACATAGGCCCATTTATATTACTTTCAAAGAAATAAGGTCCTACAACATACTCGCTGGTTATGCCTCCTCAAACGATCACGTCCCACCGGTGTTGCTGCTCCACTTGTTACAAAATTCTAGAATTTTCATCTACATAATAATGAATATATTTATTATTTATAGCTATTTTTGTGAAAATTTGCTTCGTCTGAGAATGACACTTTAAAAGTAAAGCTGGGATTCTTCTATAATTTATCAATGCACCAGCTACAAAACTGAAAACATTTTTCGAAATCCTGATCTGTAAGCTCCTGATGTAGAACAGATCGTCCACTTGTACCTGTGTTCTTATTTATATTTCTTTAGCTTGTATTTGGATCTTCAACAACTGCCAACAGAACGTTTAAGTAATTTTCTTCATTTCTTGCTGTCTTTGTTCTTTTTCATCTCTTGTAAACACTATTTCCCGTTTCAATAAATCTCGTCATTAGTTTCTCAACAACCCTTTTTTCTGGATGTCTCCTGCCTCTGAATCCTTCTTTCATTGTAAATCCTACTGGCTAAAAAAGGATTCCTTTCTGCTTTGCCCATCTTTAGACTAATTCATTCTTATGTCAAACGAACGCTCTTAAGTATACTTTTCCTACTTTGACAACTTGCCATTTGTTTAATTTTTTGTAAGCCGCTAACCTGATAATTTTTTAAATACATTAACTTTATTAACAACATTGAAATTTTGACTATTTTGGATTATTGCAGAAACCGCTAAACATAGGTATAAGGGAACCTAATATAGCTTGATGCAGAATATCATTCTACATCACATCTACTTATAATATACAGGCTGTTCCTTTTAACAAAATCGAGAACAATAATTTTGAAAGTGGTAAAGTCAATACCTTCCTGATGACCACCCAGTACATCCGGTGATAAAAACAATTTACTGTCACCGTCGCCCAATCTCAACCAATCCACACAACAAATATTTGTTGTTAAACTACCTTCAGGATATGTGATGTATTAATTTTTTAACAGAAACAGTTGTAACTCGAAAACCACAAAACAGGTTACTTTCAAATCTGAGGATGAATGGAATGTGGTTAAGGATCTTTAATAATGTCAAAATATACAGGGTGTTCCATTTAAAAAGTGAATTTTATAAAACACCCAGTATATCGGGATAATTTTTTAAAGATGCACAATTAACATTATATTACATCCCCAAACATCAGATTGCATTCTAACATGCAGCCCGAGTAATGAAAGGCTAACGCACTGTATAATCTAATAATATTATACTTTATTGTTACTATATTCATTATTATTACAATTAATGCTATGAATTCGAGTCAGATGCAAAGCGATGGAATAGTGGGAAGCTAACCACACAAATGATCGCATTACGTTTCTTACTTTCTATCACGTACAGGAGTCGCGCCGAAATTCTACCGAATCTGTATATCTTGTAGTACGCGTTTCATTCTCGAAACCTTTTCGGTTTCACCAAAATTTCTAATTCATAGCCCAAAACTCTCCCTAACATAGACTTGTGTTTCCGCATGGCACACTATAATAATGTTACGAAGTCGTTGCATCGTGAAATGGTACACTTCGCATGTGCAATGGTAATGAGTTTAATTTAATCCTGTCATAAGTCCGTCAGTATTTTATTCAAATGTTGCTGGTTCGCTTATTTGTATTCTGTTAAACTGAAATTTATTGCACAGAAACAATAGGAGCCTACTTCATGTAAAAATGTATGGCTCGTGCCATTTGTTTTGGAATGACGAATCGGCCACTCCGCAAACCGAAGAATTTGATAGTTTCTCTGAGCGAATGTGTATGTTCCCGCAGTTCTTTGGTGGTCATGAGTTGAACGGCGACATAACTTAGTATTCTCAATTGGAGGCAACAGAAACGTCTCGACGAGCGAAATATCTCAGCGGTTAAGAATACATCGTACCGGACGACTTCGACATCGGCGCCGAATGTTTTCTTCGTTGCTATTTTAACGGACACGATCGACTGTGAGCCGTTCATTGGTCACGGTAATAAGTTTTTTATAACAACGCTACATGTTAGTCTAGCATGGAATAACTAGTCATTTCAGTTGGGAGTCATCAATAACCTAGTCAAGTCGGAATTTTCCTTCGCGATTTGAATTCTTCTCGCGGACCATGAAAGATTTGTGGTGAGGAACTGGTCTGCCGGTGGGCCGTCATCCCATATTTAGAGTCAAGTGGCTTTCGCCAGACAGGCACTAATTTCTATAACAAAGGGTGTAAAAGTCATCCGCAATAGATACAAGTTGAATTTTCACTACAGTTGAAAACAATAGGCTAAGAGGAACCGCAACTTCTCTTCGGTAATAAACCACTTTTATTTATAATAAATTTTTCTATCCCAGCGATTGTGCCTTTGTTCGGCTCATTTTGTTATTCCTGATTTTTAAAACAAAATAAATTAAACTTGAATATACGCATGTAAACAAAATAAACCTTAAGGAATAAAAATTTCGCTAAATACAGGCGGGATCGCTTAAAGTGATGGAATAAAACGAAATAGCCTTAGCAAATTTTGATTGAGGTTCTTTCAATAAATGATGAGTATTTAAAAACTAACTTGGCAGAGATACAAAAATAAGTCAACTTAATGATTTTGAACTGTAAATTTTAATTCATTAAATAAGGCAATTTGTTTTATTCGAATAAATCTAGGGCAACTTTCTATCTGATGTTTTAAATTTGTCCGGGATTGATCAGTCGCGCCGTAGGATAAGAAATATTACAGTAGTTACGGTTCGTTGAAAAAAAGGCCGATAAAAATCACCACTTATATTATTAGAATTATAATGATAATCAAGAATAAAAAAAGCAAATACAAAGCAGATGAAAAACAAAGAAAAAATGAAGATCTTGAGTTTTGGAGTTTGAAAAAAATTCCCGACAATTTATCTGCGGCATATCCTGTCATAAGCTCAAGCTCACAGTGAGAAGTTCTATCAAAAATATGCCACAGTCAACAAAAACTTTTGATCTACATTTTGTACGCAAATGTTTACCTTCCATTTCATAAAATCAGACTGAAATCGTTTTCGGTCATAAAAGCTTTTTTAGCCATGTTGTTGTTAAATTCGAAATAGTATCACATATCTTTAAAATTCATCAACTAGAGTTAAAGGCGATAGTTAGCACTACAACTAGTAAAACTATGGTATTTTACAATATTTAAGGTTATTATCGAAGGATTAGAGACGTTTTGTAGGCTTCAAAAAAAAAGTTCTCAAAAAGTATTCCTTGCACCCTCCAAAAAATCTTTTCCAGATATACCCCACTTGTAAACGAGCACGGTTTAAGCCAGAAGAGATTCGCTTTAAACAAAGTTCTAATCAACCTGTAATTTAAATAGCCGTAAGGAATTTGTGCATAAATCTGGATACATATTGACGCAAACGCAACAAAATTATTGATACCAGCAGTTCTAAGTCAAAATTTTTTAATATCAACAGAATCATACATTGCACGAACAACATACGTCGCGATAAGCTCAACTTATCAAAACTCTTTTTTATTTATCCGGACACAAAAGTTCATCAACATCTACTAGGCACTCTTTAAACAACTCTCCACTCAGAATATGACTTCGATGTTTTCGCTATTTTGGAATAACTATAAAACTAGCTTTAACAACACTGTCTAGATTTGATCTTTGTGAATGGAACATTTCTTGCTGTTTCCCTAAATCGGTAATGAGTTTGTTAATTTTATCCTTTCTTAACTGTCCCGTAAGTAATTTATATTCAGCGAAATGCTTGCTGGAGTAATGCCGCTTCATATTGTATTCTTTTAAAACAGAAATTGTTTCATTGCACAGCAAACACATAGGTTTACTACTGTGCATGATAAAAAAGTATTCTTCAGTCCATTTGTTTTGGAATTGACGACATTCTGTGTCCACTTTCCGCTTTTTTAAACCAGGCATCTTGATAGATTTTTTTTCTTCTGAGCTGAATTTGCTTGAATATTTCCCGCGTCTTTTCTTATCAGTTGTTAAGAAGTAATGAGTTGACACGCGCGCTGAGCGGTTTATATATTACCTGCAATTAGCAACTAGAATACTCTCGATCGTACGCGAATATGCGATGTTAGCCGCGTTATGAATAACAGTCGACTCTGGAGCGCTTCGAGGTCATCGGGCGGCTTCCCGAATGTTTATCTGTTTGTCTCTTTCTAACGACTATTTCTGACTCGATCTGTGGCGTTCCATTGCGCACGCTTAATAATACTATTTATCGATTTTAGTCTTTATGATTTGAATAAATACAGTTTTAGGTTGGTTGACGGTAATTACAAATAAACTATGTGTGCTATATCTTTAAATTTTTTGGCGCGTTATTTGAACTTCTCTCGCGGGCCGGATTGAAGCTGGTGGAGGGCCGGATCCTGCCCGGGGGCCGGGGGTTGCCCATGTATGTTTTATATGTTTAATTCCCTTTCATCTGCAGCAGTAGCCAAAGGCTACAATAAAACTTTTTAAAAAAAAGTAGAACAGGTTCAAATATTGTCATCGCAATTAGATACAATTAGATTTTCACCTACAGATTCGCAAATTATCAAAGGTAAGAGAAGAATCCAGCAAATCTTCTTTTCGGGATAAAATTAACCAACTGTTATATACAAGAGGATTATTCTCAAGTCCCACGACAAAATTAGGTTGTTAGCTCATTCTGTATTAATTGCCCGTTAATATTTTTAAAACAAAATAAATCTTAAAAACCGAAAAACGATTAAAACTAAACGCATAATGTACCACTATAAAGGAAATAAAATTTATTTTCGCTCAAAATACAGGCGGGATCGCTCGTAAAAGAAGGACATAAAACAAAAAGGCCTAAGCATTTCGATTTAGTTCTTTCGATATAAAATATGAAACGTATACATACATCGGCCTAACTGTATGCAGGAACTATAGAAGAAATGAAGTCAGGACTGTTTATGGTTTTCCTAGAATTTAAATTGTTAGATGTCAGAGAGACCGTAAGCCGCAGAATCGTATAGTTTTATAGTCGACTATAAACTCTTTTACGGGCAACTTATCATCTCGGATTGTTTTAAATATTTGTTTTACCAGATTGGTATCGCGCCTTCTTGTACGATAAAGACCAACGCTTATTCTACGGACGTAGTATATCTGGTTTGCGTCTTGTATACAGATGACCTCTTCTAGTTGATCCGGTATAAATCAGGCGGCACTTAAATAATTATTGAAGATAGTAATATGAAACCATTGCAGATACATAAAAGTCAGAATACAATATTTG
This sequence comes from Dynastes maya, assembly GCA_029619315.2. Classification (NCBI taxonomy): domain Eukaryota; kingdom Metazoa; phylum Arthropoda; class Insecta; order Coleoptera; family Scarabaeidae; genus Dynastes; species Dynastes maya. The sequence continues at coordinate 25,170,932 of JAROYE020000008.1, forward strand.
CCAGATGATATACTACAACAACTAGAAGAAAATTACATATTTTTTTACGTTTTTGGAGTTTGCAACAAAATACCTTCCCCCGACAATTTCTATCTCGGCTATTTGTGTCTCTAACTCACAGCTACACAGAGAAAGAAGTTCTTGATTCAAACAAATATGCATTCAGTCAATCAAATGAAACTTTTTATCTTTCTTTTGTACCAAAATGTTTTTGCGAATTTCATTCAAATTAACTGCAAGAGTAAATCAAGTTCGGCGAATAGAGCTATTTCTTCGGCCAAAAGTTGTTGGTTAAATTCAGAAATTAAGTATCAGTATTTTAAAATTAGTCAACTAGAGTTAGAAGCATATAGTTTGCACTTACAACTATGTAACAACCTATGTATTTTAGAATATTTTGAATGGATTAATTACCACAACAGGATTGAAGACGTTATTGCTAAGAAAGTTTCAGATAAAGAAAAGGTTCTCAAGAAAAAGTTTTCCAAATTAGTCACCACTAACAAGCCGAAACCTGCCGAGATAATTAACCCAACTACATTAATTAAAAACGAGTCACATGAGTCTTTTAGCAAAGAAGAGATCGACTTATTAAACAAAGGTTTGAAATACAACCTGAAATTTAATAAGCCTCCGGTTGAAGAAATTATAGTTGGCATAGAAATCGCGATCAGTAATTTTGATGATAACGCAAAAAATTTGATTCGTACCGCTTGTAAAAGTCAAATTTTGGAAAATATGCAAAAGAATGCACCTGACATTGCACGAAAACATCAAATCATTGCTAGAAGACTAAAAAACAAAAATTTTTTTTATTTAAAATCCGACAAGGGTAATACTGTGGTCATCTTAGACAAAGAAGATTATTTTAGTCGAGTCAACACCACTTTGTCACAAAGTTCTTATTCAAAATTATCATAAAATCCTTTGTCTAAAATGATTACAGAAACCAAAAAGTCCATGTTAGAATGTAAGGCTGTCATTGGCGACAATTTAAGATTTAGACTAACGGTATCAAACCCAGTACTACCTAGGATGTATTGTTTACCTAAAATACACAAGCCCGGAAAAAGCATGAGACCCATTGTTTCGAATATCAACAGTCCAACTTACTTACTTTCCAGGTGGTTATCTGACAAATTGAACCAGTTACCTGTACAATTTCCAGTAGTAGTAGAATTCTGATATTCGCCAATCTGTGGCAACTATTTTATTATTTTTTTTATACAGAAATTTTAACATTATTTATCCAATGGTAAAAATATATTATTCCTGAGTTCCATTTATAACCACAAAAATGTGATAAGTAAATATAGCTACAAACACGAAAATTACATAAATTAACACAAAGTTACAATAAAATACTAACGCTTTACAAATGATAAATTGATGGAAAAGAAAAACTAACCTCAAAATTTGATGTCTACGTGCCCTCTCTATGCTTGCGCATCATGTAACAAAATCTCGTGTTCTTTTGAATGACGGAACTTTAAATTACGTCGGTCTTAAAATAAATTCCTAACACTACAACACTTGAATATGCTTTGAAAATAAGTCACCTAGCCAAAGAGTTTCTTCGCTTCAATCACGATACTCACTTTGTATAGGTAATATTTAATATTTTTACAATTAAATTAATTTTTTATAAAAATAGATACCATATTACACCCTGTAATATACTATATGAGTTCGCGATCTATCGTTTAACGACTTATTACCAAGTGATATTTAATTTGCGAAATGATTGTAAAGTCGCAATAGAATTTACTCCCCACGTGTTTATAGGAAAAAAATACGTAAAAATTAACAATTAAGACCTGAAAAAGAGGGAACGAGAACACCGGGAACACAGAGGGTGCGCTGGAGGTCATATAAAGCGCTGCAGAAACCAACAAAGAAGCCAAAGAACGACTTAACCCTAGCAGATGTTGCCGGAGCGGAACTGGCTGAGCGTCACTCAACATGGCGTTAACGACAGCGACTTTTCATGTCGTAATACTATGAAGATATTGTTATTAGTTCTCGCTGTTGTTGGATCCCAGACCGACTCAAATTTACCTGTCGCTGACATTCGCAATTACTTCAAAAATTAATTCCTAAAACCAACACTAATTACTTCAACTCTTTCAATTACCATCGCAACGAAGAGCTATTACAGAATATTTTTACGTAAATTACAATCATCTAAAATAATACAAAAGCAATAAAAACGGTTATAATAACACTTCCGGTTTCCAATTCATGCGAGCGAAGAGGTTAAACCGAAAACAAAAGATAATATTTATAGAAAATTATTCGAGCAACGCTAACGCGATTCGAGCAAAAATTACCCTAATCCCACATATTATTTGCGTAGTTAATTAGCAGTGAACTCGTGCTTTACGCAGAGACGGAAGGGTTGCCGGTGTTTACATTTCGAAATTCTGTATGATTAAAATGGTAAGTTTTATCCCCTCCATGTTGACGTATATTCGGGAAGTGTACGTACGTACACACACAGAGTATGAACTTTTAATTAATGGAATGTCGGAATATGAGTCGGAGGCGATCCTGGGCATACATGGATGGCGGTTATGTGGTGGGCATGTCGATGTCTTTTGTTGATTCTAGCATATGTATTAATGCGTATTTCTAACGGAAGCAGGGAGCCCCTATAGACACAAAGCGGAGTAAAATGTGGATATGTTTAAATTTCGCAAACATAAACGGATATATTCCACCCATGCATGTTAGTTTCCGGATGATAATTTTATGCGGAGCATCGGATGAAGTGAAATGAAATATATGCATTTCTGTAATTATCTTTCTGCATGTATATTTAGTATAACCCCTTAACGTTCAAATTTGGAATTAACATTTATTCGAACTTTTTGATTTATTTTTCCATGTAGAATATCACGTTAGCGTTTGACAAAGTATTTCTTGAATACCCTCTAGTTACAATGTAGTTACGAGGGACGTTCAGTAATTAACGAGACAAATGGCTGTGGAAAAAAAAAACAACTTATTCGATGACGATGAAATTTACACTACTTTTCAATGTAGTCTCCACCAACATTCACGCACTTCCCCCATCGCTATGTGAGCTTTCTAATTCCAGTGCTGAAGAATCCTTGACCTTGGTGTCCGCGCCACTTGTGTACAGCCTGTTTGACCGCTTTGTTGGGACCGTAAGGAGGATGTGGCAACACCTCCTAACCCAAATTTTCGATCATCTCACGCGTCCCCTAGGCAGAATGGCGGCGGGCGTTATCGTGCAGTAGAATCACTCCTTTTGAGAGAGCATCCTGGCGTTTTCTTCTTATCGCAGGTTTCACTTTATGTTGAAGTAAGTTACAATAGTACTTACTGTTCACTGTACGTTGTCCTAAATAGTCACAAAAAGTTGGACCTTGAAGTCTTAGAAGACCGTTAACATCACTTTACCGGCAGATGCGAGAGTTTAGAATTTTTTCTTAGCGGGCGAATCCGTTTCCATTCAAGACTTCGCCTTTGGGTTCAGGTTCATAGTCGTGAACCCACGTTTCATCACAGATTATAACACGGTCTTGAAAGTCATTACCTTCCGTTAAAAACCCTCGTTTGAGTTCAGAACAAATGCGAACATGGGTGCTTTATGGACTTAAGTCAACTGTCTTGAAACCCATCTCGCGATAATTTAGCCTGTCATGAATGATTGAATACACAGTTCCAATACTAGCATTACACAAATCAGCTATTGTCGCGATTTTTATACGCCTGTCATCGAGAATAAGGTCATTTATGCGATTTTGTAGCGCGTCGGTCGACACTTCAACCGGTCATCCGGAGCGGTGAATATCGGTGACACTTGTTTTGCCCGATTTAGACTGTTCAATCCACTTATACACGTTTCCGCGGCTTAAACATTTTTCACCATACTGTTTCAACATTCTCGGATAACAAAAATCTTATCACTGAACGTTGCTCTTCCACCGTACACGTTTCGAGAGGAGCCGACATTTTGAAATGAACAAAAGCGGTTATGTTTGCTTTTATTTCTTTCAAACAGCTGACTTAATTTATCTCCAAGGTTGCCAACTTGACATACAGAAAGTTTCATCTAATAATATTCAGTAGTATTCTTGCTAATGCAGTTTGTCTCGTTAATTAATGAACGTCTTTCGTAGCTAGCTGCTAAATTGTTAAATTTGACCGGTAAGTGGTTGTATCTTATTAACTGTTCATTTTTGGATTAGTATTTATTCGAGTATCCAGTTTATTTTTTGCTATGGAATATCATCTCAGTATTTGTACGTAAATTTTCAAGTTTTGTTTTCACACTTGGGATTCATCTTTCTTAATATTAAATGTAAATTGTTAATACTGAGAAATTATTTTGATAACCTTGGATGACTTTCATTCAATAGCCGAAACTGTCGATGGTTTTTTCTCACCTTAAATCAATTCAATTGAAATACAAAAAAATAAATGGAGATCTTAAAAAACAGGATATCCATTAACAGCAAAATAGTTTCACATTAAGGTATTCACCGAGGAACTAGGACGTAGCGAAGTTAAAACCGTGCAGTTACCACCAAGAGCGAAACCTTCAGATTACCTCTTCGAACAATAAAATCCCAGAAAGGATTCGTTGCGCTTTCGGTTTTCTTTTGTGTATCGCAAGTGTTTCCGTTATTCCCCGAAGGTTTCTAATGCTCTTAAAGTGTTGTTCTTCGCTACGTGCCGACTGCTCTGCTTTTATGTGTATAGTATCTATGTGTTCCTTCTGAATACCTGTGTATTGACTTCGCGCATGACTAGGTCACCGGTGGTACGTACGTTGTATTGTCTGGAAACTGGCAACATTTAGCTTCGTATTAACTGCTCCTTTAATATCCTCTGTATTTTTTAAGGCTTTCAGATATCGTAGTTCTACCTTTGAATTATAGTAGAATTGTGGAAGTTACTGATTTCATATTGTTGTTGGGGTGAATATCAAAGCCATAAACTGTCCTAGATATCCTGGAAATCTATTTTTGCTGCTATTAATAATATAATTATCATTAGTTACAATTTACTAAAGAAATAATGACTTTTTGAAAATGCCGAACCTTTGACCTTGAACAATTTACACATTTATATTGCTATCTAACTATGAACAAACTTTTAGACTGATAATTCCTTTTGTTATGTATACTTTTTTCCAATTTAGACAAAAGGTTTTGAGATAAAATTATTAGGGAACGAACCCCACATATAAAATTTTATCCAATGCGGTATTCAATTTGTGGTATATCCAGCACAAGTTTCCTTGTTGAAATGGAGCATCCTCTATGTTACTGCGCTCTTCAATTTATACCAACATTCCTTGTAGGTACCTGACTAGCTTAGCTTGAGAGAATTGCGGTTATTTGAGGTTTTCATGAATGTCTTTAGTGCCTTACATGCTAGTTATCCAACATTTTTTTTAGACTGTTCCAAGCGAATACCGCGTTAGTAAATTCCGTAGTAAAGTGAACCGCTAAAATATATTGACAGTGTTGCAGCGCTTGTCCGCTATGAAAGTATAAGGTGGGAAATTGCGCAAAATGAATCTATCAGTAATAATTCAATCGCCGTCAGGAGACAATCGCGCTAGATTCTAGCCATGCATTATACCCGTAGTTTATTTCTTTAGTTGATCATCCTTGCCTCTCTCGATCTTTTCTCCTTGGTTATTTTTGATTTGCTTTGTTTGTGTCTCGAAAGTACACTGTAGAATAGTTTTTTTTTTAATTATGTTCTTGTAAACTAAGAAGTCGTTAAATGGTACTACGATAGAGGCAGTACTACAAACGATTGCTTATTTGAACATTTATTATAATAATATGTTCAAATGAATTTTTACCCATACAAATACGATTCATTTTACTATAAAATTCCATTAACTAGATTTAGAAACATGTAAGTATTTGTTATGCACTTATTATCATTTGAACATTTAATATATTGGATATTTGGAAATAAAAAAATGTAATCTAGTTAATTTATAATGAGACGTTCTATTTAGTTTTGGAATTCGTTATTTTCCTTTTAAATTAAGGACGGTTTCGTTGCCTGATATACGACGATAGTATTTATTTTGAAATAATCAACGATTAAAGTCCATCAATAGGACAAACATCAAATAAGTTGTATACGTACTTCTTAGAATCTGTGCCGAGCTGTTACCTCAACTACATACGTATGCTAGACGACTACGTATGCGAGTGTGTGCGCTTGTCTAGGGGCACTGAGGAGTGGGGGAGACATTCGTAGCACAAACGCCAACGTTATTCGTTATATGTATGGGACTTGCACATATAAATGAATCCTTACCTAGCCTAGTATATTCTTGACTTTCACCATTTAAAAACCTTGGTATAGTATGCGACTAAATATCGAATAGTTGCCTGATATTGGACAGAAGTGTTTTATAGTTTAGATTGAAGTTAAACGTAAAAAAAAAGTTTTAAAATCTTTTGCGAAGCATGGAAAACGCTACAGCTGTAAACAGTAAATGATGAACTCCTTTTGTGCATCGTGTGTGAACATGTAAATAAAGAAAAGTTGTTTCTATAGTCCGTCCCAACCTCATTATGGAGTATTAAGTTTAAATGGGATATATGTTTCTCTTACTATCTTTAAAGACTTGCCCATAACGCTATCTCCATATCCGGTGGCTATGTTGCAATGTTTCATTTATGTTCTGTCAAACGTTAGTATCCAGAAAGAACAGCAGCAAGGTCCAAAACGTAAGAAGAGGAAGGGTGCACAAATAAATGATCGACTAAATACATATGACGACAACATACAAGCACTTAATCGACGTCAAGTTTACGCCTTTTTTAGACAGAACATATCGCCTACTCTAAACGCAATCCTTGCTGTTATTAATAATGATGAAAATCTTCCTAATTTTACACGGACAACCCTACACCGGTTATTGCATGATATTGGCTTTGAATTTAACAGAGTAGGGCGGAAGAGTATTCTCATGGAGTGAAATGATATTATTAGTTGGCGGCACAAATACTTGACATCAAGAAATTTAAAGAACAAGGTATTATTTTATATACCTGGTAAAAGTGATTCATTTTTTACGAGTTATACAATTTGTTATTATAAATACCACAACATTGAACACCATAATTGCACCAAAGCCCCACAAAATAATATTTCCGTCCTACAATGATTAAATCTCACATAGTCACATCGTTTCGCCAAATTTATCGAAGACCTTGCAGCTTGTCGTTGAAAAACATGGTGCTATAGAAATTTCGCTGAATATGGTTAAATAAAGCAAGAAAATATAAGAAAGGAAGCGAATTCGTTCTAGACAGATGCATCGTATGGCCTCAGATCGACGTGTAAGAAAATCACGGGCCAAAGCTAATCAGTAAGACGAGGCCTCGTCGGTACGACGGCCGCGATTTGCCACGCTAAAAATGTTTTTGTCCGTTTTTACGTAGTAAGCGAGGGAGAATTTATGCCGGTTAGTATGTTACTGGTGTCTCGACAATCTGTTGCCCGCATATGCTGCGCATTGGCTGCGATCTGTAATGTACCTTTACAGACCTATGCTATACAAAGTTTCGATTTCTGTAAAGTGGTGGTAGTTCGGCGTATTAAGCACTATACCGCTTGATTTCTGTTATTGCTCTCCAAGCGCCAGGAGCAGAGAATTGGATTAGCTTCAAGTACTGCCGGTTAGCTTAGGTCGGGATTTAAATGCAATTCTGGTAGTCGTAACGACGTGTCGAAAATTTACTTACGTAATGCGGCATGCAATTTGTTTGAATTAACACGTTAGATGGCGTTTCGTTTCAATTTGCTGAACACGTGTAATGGATACAGCTGTAATTATAGTTCTTATTCACGATGTATTTGTTGTAATGAAACAAGAATATATGTAAATATGTATAACGAAATAATAAAATTCGATTTACTTAAAATTTTATGAAACCGAAATTAAAAATATTTGTGGTATAAAATTGCTAAGGTGTGCACAATATCTTTTCGTTGTTAGTTTAAGCTCATACAGTTTCATAATTTACTGGGAAATCAATTTTTTCTTAAGCCTTAAGCCTCATATGACCTTCTGGCCCTATATAGCAATAATCAGACCTATGATTACTTACGCCTCTCTGGTTTGGTGGCCAAAAACAATTCAGAAGACTGTGCAGCAGCAGTTTTAACATATTCAGAGACATGCATGTCTCAACATCACAGGAGTGATGCGTATCTGTCCCACAGCAGCTCTGGCAGTCCTGCTGGGAATAACGCCGTTTTACATCCATATTCAGAAACAGGTTATATCGAGTGCCCTCACTCTTAGTAGAACGAAGATATTACAACCTTGGAATCTTAGAGGGCATCGCAAAATCCTTGAAGATCCCAACATAAACTATTTGATGTATATTGCAAAGGACGCACCCTATGCAACACAATTTTGATCAGCCTTGTAAGGTAATCATGGAAAGCTGTATTGAGTGGGCATCCAGTGAGCCTCAATGCAAAAGAGGTACCCTGGAATGGTACACGGATGACTCGAGAACAAAAGGCGTTGGGGTAAATATAGACGTTAGTGGTCCTAACTACCACCTAAAAATGGCTACAGGACCCCACACCAACATGTTTCAAGCAGAGATTTCTGCCTTAAACCTGTGCGTCATAACGAACCTTGAGAAAGGGATACGAGGCGCAACTATAAATATATTCAGCGATAGTCAAGCAGTTCTAAAGGCTATTAAGGCCCATACATACAAATCTGCTCTGATACACGAATGTGTACACAATCTAAGGCAATTGGGACGCAATAACCACATTACTTTGCGATGGGTCCCAAGCCACCAAGGGATCGAAGGAGATGAAAAGCCAGATAAGCTGGCCAAAGAAGTAGCGAACATGTCCTTCATTGGTATTAACCTCTTCAGTAGTCCCCAAAAAAGGCACATAAAATAAGCAATTAAGAAATGAAGGGCAATCCAGGACAGAAATAGGCTCGCCAAAGACAGCAAAAATAGCGCTATCGTTCAGCAAAGGAGATCTTGGATTATTAGCAGGATTTCTGACATACCACGTAGCCCTAAAATATCACTTATTTAAACTAGAAAAAGCTGTAAATCAAATCTGTCGTGTATGCCAAAAAGATCTGGAGACGGCAGAACGCATCCTATGTAAATGTGTTGCCATTAGTCGCACACGACACTAACATTTCAGTAGACTATTTCTTGCACTTACTGAACTGAAGGAAACAGATCCTAGAGTAGTATTAAGGTTTATTAAAAGCCTCCAACTATTCTAACACACACAAGGACATTTTAAGGTTGCAGTGATTAAGGGCATTTGTGGACACCGAATACAAGATATACACCGAGTACAAGATATACACCGAATACAATATAACATTCAAATTGAACCATGTTTTACAAACATTTTTCAGGAAATATGAAATTTCTCAAAGTTGCTTGAAATATGGCATCACTGATCTGAAAATTGCAAAAGCTGTCTGGAAAATCCATAATGCACAAAGTGTTCTATTTGATGTGAGCAACTTGTCTAAGGATCCAAAAAATTGCGGGAAATGTTTTAAAGGGCGTAGAAAATTTAATAGCTAGAAATAGGCAATGTTGGAAAGCATCAACAAAGACTATTACTACTCAACAGAAACGCCCACTATTAAAACATTTCAAAATCAAAAGACAATGCAAAAAGGTATTTGGGGTAAAATTTAAAAAAAATAAATTTAAATAAAAAGCTGCGAAATGAGTTGACAGAAAATAATAGGAATGGAGGCAAGAGCACTGTAATGTCTGGGGAATAACTAATTAATTTCATCTCAAATTCTATACCCATAAAGAAAACATCTTAAGCTAAATTAAAGGTATGAACAAGTCATTATAGATTCTGCCTTGTCAAAATTGATCCACGTAAACACCGAATCGATTTGCAAGGTACAAACTTTGAACATTTTAAATCGCTAAATTATAAACCGTGCTGATGTTCGCGGAAAACGTTACCTAGTTTACCCACTTCCCCGAACAAAATCCATACATACGTATGCACATATGTTACGACAGCGTGTTATATAGCTTCAGAAACGAACGTCGTCATAGACCTTCCATAATTCACCCTAACTTTTCACGTCCCGCGTGGCTGTCGTTGCGATTTGGTCGCGATAAAAACGAAGACGGGAATCGTAAAAACGGGAAGAAATGGGAGATCAATGTTCGAACGTTATATAAACGTAAAAATATTATAGCTATATACATATATTGATATATGCAAAGTTCCTGGCTTTAAAAACTAAAAACTTACACTCAATAAGATTACTAAACGTGACTATAATCAATTAATCTAATAACGAAATGACTCTGCCATAGCAAATTGATAAAGCAAGTTCAATTGTAAACAATGCTATAACCAGAAAACAGTCGGTCCGGAAGTTATCAAGTTTGACGGTGTGTTTGAACAAAAGAATTAATTGATTTTTTCAAACAATATCAACAATAATTTTGCATAATGTACACTAGATTATACTGTGGTAGATTAAAAAAGAATGTAATGTGATTTTTTGTGAAAAATGTTGCCTTTCTCGCTTAACCGTCTTTTCGGTTATGAATTAATGACTGACGATTAATCGAGGTTCTACTGTACACACAAATGATAAAAAAAATCAAAAAACAATTTTGATGACAGTTCAATGATAGTGAAACTTGAATAGATCTGTTTAAGGCAGAGCAGAGTAAAGTGGCCTAATATCGTACACCTTTTTGTGTGCCCATATTGTTTGTGTGATAGGATTGAGTAAATCTTTTTGCAGTAAAATAATCTATAGCATAGATAGAACAACATTACAAAAACAAATTAATTCCAAAAATATATGTCTTTTTACAGCTAGGAAAGGGAATGATCCTAATACCGGGCAAGTTATCTCAACAGGTTAGAACAGCAGTATAAATTGACTGACGAGGCAGAAACCACAAGTATATGCATCTCCGTCTATTTATCTACTACATAAAAATTGCAGAATAACGGAAAACTATGGTGTTTTTATCGCATATTTCTAGAACGTGTTACAACCACAAAATCGTCTACTTATTTCCATGATAACCATGTTTGGCTAAAAGAAAATCTGCATGCTGCGAGTAGAATTAATTTTTAGCACAGATTTCCAGTTAATGTTTGGGCTGGTCTACTAAATGGCACGCTTATTGGGTGAGTTTCTTCCACCTGGAATGATAGCGCGTAATTGAACAGTTGCTTGTCCAATACGTTCCCCAAATCTAACACTTTGTGATTTTTCCATTCAGTTTATCCCAATGGATAATGTGGTGGGTGATTCGCACCCAGCACTGCATCTTGACCATTAGTTTACTACATTTCCTCATGTTGTTCATTATACGTTTTAATGTAGTTTAGTGAACACCCAATCTGCTAGCTGTTTCATTTGCCCTACCACAGACTGCAATTCTTTCTATAACCAGCCTTGGTTCAACAGTTATTTTGTAAATATTCGGCATTTTCTAAAACGGTTGAACCAACCAAAACTCTAAAGGTGCATCTCAAGTCTATACCATGTGAAGATGCGCCTAATCTGTGTCTGATACCCTCATACTCGATATAAACTCTGAAATATTCGTGTTTGTCGAAAAACTGGCAAATATCTATTGAACAATACGTGAACAGATTCACAGTAATTAAATTGATCGGTAAAGAATGGAAATTTATGACCAAAAGTTTCGAAATTACCAAACCAACCAAGCAGTTGTTCTACAAGCATCGAATAACCTAAGCGAGAGAGCGTTTGTTAAAATTTATAAGTAAAGCAATTTTGGGAGAAGTGGATCATTAGTTTCGGCGTTGGAATTGACAGTTCTAGTTCGGTATATTATCAGTCACTGTCACGTTTCCTTCAAAGGAAGCGAGCTTTTCGGGTCCCACAGTCTTGACGACCCGAACGAAGTAGGACTAATAAATTAATATTCCTTTAGGTGTTGAAAGTTTTGTTTTGTGCGCTCCGCATTGTTCTCAGGGCTTGATTTTTTGTAGCGGCTCCCATCGTGGCGGTGTTGAAAGTTAACGAAATAGGAACGATGGTTTGGCGAATGGTTTTACAGCTATTGTTTAGATTTTTCGTTTTAGTAATTAAGAAACCACCATGCTACATATTTTATCATCTATTTTCAGAGTTAAGGTTAATGTTTTGCTGCTGCTAGATAAAAATTGAATTAATAATTAACTTGAAGCAGGAAAGAAACATATTTGAAATAAAATATTTTTAAATGGGGAGTTATGAATTCCACAAGAGACAATCCTACATACAATATAATACAGTTTCCTTCTTTAACCACATTAGTTGTTCCAAAATGATGATGTATGCAAACGATATCCGAAATTGATACAAAAATTGCGATCAAACACCCACACAGCGCATTGATGTTTGGTTTCGGGTTCGTAGGAGTAAACCCATAATTTACCACCACTCACGTTACTATAAACATTTTTTGAGCTTCCGTTGTTGAGCTGGCTTAAAGGTTTTCAACACCAATTAACGCGAGCTGCCTTTTATTCTTCAATTAAAAGATGTGGGATCTAACGGGAAATTAACTTTCTCAAAGCCAATTCATCATACAGAATTTTTTGCATTGAGGTCTTTGAAATGCCCAAAGATGTCTCAATCTTGCAATATGTCACATGCCGATATTCCTTGATTAGTTGGCGCACAGCAAGAATGCTTTTTTGAGTGACTGCTGTCTTTGGTGGTCTTATACCAGGATCGTCATTGAAACTGGTGTTTCCACGTTGAAATTCGCAGTACTATCGGGAAATTGTCGACTGATGTGGTGCTTTATTACTAAAAACAGAAACCAACTCGACAAGATATTGTTGTTGAGATATTTTCCTCCGAAGGTCTTAAAAAATTTTCTCGGTAGAATTCTATTTTTCGAGTGACTTGTTAGCTTTAAAAATTTGCTCTAGCACAATCACTTACCGTATCTTGATGAAACTTTGGATTTAAGCTCTATAAATATTGAAATTAATTTTGTGCAGGTGACATTTCATTCGTGGCGCCCTCTACGCGGCTATATCCAGTACTAAATAGACAGCCTTCATATAATGAAAATTTTTTTCGCTACCAAGGTACTCATGGTAGGGACACCCTCTGTCCATCTTGATATCGCCTAACCTTGTTTGAGAAAAGTATAGCTGTCATATTTACAAATACTATTAATGGTTTACTAAGTGATTGACTTAAATCACTCATCTTCTAGGTGTGGTTCGATTCCACGAAGATTTGCCATTGAGTACAGGCTGAGTTAAGTAAGCGGTTTTCAAATCTACCTTTTATTGGTCATGTAGGTACCTTCTTTTTTTGGTGTTGCTGCAGTATCATATAGTATCATAATACAAAATTTTACTTTAATCTCTACAGTTTTCTACAACAGTTGAGATGATTTGCACGTCATAACATTTCGTGGTAGGTTTACGCTCATTTATGACAAATTGTACATGAATTACTTTTGACAGAAGAAACGTTTTTATGCTACTTATAGATTGAGCTAGGCAGTGAACTAAAAGGTACGTTCTTGGAGAGAAATATTTTGTTGTAAATTATTTATATTTTTATATTATTTTTTCCATCATCTGCTTCTTTCAATTTTACATATGTCTTACTCATAGTTCTAATTTGTTGTATCAATTTTATGTACTTTAGTTGTGTTGCGCATATATTTAAATCAAGATTTGAGTGTTACTACCTAGTGCTGAATCCCGTCTTATGATTATTAGGTAATATATCATTTGTTTCATTTTTATATAACCAATGCATTCTATAACAATAAAGAAATTATTATTGTTATTATTAGATATTATTATTATTATTTCATTATTGTTCTTTAATTTTATTATTCTTACTATTATTATTTTATTATATTATTATCTATTATTTTTTATTATTATTAATCTATTATTATATATTATTTTAGTTATTATATATTATTTTTTATTATTATATTATTATTATATTAAGAATTATTATTATTATTATTATTTATTATTATTATTATTATTATTTTATTATTATTATTATTATTATTATTATTATTATTATTATTATTATTATTATTATTACTATTATTATTATTATGGTTATTATTATTATTATTATTATTATTATTATTATTATTATTATTATCATCATCATTATTATTATTACTAGAAATTGCAATAAATTTTGAGGTGCGATATACGGTACAAATAAAATCCTAATAACACTTTTAATTTCTGAGCTATAGGGTGAAGATATGATTTTTGCAGATGTACAACATCACTACTGACACTTTCAGAAATAAATCACTATCCCTATTGATATTGTAAGGCACGTGGCTGTTTAATCTTTTATTTATCTTCTCAGTAAAGTTAATTGGATTAGCCCTTCTTTATTAAACATTTGGTTCTCTATTATATCGTTCAGCTCAATACCCAATCAACAGATCCAAAGCAAAAATCAATACAAATACGACATTCAGTACCCTCCCTTTTCGGCGGAACTAATTCTGGAAAAAAATAAATTCGTTTAAGTGTTACAAGGTCGGTCAGGTTTCGCCCTTTCATCCCATTTGTACTACGAACGCGACAAGTTTACTAGTCTGCGAAACGACCACCTCTAGGCACCGTTTGGAGCGTATCGAATGACTCGATATTTGCCATCGTCTATTTCGTTGCTCTGACACACATTACCTTCGTTCGCAACGGGGAAAAAAGCATTGGGAATTTCTGGTGGTCTTTTCTAAGGCCGCTCCGCCCATATACACATAAAATGTAACACGTTATTTTGTTCAATTACCTGGGTTTCGTTGTTAATGAATGAGATTTTGCTGCATATGGCCCTGGTGTGTTTTGGTAAAATGTTGAAGGAGCTACATACAATAGAATGAATATTCAAGGAAATGCCATTTGTATTAGATAAGGTGTTGGATTTTGAAAACATACGGAATTAGATGTAACGGCTGTCTTATACGTGGATTGTGAAGGAAGTTGTTGCTTTAAATCGAAAAAATTGGAAATTGACATTTTAGTTTAGACGGGAGTATATATTGTTTATTTAATTATAGCATCCGTGCAGATAAATATATACTTTTAACAAATGAGTCTGCCTTCAACTACTTTTTCAATTCCATTCTCTTGGGTCAAAAAATTAGCACTACTTAGCCGACAATATTAAAGAAATTAATTACATTTGTAGTGAAATAAATACATACTACAAGATGTTTATATTATGTTGAATCATATATTCACTCTAAATTTGATATTTTGTATTAAATATATTAAGTACAGCCTTATGTAGTGTAACAAAGCAATTTACAATTGAATTACACTGAAATATTGTATCAACAACCTTAAATATTGCTTCAGTACTAATATTTTTTATATTTTTTTACATTTTCCATACTAACAAAATCCCGATAGCATATTGCAAACGGCTTAAAAATTCATCTTGCAGCTTTACCATTTCAACAAGCACCGCTCGATATTTACTATTGAATATGAATACAATGCAGTCGCTAGAGATAATCGCCGTAAATAAACGGTGAAACAACAACCCCAATTTGGTCGTTGTTTAGACGACGACGTCACCTCAAAAAAGCGACAGCGACGCATTGTCAATGCGCTATCTATACGCGCATACACAAACATACTAATGCAAGAATATTCGTAAAACAAACGAACTCGATGTCCTCGTACAACGTCCTCTTTATTCCCCTCCGCATGTTCAGCCCCTATCGAGAATGGCACTTGTCGAAAATAAACGACAAGCAAGAATTCATTCCCCCTAATACCTAATAATAATGCTCGCATATGGGGATTGCTTTCGCTGCTACTGCACTACTCTTTAGAATACCCTTGTCACTGACGGGCACGCATGAAACACTGGCAGCTGTCATGCGAAACAGAGCATGCGCATTTAGGTTGATAGCGTTGCGAACTCGCGATCTAACTGTTTGTAGTGCAAAACATCTGCCGCCAATAAATATAACGCAATTAGTATTGGATATATGTCATTATTCGTTTTAGGTTTAATATTCAGTATGTTCAACGACATAAATAGCCACTTGTCGTTATTAGAATCGGTGTTGTTATGTACAATTTAATATTTAGGTTTTTCAATTTAACAGACAAGGTACTGCAGAGTGGGGTGAAGCGGATCAAATTTTAACGTTTTTGATACTATCGATAGCGATATTTACCTAAAAACATTTGCGAATAAATATATGTATGTTCTTCTAGAACTGCTACACAATCGCTTAATATCGTTTCTGCTTTTCTCATGTTTTTCTTTTCTTTAATTTCTTTTATTATTTATTGCTCCGCTTCACCCAAATAATTGACCCAATTGAAGCGGATCACTTCTGTACTGTTAACAAGTGGATTACTAGAAATGTAGTTTCTCTAAAAAAAAAAGAAAACAAGCGACAAAACAAAGAATAGTTTGATTCACAGGAGGTAATGTCAACTCTTAAGAATGGTTTATTTTTAAAGTAACCTTGGTACATCTTTGGTAATAATAATAATTTTTAGCTGAAATAAATGAAAACACTCCAAGGTAGCAAATTTTACCCAGATATCCACGTGTTTAAAGTTAGTTTTTTGAGAATTGTTATCTTCTTTTTCAAAAAGAGAACAATGAAAAATATCCACTTTAACAATGACAAATCTTTTGTAAATTTAAAAATTCATATAAACATTACAAAATTGTCAGAAAATTTCGCAAAATCTTTCATAGTAAATGTTTCAATTTTAACTTGTTTCATGGACTATTAAATTGTTAATGTGTGTAATTAATTTTGAAGTGTAACTTATATATAAAAAAACTATTGTAACGTTTTAATGTACATCCTAGGCTTGATGAATGGTGCTACCCGAAACCAGTCGCATATAGAATTTAGTAAAGATTAAAGTCATTAGGAAATACATTTTTAATCAATATTTTTATTTTCACACCTAATTATGGACATAACCATTAACTAAAAATGCCCTTGACCTGCTTAACCTTCTCGTTACCAAGCGGAGTATTTCAGCTACTCCAGATATGATTTTTGTACTCATCAACCAATTCCATATTCCTTATAAGATAAACGCACTTAAACCGATAAGATTTTTTACTATATTCGGTTGAATTCGGTTCCGTTCGGCTATATTCGATTTTGTTCGGTTCCGTTCACCTATATTCGGCTGTATACGATTTCGTTCGGCTATATTCGCTTCTGTTCAGGCCCAATCGTACGTTTGGTTCCTACTACTCGGCTACTTCCAGGTATCTACGGTTAAATTTGACTACGTTCGGCAATATTCCGTTCCATTCGGCCATGTCCGGCTAGATTCGGTTTTGTTCGGCTCCATTCGGCTATATTCGCTTATGTCCGGCTCCATTCGGTTATATTATTTATAGACATGTATTTTTTATAAAATAGAGGTTCTAAGGTATGCATAGATTATTTATTCTGCATACACATTAAATTTTTCTTAAAACAATGAATGTTAATTTGGGGTATTTGAGATACCCCCCTTGGTAGTGAAAGATTCTCACATATCTTGCGGAAAGGTCATATTGGACTACCTCTTCTGACACCATGTTTACCAACTTGTTTTACAATTTGCGATTTTTTTATGACGGACATGTCGGGAACATCCGGGTATACAAAAACATGTCTTTACTATTAGATTATTTTCTCAAAGTATTAACAATAAACCCATCATCATCATGTTAGTTGCCAATTGATCTATTTTCTTTCTGTAGAGTCGTGGTACATCTGAAAAAACATAGACTTTATGATGAACTTCATGTGATCCGCTTTATCCCGTAAAATGACATTTTTCAAAGAAAAAACTCATTTAAAAAAGCATCCTATTTAAACAATTAAACTTATTACGGATATGTTTAGAACTATCAAGCACACTAATACAAGTACGTGCTGATGAAACGTTTAAATACTTTCAATTCTTCAGAGGAACAGTTTGTTTTAATATTTGAATTATAATTAGATTACAAAACACTTGCTCACTCCAAACAAAACTTTCACTAGTTAAACAATAGCTAAACGCTGCTGAGCAATCGGAGCAAGAGCTCAAGACAAGGTGTAACATTTGTACGACGTCGAAATTAAATAAATGTAATAATCTTGATCCGCTTCACTTCATCTGGTCCGTTTCACCTCGTTTGACGTCACGTTATCTTCAACGTCATTTCGGTCTTTTAGTGTACACTATTTAACTCTATAGATATATACTTATAGCTAGGGTAATTGAGTGAAATCTGTGCATAGATTGTCCCAAATTTGCAGACCACTATGGGGATCTCCTTATTGTAAGAGAGCATAAATTTGAACTTTAATTTGTTCAATTTAATTCTGACAAATAATCAAAGTAAATAAGGTTATACACGTTGCGACACAGATCGGCTGTACATACAACATGAAGAAAACAATACAGTTCGACAACAGCGCATATATCGATTATATTCGCCAGCACGTGTTCGTGTGACAGAGCCTTGGCGGATGCGAGAGGAGATACAGCTAGTAACGTTGTCGTAGAGCGGTTTAGAATTTTTTTTTATTTTGTACATAGTTATGTAGAGTATTTATTTTTCTTTTCTTTTATTTCATCAGAATACTTTTCATTTCTTATTTAGAATTACTTTTTGGTTTCGTATATGCCTCCCAGCAGCAACAACATAAATATGAGACTCATTTTAAACATAATTTGCGAATACATAATACGTAAGTTTCGTAATCGTTCCCTGTCCCAACGAAGTTATGCCTACTACCTCTGTTAACGCACTGAAGGCATACGCTGCTGGGTGAGGCGAGTGTAACCGTGGTAGGGGGATGCGGGCGCTGAGTCACAATCGCCACGATGCACATACGTACATACATAGTATTCCACTGTTGCAATTGAAACCCCGTATGTACAGCCGCTCAGTGTCGCAACGTGTATATATAGGTGTCCAGGATAACATGAAGTACGTGGGCATATTGGAAACCGTTAGAGGTACGTACAAGGTCGGTTAAATAGGGAAAAAGTTGCGCACTTATACATTTTTAAAAATCCATACCGTTACTGAGGTACAGGGTGAAAATCAAAAGTGTGCGTTTTCCAAGAACATTCATATTTTCTTTATTATAAAAAATACAGTCATCAAATTTTCAGCACAGAGGTAGTTAGTAATGAGGACAAAAATGGCATTAGAAAAATTCTAGGCTCACTGGGTTCTTTGCGCTTGTGCCCAACTTTTGTTTTTCTTATGGGCGCCAAATTGGATTTTTACATTTTTGATATGGTCATAAAAATGCTTTTCAGCCATGTATAACATCCTTATGTTCAATGAAGAAAAACTATGAAAAATAGCAAAATTACAATTTGACCGTAGTTGGCTGGCACCTATAAATACATTTATTAAACAATCGCAACAGCTCTGAATTTTCTAGCTGTCAAACAGTCTTTGTGGTGTAAAAAGTCATTGATTTCTGATTTTAAAATGGATTGTTTCTCGAACAGAGATAAATATGATATATTGGAGTGTTTTATTCTCTGTCGGAAAAATGGTGAGATGGCCCCAGAAATGTATTTCAATAAATATTCAGAAAGACTTCAGCCAGGTAGAAGCATATTTCGGCGATTACGTGAAAATTTAATAAATCACGGATGTTTCGTTAAGTCGAAAAGGAATAAGCACACAGACGATTATAAAGAAAATATGGTCCTGCAAGCCGTAGTTGAGAAACTCCGTACTTCTTTACGCGAAATTGGAAATACCATAGGCGTTGCCTCATCAATAGTCAGTAGCATTTGAAAACATTACAAATACCAGCCCTATCGTGAGCGACCCTGGCAAGGGCTTCAAAACGGTGACGAAATGAGGAGAATGGAATTTTGTCAATGGTTCATATTATCCTGGACACCCGGTATATATAAATTGAATATATAACAAATAATCAATTAACAGATTTTGATTGTTTTCAAAGCATAGTAAGAGATGATTTGTATAAGATTCCAAAGCTTACTCGGTGTCTTAGAAATATAAACTTTCACTTGATACGTCAACACCTACTATGCTGTAGAAAAAATAGAAAGGATCAGTAATTTAATGAAAAATAAGGGAGATAGCTACCTGTTGCAAAAAACAACAACAAAGGTGATGTAGCATTTCCGAAACGTTGGAATTAACAGCTAATATGCCCGTGGTATCTTGTATGGGTAGCTGGCATAATAATATTGAATTTATTTTTAAATTCTTCTCTTGTAATAAATATAAGCTAAAACCGAAATGACGAAATTTTCGTTTCTTTTAATATAAATTAGTAGGTTTTGAAAATAATTGGAATCTTTAAATGTAGAAACTTTGCTAAATTTTAAAATGAATGTGTTCATGAATTTGGGGCAACTTGTCCATATGTACAATATATTGTCATTCGCGAAGCATTCTGAAATGGTATTTCACATATGTCACCTAAAATTAGATCTTCAATTCATAGTGGACAATTTCCTGCTTGACGGATACTCCCTATTCTTAATAGAATAATAGAAAATCATTCGACACGGATAATTTCTATAAGTACATTCGTCAAATGTAATAAAATACACCCAACTAAACACAGTAATGTAACGTATTTACATATATCGCTTATTTATGAGCCGTTATGAAAATCAAGTCATTTGTATCAAATTTATGGTGCCTAAGATAGAGCGTCGGCGGTGTTGGCGTTCTGAACCCTCGCCTAGCTTAGCCGGAATGAACCGTTGCAAGCCAGGCAAGGAAGCGAGAGCCGCACTGCGCTGCTGGCAGCTGGCGTGTGTACGTTAGGTCCTATGAAATACGCGGCAACGTACGGGAACGAGCATCGCCTTTGGAGGCGTCGCGTCGGAATTTTCCCTACAGCACGTCGCACATACACACACACAGAACACTGGAAATTTAATAAAACTCCAGAGCGCGCGAAGGAGAAATATTTTTACAATTGTTTTTCAACCTGGGAGGGTTATAAATCATACGAGTAGAACGTTGGTTTTACGAGCGTTTAATAACGCGAAAACCGCCACCATTTAGAAAGAATGACGTCGGCCGCATCGATTCTGTGTGGTGTGGTTGTTACTGTGACTGTGCAGATAAAAAAACAGTGGTAAAAGAACTTAAAGAAGGGAAAGAAAAGAAAGAACGCTGGACGCCATAGAGGTTCTCCTACGTTTAGTTCGTTAAAGAATGTAACAAAGTTAGTAACTCAATGTGTTAGTGTCTCCTATTCGACGAAATATAGAATATCTGCAGGTTATGGAAAGATGTTTTAAAGTATGGAATGGAAAAGGGTCTCAAGGCAAAGGTCTCAGATATGTAATTCTTTCGAAAACTTGTCTTACTTGTTTCCATGCCTTATGATTTGTTTTGAAGAAGATCTGATTGTTGAAATTGTTTATTCTCAAAGTAATTGATTCCCAAATAATTTTGATTACGATCTGCTGAACAAAACTTTTTTTAGACAAGGCGTATGCAGAAACTCCCCATTCATCCGCGGAAAATGTTGCAGATGATTGGTCGGGGCAGAATCATTGGCATAATCTTTCTGATAATACTCTAACATGAAAAGGACATCGACACAATGTTTCGATCTCTTCGATTGTACAACCAGATGGACTATAGTCAATAAGATACAGATAAAGCATGTGAAACGAACAGTATGCTGCAAAAAGGTTTTCAAAATCGTAAATTGATAATTATATACTGAATTTTCACTAGCAGTTAGTTAGATATTAATACAGGTTATAGTTTTTGTTCAAAATCTATGTTCTACATAAAATATTGTACATTATTCTTACATTTACTATAATATACTTTGCTACACCTCGTATCGTACTGTTATGTAAAAACATTGAAAATAGATTGGTTCGTATGTGTTCATGAAATAAAACCATCGAAGTTACTATCACTAATTTTATTCTTAACTTTTTAATGATAAAGTGTATACAAATATTAATAGTTACGTCTTACTGTCAGGAGAGTTGAGAGTAGAATCTTCGAGTGAATGTAGAAAATGCTGCTTCATCCCTAAGTACATAGATACATACATAACACCAGATGTCTCCATATAGCTAAAAATAGGGGAAGTAGATCAAGATACTTGGTCTGCTCGGACCACTCCAGTCTCACACCCCGAAGAAACAGGTTGCCCACCGGCTGTCGGACCTTTCTGGTAAAGCGGATGACACTAGTCTTATTCGGATTTAATGACAATCGCAATTTTTCGCACCACTCGGCCATCCCGTTATGTCGTGGAGTTAGCGTGCTGTACCTGTCTGGTGTAGAGTACATGTGGTATCATGGCGTACGTTCGACGCTGACTTTATAAAATGACATATTTTGCATTATACTTGAAAGTAACGAGCACAGGATCTTGCGCAACGCCGAAGCGATCTCATTCTGTCGTGGATTGTATAACCTTAAGAAAATATTTATCTAACCCAAATAAAATTTCAAGAAAATTATTTTCTTATATTATACATTTTTATTGTCTTGAAATAAGAATATTTTCTTGAATAGAGACCAAGAAACCATTTCTTTGAGTGTTTTTACGCTTGGATCAAATTGCCAGTTTGACCTAGGACCATATTTATTACGTAAATGCTTTTTACTAAAGACCAGATACGCTTCCGAAACCAGTAAAATATTCAAACGGTTTGCGGTATGGTCACTGCAATGTTGATATTAATATGTAGAGCAAGATTGAAACATGGGTCTGACATGACGAACCAAAACTCTCCTCTCGTCATTAAATAATCCTTATCCCCCACAACGCAAGCATATTTGCATAATCATTAGTAATACTTATATTCTTCTCCATTTCTCTTCTCATTCCTTTTTTTACCTTTTACACCTTTAACACGCGTTGTTTTACTCGAAGGAGATAAAGTCCAGAAAGAGCATTTCAACATATACAAGAGATAAAAACGCTAAAACGCGGTCGTTTGAGATATTTTGAAGGCAAGTGCTCTGTAACAACTTTATTATTAGTCGCGCACGTTGCAGAACGATCCGCTAAAATACACGTTGTCACTGTCTGCCTCTTTTCAACCAATCGGTTGGCGCAGTGGCAGCGAGATCTGGTTTAGTGTGTGTTTAATAGGTCGTACTGAATGCCACATCTTGTATTTAACGTTAATGGAGTGCCCTGAGGAGTTTGTTATTTCTTTGCATTAACACTAAGGCGTTTATTGA
This sequence comes from Dynastes maya, assembly GCA_029619315.2. Lineage (NCBI taxonomy): Eukaryota > Metazoa > Arthropoda > Insecta > Coleoptera > Scarabaeidae > Dynastes > Dynastes maya. Next base: position 25,194,180 of record JAROYE020000008.1, read on the forward strand.
GATTAAATGCTTCTTGGAATGTGGGCAGAAAGAAAACGACAGAGGGAGAAATAAAGAACATTTTCTGATATAAAATAACATCCATAATAATAAAATTCTTGGAGAAGCATTATATATTTTTAAACCAGGTTTCTTTGAATTTCAAGTGATACAGATTGTGTTTTCTTGTTTAATGTAATTAGGTTAAAAAATAATTCGATACTAAAAGAAAATATTTGCCTTTTGTATAAAGCAAATTCGGATAAGAGCGACTTTGGCGAGGGAGTCTGATAAGTTGTATACATAACCTATCACATCAAATTTTTTAATTTCCATGACATCAATGTGAAATATGTGTGTAGTTCTGATTAATGAGTATTGAAATGTATTTCTCAGGGGAATTTTGGGAAAAATTTGAAATTTTCTAAATCAATGTAAATTTCCAAATTCTTTGTGGGGTCGGGAGTATTCCTGGATACTCTTTGGGCAATTTTCTTATGAATTTTGAATTAAATATATTGAAATTAACGAACTTTAGAATTAAAAATATAAACTAACATTGAATTCGTACGATGCTGTCGCATAAATACTCTGTTTATAACCTTCACAGGGATCTGTCAGCTCTAACCCCGAACCTTTCTTTCTTTGTAATTATACTTTCACTTCGCTATCGAATACTTTGAATGGAGACCATAGTCAAAAGCATTAGTTAACTTAACGAAAGTCTAACCAGAATTGATGACTTTTGTGGCGTTCCTATCTTCCCTTATTTTAATCGCGAACGCGATTGTTTACTTCCACAGCTAATTTTGATGAATTAAATCCAAATATAAATTTTCTGATGCCTTTCGGTGAAAGGAAGTTATTTGTACAAATAGCATAGAAGAATGCATGCGGTAACGCTACCAGCTGACAGAAATTAGGCGAACCTATGACCCAAATTCTGACTGACAAGGTTTAAACGTGAAATTTTACCAACGATTTACTTAATAACGTTCGGACAAAGATTTAATTTATGAAATGATGTTTGAAATACCTCTGAATATATCCTGTTGTGTTTTAGATGAATTTTACATTAATTTTGTCAATTTAGGAGATTATGAGAATAAAAACAAGAGTGGATTTGTCAGTGTTCCACTACGATCGTCGTTATCTGGACTTAGATGCCACGTGCAACTAAGACAGGTTGAAACTCGCACGCAGACAGGTTCAAACCTGAATAAGTGTGAGATTTCATACCAACCAAAGGGTGCTGGATATTACTCATAGTAACACGTTAAGGTGATTAATTCTTTAAAATATCACATATTCAGAAGCGTTTGGTGTTGTGTACAATACCCGGTTATTATGCATACTACCCTCATTTATCAAAGTAACGGTAGCATATACATTTTCATTTTATATTATGGTGTTTTTATTGATTTATTTAGTAAATTTCTTTGATGATTGTATTTTGGTTCTTCTAAGAGATTATTGTGTCTCAGACTAACGGTACCGGGTGGGCTGTTCGTGGTGATTTACACTCTCACTGCTGCTCTTCTAAATGAATTTTTGGCTTTAATGTTTTTTTTTTAAATTTTAAATGATTTAATTTTTTAGTTTCTTTTGATGCACGGAAAAAAATTAGGGCAACAAATTCTTGTATTACAACAATTTATGGTAAGAATTACAACGTGGTTATTTCATCCAATAAAGTTGGACTAACAAAAATTATAGTCGTATTATAGTGTTGCCACATATTTTACTACATTATAGTGTTATTTTGACCATATATATTTTTTCCATAATAGTTTATTATATTATTTTAATAATTCACTTGTTGAGAAATATTGTGTACTTAACGTTAGTGTTTTTTCTCTGTTCTTATATTTGTTTCTTTGTTTCATATGTATGCATTTCTTTGTTTTCTTTAGTTTATAATTGCTGTTTATAAGTTTGTTTTATGTATTTGTGGTAACTTTTTTTGTACATCTCCATTGTTGATCTTCTTTTGTCAATATTGTATTACATTTTAGTGATTTATGTTATTCCGTTCTGTAGTTTACTTAGATTGCTTTCGGTGGTACAACTTCATATGTTTATTAGTTAATTTTCGATGTAAATAGAGAATGATAAAAAGATTTCCTAATACGGTTCTTATTTTAGTCACACCTGCTATGGTCATTGTGTTTTTCTTGTCCCAAACGGAAACATTTTACCCACTCTTTTACAGTGGAATATGAAGGAGATAAATCACCATAAACGCTGTCTAAACGTTGTTTAATGTGATTAGGTGTATGCTCTCCTTTTGTTAAAAATTTGACCGGGCGGTACTCAATTTTCGTTACCTGAGACATTTTCATGCATTAGTCACGTTGTCTGGCTAGTGACTAAAAACTACTACTCTTCGAGCCGTAATATATATATAATGTAGGTCTCGCATATGTGAAACTATGACGCAACGGAGTTCGAACATGCTCAAACCTGTATAAGCCTGCCAGGTCGAGAATTTATGGCGCCTACTTCATAATTCTCCTATTTTTTTTTACTGTTTTATTCTAAACGTTGTTCATTTTCGTCTGAGTAGAATATACTTCTGTCGTGTGCGTAAACATTAACCTCACCTTGTACTTTACACATTAAGTATCTCCTTTATGTAATTTATATATAGCACTGATGACAGGTTTCTATCCTGGAGGATTTCGTATCCTGCATTTAAACTTTTAATTCCTGTTTTGTTTACTTTCGCCTTTTGCTTTCTCTCTGTCAGCTGTGTTCTAATGATATTCTTCTCATTTCCTTTAATGTCAATGCTGTAAAGAATTTCAATTAAATTTGTGTTAGGGGCTGCGTTTTATGAACCAAAGTCTTTGAAACAGTGAAAACTTATTGCAACAACGTAATCCCTTTACAAAATTTAAACGATACATTTAGTTCAAAATTAACAATCATCTCCATTGTTTCCACAACGCCTGCTTCGTACTTTCTCGACATATTAACATCCGCCAAATCATCTAACCAACTCCATCGCGCTTACCTCCTCTTTACCACCAACTCTAGCTTTGTAACTTCCCCAATGAGGTATACACATCCATAGTAATATTCTAATTATAAGTTTTCAATGCAGCATAGCGCCGCTGCTGTGTGCGAAATTCGCCTAGCATTGCACGACCTACTACTGCATCTAATTAAGAGTCCTCCAACTCGAAATAATTTAGGTAGGTGCTGGGAAACATGGGCTAGGTGAAAGCGGAGTGCCAAGACCGAACGCTGGCTGCAACAGCCGGAGAAAGATGGGCGGTGGATAATCACAAAGGACGCCCGAAACAATAGACGACTTGCCCGAGGCTCGAGGTCCTTTGAAATAAGAACGTTATTACTATTTTAAGTTTTTTCTGCGGAGGCGGATGGGGTGGTTGCTTTGAACGAAGGAATTCATAATTACGCTGAAAAATGGTTCGTGTTTTCAGCTTAGTTTCCTGTTCTTTTCATTCGAGAGTAATGATTATTACTATGAGAAAGGAAGGAAGTAAAATGTGAAAAATAACGCGAAGTTTATTTTGATTTGGCTGGAAGAGGTTTTGAAGATGGAATGTTCTGCAATGAATAGATTTAATATTCATCGTGTCCTGTGTTATGTTCTGAGTTAATTTTGTTTTTACGGTAAGTACTTGAAACGGATATCAACAATTTTAGTTGTTTCAATTGAATCTATTGACAAACTAAAGATTTTTAAAAATTCATACTGTATACCCTGTAATGTAATATTTGGAATTTCAGTAGGGATAATATATTTTACGTAAACTCATCGGGAAGACGGGAGTTTAATGAAATCGATTGAAAATAAAATGTTACAAACGGTTGATAAATCAAAGAAAGCTAACCCTTTAATTTGATGATTAATGAACGATTTCTATATAAGCGCTTCACGTATATAAACTCCGCGTTCTTTTAAATGAAAAATCAAACTACTTTTAGATGTAATTCTCCTCTAAATACTTCTCCCACAGCTAGCGATACCTTTATGCCAGATTATTAATCTTGCCATCAGGACCTCCACTTTTCCGGATAGATGGAAACGTGCACGAATTGTACCTGTCTTCAAGAATGGAGATTCTACTCAAATTCGAAATTATAGGCCCATCGCTATACTTAATAACTTTGCGAAGATTTTTGAACATATTATATATACTACGATATACAGGAATACTCGCTCACATATCGCAACTTGCCAACACGGCTTTGTGAAGGGACGCTCGACAGTAACAAACCTGGCCTGTTTCACACAATTTATAAGCGAAACTTTAGATGACTGCGGACAAGTTGACGTTATCTTTACCGACTTCTCACATGCATTTGATACTCTCAGTCATGAATTACTTCTATATAAACTGGACTCGTTTGGTTTAGCTCCCAACTTCTCCTTGTTAATTAAATCTTACTTGGTAAAAAGAACTAACTATGTATTTTATAATGGATTTAATTCGTTTGAATTTGTATCTAGCAGCGGTATCCCACAAGGATCCAATCTTGGTCCATTGATGTTCATTCTATACATAAACGATCTCTTAACATCCTTATCTTGCCATGTCCTCGCTTATGCCGACGATGTTAAACTGTTTTGTAATATTAATTGCCAACAAGATATCGAGAGTCTTCAGACGAGCATTAATATACTGACCGAGTGGTCAAAATCCAATACACTGACATTAAATTCTAGTAAATGTAATTTTATGTGCTTCACGAGAAAAAACAAATCCATATATCTCCACTTATCAAATCAACGATATTTCCATCGACAAGATTACCAATCTTAAAGATCTAGGTGTCACTTTTGATCCAACTTTATCGTTTAACATACATATTGAACAAATTTGTTCATCTGCCTCTAAAATGATGGGTTTTCTTATGAGAACGTCCAAATACCTCAATGACGCACTAGTGCTAAAATCCCTTTATTTTGCATTTGTACTCTTGAAATTGGAGTATGCCTCTATTGTTTGGTATCCTTTCTATATGGCCCATCAAGCTCCAATTGAACGTGTTCAGCGTCGATTCCTCAAATCTTGTCGTTCAAAGTTAATGGCGAATATCCGCCTTGGCATACTTCTTACAACACTCTTCTCGAATCGCATCAATTTCGATCATTGTCATCCCGTCGTGATTACCATAGCGCCCGATTTTTACACAAATTATTAAATGATAGGATCGACTGTATGCAGCTGGTCTCCCACATAGGATTCAACGTACCTCGAATAGCATCTCGTTATGCTCCAACCTTTACTATGTCAACACCGAGGACCAATCTTCGTTTGCGGTCGCCAATCTATCACATGATCAGGAACGCTGAGAAGATATTTAGTGATATTTTCACCGGAGAGTTGGCGTCATGATACACGAAACATAATAGTTTTTTGTATAGTTATGTCATGTTTTTAAATCAATATGTATTGTGTTCACAATGTGTATATTTGTCCTGTAATTGGGTTTACCTGTTGGACAATAAACATTATTATTATTATTATTATTATTAAAGTCTTCGATTTTCTTAGCGTTTCTTAGCTCATCTATTTACGATAACATTTCTTAATTTTTAATCAATAATACTGAAATGATTTCGATTTAAAAATATTTAGTATTCCTAAAAATAAATGATTTCAAACTAAGAATTTGAAATTCGTAGACGTTAAGGTTTACCGTCTAACGTCATCGCCAAGTATCATCGTTGCTTATTTGCAACCTTGAAACATGCACGTTCCATATCGAATCTGACGGCTTAAATACGTAGCCGTGTTTAAGTTGGGAATATATTATCTTACGCTAAATAAAATTATTCTACATGTTTTATGGATCAAGTAACTTTAAAATCGAACATTAAACACCGAAAGAACATGCCACTATAGACGTACTGTATACATTGACTTATATAATTTCAATACGTTTGCATAGAAGGCGTTATTACCGCCTGTAAAGTGGTAACGTCGGCAGCTTTCGCAACAGAATACTACCCCCACCTAGCGGCTTTTGATCTTTTGGAATAAGAAGATTGTCTGTTGCTTTCCTTTTCTATACCTGCGCAATTTAAATCAACAGATGCTTTTCTATGGAGATCTCAGTAAATTTAAATGCAAGGGCTACGTTCTGCTTTTCATAATTTATTCGTTTCTTTTAATATTTTGCATTCCATTCAGTGTATTCGTTGAGCGCAATTGAGTTGGTAGTGGAGGGAGACATTTTTATTAGTTTATTTAATTAACCATAAAGATGAAAAGATGGGAATCTTTTGGGCGTGGCAACGACGACGATGGTAGTATTTCAATTTGTGCAGAGAATTAAGTAGAATTTTCAAATTTTTTTTGATGCAGCTTTTTTCTTTCACAGTTCTCTTTGGAGATCTCTTCTAAGTTTTTATTTAATAAAATTACTTTATTGAATACGATATCAATAGAATTAACATTTCCTTTAATTATGTTGGAATTGAAAAGCTTTGAAGGAAGGACGAAGAAATTAAGATTGATATAATTTTTACGAAGCAGAGAACTCTAATCTAAAATAGAATTTATAGTTTTTCTTCTAAAACTGTAGAAAATATTTCAGAAAACTAGGAATACTTACGCAATCCTGACACATGTTTATAACCACACGGACCACTGCAGGATTAAGAGGCACACATATAACAACTACATTCCACGCAATCGAAATCACTTGCGAGTACCCTACCATAGGCTCACAACAATATAAAGTACGGTGGATTATTGGGGTCCGAAGTCACCAATGACATGTTGGAATATTTTTAATTGCGATTCACTTTTTACGGTGAGAAAGTGATGACAACTAGTCGGGGCAAACAGGGGTAACAGTCAGTGTAGTAGGTATGTGGTGCGGAGTCGGCGACTATTTATTTCACGCGTTCACAGCGTCAGTACTAAATCGATGCTGTATGCGAGTAGTTCTGTGTATATGTAGGCTGTCGTAACTTATTTCGTAATTGTACGCTTATGTTTGCTTTAAAAATGTCGCAGTTAGGTACGTCGCGAAAACGACCAATGACAGACACAGTTAAAAACTTTATAGTGGACATGCCGGACTTAATTTTTGATGGCGCTAAAATTCAATGTCTACTTTGTAAAATCCTTTTAATGTGTTGGTCCAGAAGCCATTGTCAACGTCACATCGAAAGCAAACAGCATTCTTCTGCAAAAAGTGGTATACGAGACCAAGAAAAATTTACATTTGATTTATGTGTTACTCTTATTTTATGTAATCTATCGTTTCGTTTACTAGACAAAGAAGCATTTGTCTCCTTCTGAATAAATATGCGGACTGTAAATTACCTAGTCGGACATCGATACGAAATGTAGTGCCATTTGCTCGTGAACATATAAAAAAAAGAATGAAAACGGAATTGAAAGATAAAAAACTGTGGTTGTGTGTGGACGAAACAACAGATAATCAAAAACATTCTATGGTTAATGTAATGGTACGTACAATGGAACCACATCGACCGTCATCCTCCTTCTTACTTATTTCCAAAAGAGTTATAAATTGTACTGCCGATGAGATCTTAAAGATGGTGTTGAACTCACTGAACAAATTTGAAGTTTCAACTAAGCAACTTTTAATGTTTATGAGGGATGGTGCCGCAAACATGCATTCTTTGGGCCGATCTCTTAAAGAACACAGTGGTAACTTCTTACATGTAACGTCCATACTCTAAATCTTGCGGCACAAACGATTCCTACATGTTTTCCACTAGTAAATGCATTGATTGCTAGTACAAAGGCAGTGTTTCCAAAGTCGCCGAAACGTACCCGACAATTTCACAAACTGTGTCCTGATTTACCTGAACCACCACAGCCGATTGTTACACGTTGTTACTACAATAAATATTTTGATCAAGTAAAGTAGGTAGTTTTAAAATTCAATCCGACAGACGCTGTTGCAATCAAGAAAAGACAGGAAATATTTCAAGATAGTCAGGTTAAAAGAGATTTATAAATTATTCACAACAATTACTTCGGACTAGTGGAGGGAATAGAAAAATTACAAAATGTTTCGATGTCGCTAGTGGCTTCTGTTCAAATTGTGAATGATATTTACGCACAGTTATGCGCTGTAGAAGGCGAAACAAATTGGCGTGTAATGCGAAAATTTTAAGGTGTTTTAGAGAAAGACTCCGATTTTCTTATATTAAGACAAATTTGTGAAGGTGCGTGTGAAGATGCATTAAGTTGTTTCAAAGATTATTTTAAATATGCAAATATAACATCGCTAGATGTCGAACGGTCGTTTTCGGTATTAAAAAAATGCATTCCGCACGTCGTACTCGCTTGACTGAAACAGCTGTGGAAACATATCTAATGCTTCAGATATTTAACAGATGTTACCTAGTTTGTGTTTTCACGGAAGACTTTTAAAACGGTAAGTGTTTCAGCACGTTTTATAATTAATTTCTTACATTCTATTTTATGTGTAAACTTTTATGCGCTCGCACTGTTACCGCATATTTGCCCAGGTTAATGATAAAACCACTGAACACCATTTATACACTGAAAGGATCCTGAGGGTATGACATTACCATTTGCGCAGTAACGCCACTATCCATTTTTGTTAATGGTAACCCTATACATCTTATTCTAGTCTTCGATATTTTCCATTGCTCAAGTGATCATTAAATAATACTTATGCTTTACACAAATAATATTTGACTTTTATCTTCTGCCTAAACGGATCAGTACATACGTACAACCACGACCCAGTCAAGGCCATCGCAAACTAAATGCACGGACTTTTAATTATGTAGCCTTTAGATTGTAATAAATTTATTTTTTGATAAATTAGATTAGTAGTAGTACCGTTTGAAAAGATACAAGTCTAATATTAAACTTCTCATAAGAGAAATAGATGATAATACGAGGTGAAAAGTAAAACCAAATCTTTCAAATTCAAATCCGTACCTTCCATTTTCTCGTTAGATGAAGTTGCACACAACTCCTGTCCCTCTTATTTCCATTATTTCTAGTTCCTGTTGACGGATGGCTATTGTACGGGAATAGCGAGCTGCTGCCGCACTAATAAGATCTCAGAGGTAGCAGCAATAAGCGTTCGAACAGGAAATGAATGCGCTACAGAAAAGACAACAATCAGAATTTCAATTCTCTCGAATATTGCCTTCATTGGTTGATGATGCTATACTAGTTGTTCGTCCGGTTCGTCTTATTTTACTATTTCTAATTGCACGAAAGGATCGCTCAGGTGTTCAAATGAATCAACTCTATTTATGGACGGTAATAAGGACTCGCTGTTATTACTGTCAATACATGTGAAATGATTCGATTATCGTCAATCGTCACAAATTGACTGCGTTGGTTAATAGTTAATTAAGGTTTTCTTATTGCAGGTACAGCTTCCCTCGAATAACAATATTTTTGTAGAACATAGAGTTTATTCTGTACTAAAGGACGTGAATACAGGTTCAGTTTTAAAGAAAAATTGCATTTTTTGGCGGATGCGCCAGTATTTCTGTTTATGAACTTGATCCAAAACTTGCATATCGAAGATGTGTTTAGTGCAGAAAAGAAAATATTACAGGTTATAAGATTATACAACGCAGGTACAACGTAGGTCGATTTTTATTTTTTAAATACTAATTTTTGTCGTTATCGGCATTTCAATTGCGTTTCCGGTTTCACCGGACGTGACGTCAACTTTCTTTTTTTAAATAGGATACCCTGTATATGTTTACGTTTTTGGAATCGTAGCCGAAAGGAAAATCTAATGATACCAATATGTTATACTTTTACTAAGAAAGAGCTCCAAATTGTTTTTTGTGATGCTAGATTGATCTAAAGAGCTCGTTGTTAAGCAAAGCAATCATAGCTGCCAAACTGTCAAATATCAATTCCAAAAGCGTAAATTATTCTTGTTATTTATTGTTATTATAACCTGCATTTGTTATACTTTCGTTCTTTGTGCTCGTTATTATTTTATGTAATTTTAACTTGTTTTGTTAATAGTTGATTCTCCTTTACTCTATCGAACCTTTGTTTCTTTAAATTTGTTAGTTTATGACAGGCAATGTGCTTCAGTTTGAGTTTTTTATATTGTTAATTTTACAATGGCCTTTGCATGAACTGCGTAAGATAACTATTAAGTACCTAATCTTAATATTCGGTAAATTTGGCAACAATTATCACGAAGTGGAACATAATGAACACCGCCCCTACACAGCCGGAAATATGTATTTGAACTTTGCGCTAAGTAAGACAAAATTTACAGGCGAACTGCGAACGAAGATAATATGATTTAAAATATTGTACAATTTGTTGCACAACCATGGCATCGTTCGTTGTAAAACGGCGTCTTCCGAGCCATTTTTTTAGGTTTGGAAATGGGAAAGAGTCGCAAGGGGGTAGGTCTGGCGAATACGGTGGGTGGTCGATCAATTCGTAGCTCAATTGGTGCAATTTTGCCTGTTCAACGGCCGCCCTGTGAGCGGGTGCGTTGTCCTGATGGAAGAGAACTTTTTTGCGAGTCAAACCAGGGCGTTTTTGCGTCAAATCGGCGTCGAAACGGTCCAATAAATCTGCGTAGTACACGCCAGTTATTGTTTTACCCTTTTCCAAGTAATCAATATGCCTTTCGCATCCCAAAAAACAGTCGCCATCACCCTTCCGGCCGATCGGGTGGTCTTGGTCTTCTTCGATGGGTCTTCACCGCTTTTTTTCCACTGGTTTGACTGTTCCTTCGTCTCCGGCGTGTAGTAATGGACCCACGATTCATTAACAGTGACGTATCGGCGAAAAAAAAACCTTCGGCCGGCGTTTTATCATTGCCAAAAGCTTATTCGAATCCGTCACACGTGTGCGTTTTTGGTCGACAGTGAGCAAACGCGGCACCCATCGCCCGGATAGCTTTTTCATATTCAAATGTTCGTGTGTGATGTTATGTACACGCTCAGTTGACATGTTTAGAGCCTCTGCTCTCTCACGCACTTTAGTTCGACGGTGTGCCATGGTCATATCATGGACTTTGTTGATGGTTTCTGGTGTAGTGGCGATTCTTGAGGCACCTGGACGTTCATCATCAAACACACTCTTACGACCACGAACAAATTCAGCTTTCCAAAATGTCACTGTTGCTGGCGACGGCGCAGACTGGCCGTGAGCAGCATCCAGTTCGGCTTTGATTTCTGCATTGTTTTTCCCTTTCAAATGAAGGTACTTAATCACTGAACGATATTCGACTTTTTCCATTTTCAAAAAACACAAAAGTTGCTCGCTTTCGACGATTGTTGAAACTAAACTAATTGTGTTTTTTGCTTGAAATTTTGACAGACGTCATGTGATGGATGGCAGATGTCAAAACCGAGAGCAACTTGTTCTCGCGTAACGCCATCTAACGAAGGCTAGATTAATGTCAAACTATCCTCGTACAGGGTGTTCTATTTGAAACAAGAAAGTTAACGTCACCGAAAATACAATTGAAATGCCGATAACAGCAAAAGTAAGTTCACAAACCGCTAGCTTCTGTCGTTCACTGTATATTTAAAATTAATAATAATCTATAACACACAAGCGATATGTGTGTTTCTGTAGGTGTCTGAATAAACTTTGAATTCCCTTCTTGTGAACATTAATATCTCTCTCGCTTCTATATACCTAAGGATGAGAAGAAGCAGGTAGAAGCGTATAATACCTTGCCCCTCCTACAAGATAATGCCAAGAAATATCCTGGTAGCCTACAGAGAAGGATTCACCTGGGAAATTTATACGTCCTCCTAAGAAGGGTTTCGGTTTTCAATTATTGAACAAGCTACCTTTGACGTTATCATCACAACGACGTTGGAGAAGCGTATTTTGAATTTAACGCCACATAGGACCTTCTTAGCTTTACACCGCTCTACTATGTAGTGTATAATTAATACTATACATTCACATATCCACACTGCAGGAAATTAATATATTTTGAGGACGCCAAGTCGATTATATACGGTGAAGTTACTTATAGCACAATGTTATTTGCTCTTCTAAAGCTGACTTGTATCAATACGTACTTACAAGAGCTTGAATATAGATATATGGAAGTGAATCGCTCCAGAGTCGCTGTATTTTGTGCATGTGTGTATGTATATAGTATGTACTACGCCAGTTATGCGGAACATGAGGATAATTTGCGGAAAGTTTGAGACCAGAGGTAGATAAGCTTCGATAGGTTATCGCGTGCTCTCTCTGGGCTCTAGGATAACTTTATCGAAGTTAATTGAGCCAGCTTGGCGTAGCCAATCGTGGGACTTATTAGCGTGTAAAACGTAATGCTTCGGCGAAGAGATATTTGCTTATGCAATGTCCACAAGATCTGTTTCGTTAATGGAAATTATGTTAAATTATGGCTTCGTGTTCTATAAACAAAGTGTTTTAGTAAGAAGGGAACATCTCAAAGACTTGTTCTGTCTAGGAAATGCCCGTGTCGCAACATCGAATGAAAATGTAACAGACTATGATGAAACCAATGGTACATATTTGATAATAAATCTTGGAATAAATGCTTAAAAAGGTTAACTTACTTGAAATCTACGTTATTATATTCTATAATGATCAGGATATAACACAATAGGAGTTGCTTCAAAATGGGAAAATGAAAGTCAAGTGCTTAAAATCTAAGATTCATTAATTAATTGATAAGGAAGATGCTTGTTGATGCTTCATAACGTAATATACACGTTGGTCCACATTTCACAGGGGTGCGAGAGATATTGTACGTAGCGCGATCTGGCATACTTGCATTTATCGCCGCCGGCCAGCCTCGCCGCGCACAACTGTTATAGCCTATCTGACGCACTCTTTGCCTTTCTGTGCGCTCGTAAGGTTCTAACAAGAGATCGTGGATTTTGAATACATTATGTTAGTTTATGCAACCGCAGAGATGGTACAGATCATTAAATGGTATTTTGCGAAATGCCGTAAATGCCGACAAATAAACGAACAGCCTCAAATCCCTCTAACGCATCCCGAGCGGGAGGAGAGAGAAGTGAGAATTTGTTCGTTTGTTGAAATGGGGTAACCTTCCTTTAGCGGGCAAATTTCAGACGAAATCAGTATTAGTAGAAGTACTGTGAAACGTATTTTGAAACGCAGCAAATACAAAAGTTACAAAGTTCAATATTGCTAGGAGATTTTTCCCCTTAATAAAGTAACATTGTTAGAATTTTAATTTATTTTGTATAATTATCGAATTTAGTAGTACTTTAATTACATTCACATTTGAACAATAATCAGTTTGGTCTAGAAAAGGACGCCGTATATTTCTTTAGAGTTTGGCTGATGTATGTAGACGATATTTTCGCTGCCTTTGATGCTAAGAAAAGTACTATACCGGATTTTCTTGCGACACTTAATTCAAAACTCGAAACTATTAAATTTACAGCAAAAGAAGAAGTGAACAATCAACTCTCATTCCTGGATAGTTTAGTAATTAGAAATAACAAAAAACTGGAAATAGACATCTATAGAAAGGAAACAAACACTAATAGGTACATCATGAAATTCCCTTTGATTAAGGTAGGTAGGTACAATAAAGAGCTTAAATTCATACAAAATGTAGCTATTTGCAATGGTTACTCTTCTATAAATGTCGACTGCATTCTTAAGAATGTCCAACATAGGCATTCTGTAAGGAATTCCAGGACCTTGATCCCGGTAGAAACCCACAATAAGAAGTTTGTGAAACTTCCTTTCCACAGAATATCGAACAGCATTAGTAAAGTTTTTAGGGGAAAAGATACGAACGCATATTACAGTTCACGTAATACACTCAAGAATTTCCTGGGCACTCCAAAAGATAAACCGGATATGAAAGAAAGATCGGAAATTTATAAAATTGCGTGTAATGACTGTGATAAAGCCTATATTGGTCAAACGAAACGAGCAGCAGATACTAGATTCAATGAACACACCAGGTGCTACAGACACGGGAAGATAAAAGTGTTAGCAACACATAAACGAAACCGGGCATAATATTAAACGCACCCTTATATTACTTTTGCCTTTTTGATTTATTAGGGTAAAACGGCCATATGGTTTAAGTAACGTGCTACAATGATTACAGACCCTTTCGTCTTTTTCCGTATATTTCGCATATTTTAGATTTAGGGTGCAGGCGGAAGGAATAGAAATCTGACTAATAGAAGGAACATACTGTTGTCTTGCTCTATTTTTATGAGGGTGAGACAGTCACATGTTTGGCGTTTGGTGCTGCAATAAGGGACCCTATCGTCTATTTTCCCGTATATTTCGCATGTTTTAGTGTTAAGCGGCAAACGTAGGTACTTGTAAATATTTTTCTCGAGAGCAGGGATAAACACATCATTCGGTCATGCGGCTGACGATGGGGATGAATTAATCAATAATTTATGCGGTGCGGAGTGTGTCGATATTTGGTGTTGTTTGCTAATGAGTTTGGTATTCTCCTAAATTTTATCGTTACGGGCCTGTACTTTTTATTGACCTGCTAAACAATCCCTTTACGCGTACCTATTTCTTTCTCAATAGGGAGATCATTAAAACTGTGTAGAAAGTTGTCACTCTTTCCTTTTATTACTAAAAGAACTATACCAGCATTAAAGATCAAGATCTTGGCGGAACATGATGCTTCTCCTCAGTGTAGGTTCATTAAAGTTATGTTAATCATTTACAACATTTGAACTTCCCTTTTACAACCCTTTCTCGTTAATGTCTTCTGCATGTGTAAGTATTAGATCTAATAAATAAATTTACTATTGGAAAATGTGCAGCATCACAGACAGCTTCACCAATATGAATATACTACAATGAAATTATTTGAACTAGAATAAGAACAATTGTAATGAAAACTAATGCGATACGATTAATAAGTATGCCAACAGATAAGAACTTCCTGTCATTATTTCTGTACCTATTGTGTTTTTTTTTTAATAGTAGCAACTAGTAATACAATTCCTTTAGATATAATTGCGGCTAGTAATAACGTCTATATAACAATCGCCTTTCTGAACCTCTCTTTGACAATTCCATTAAGCTAATTGGTTGACGATTATAATCTATTGTTTTTGGATGGGTAATTAAGGGAATTGGTAGGATGCCCAGGTATCTAAAAGATGGAGGTGGCTATCAAGATCGAATCTCCTGTATATTTTGATGGATGTGTCGTGGAAGTGTTTTACAATTAAAATTAGATTTAGATTATTAAAGGTTGGGTCCTAACGCTGATTACGAATTCAACAAGGACATTAAATTTAACATATTCCATTAGGAAATTAATTCATGTATAAATATAATTTTGTAGAAAATAGGAGTATATTGGAAATTTTATAAGAAAAGAGAATGGTAATTTTGTTTGTTCCATATTTGCATCAATAAACAAATATATAAAATTGATTGTGCGCTTCTATTTAAAGTTCAAACACAAAGTTATAAATTGACAACAAATCTAGTTTGATATAGAATTCGACGAAATATTTTTAGCTAGCTTTTTCATGTATATTTTGTTTTTATATACTGGTAAATTGCGTTCGAAATTAAAAACGAGTAAACAAATGAATGTATTTTCAAATAATTAGATATATGAGCGATAATTTATGATTAAAAGTAATTGTTACTTTGTAGAAAATATAATAATTTAAAATCTTTCTATTTGGTTTGTAGTGTATTGACATCAAGAAAACAGACGCTGACATTGCTTTTATTGCGAACGCATATCGGAGCATTAATTCTATAAAAAGGTGATGAAGGAAAATTAAGGTACATTACGGAGTAAGAAAGTTGTAATCGATAAGCAGACACCTAATGATGAACATGTAATAAATAGAAAACAAAGAATAGTAAAATGCACGTGTTACATTACTTAAATTAATAGAAGATTATTTCAGGTTTGTGTAACAGAAAGGCTTTGCATTTTTCATATAAAAGTGGTAGCATATAAAAGGACGAATGATATTGTGCTATTGTTGTTAAGGAGTTCGCCAAGATAAGGTGAAGATCAAGTCTGTTTCTTCGAATGGAACGTACTATTTGTTCTAATAAAACCTTAAGAAGCAAGTAACTCCACGTAAAAAAGTATTAAAATCCATAAAATCTAAAATTAACGCTAGATATCCTTAAAAATTAAAAAAAAATCGAAACGAAAATTACAATTGTATTTAATAAAACCTTGTCTTTAAAACTTATTACATTATAAAAAATACAATAAATTCATCACATCTACTCTTATTGTAGGTTAATCTTTCATAGTGGATCTTCAAAATCAGTCTGATGTTTTCCAAACTTCGAAAAGAACCATTCTTGGTGCAATTGATTAACAATAATATCTAAAGCAATCTTTTACGAATACTCTGTGCACCGGTTCACCTTATTTATCGTATTATTAATATAATGGAATCTTATTTAAAAGACAGAGTTTATCGTTGAATACAGTAGATACAGTAGATACGACTCTCTCATTGTTAGTGCTATTTCTGGGATCCCGCAGGGATCTAACTTCGGACCATTACGGTTCCTAGGCATTTATCGACGATCTAGGTGAACCCCTGGTGGATACTTATTTTTTTCAGACGATGCCAAAGCTGTTCTCGTGATTTTCTTAAACACAGACCGCATTACATTACAGAAAAGTACAGATCTTATTACAAAATTGACTATCGACAATAAGCTAAGCCTTAACGTATCCAAATGTAATGTCATAATGTTTACAGGTATGAAGAAATTAATTTTGAATTACCATATCTATAATATGTTAGATGGACCAAAAACTATACTAGATCCTGACAAGTCTTTTGCAACTCTCTAGCACTTGTAATGTCTACAGCCAGTAAAAAAATAAGCGTGCAGTGAATGATCGACCTAGAGTAATTTCAATTTATAACACCGGTATGGAAGTGGTTGACATATCGGATGAAAACATTAATCTTTACAGAGTCTTTATAAGAGGGAAAAAATGGTACATGCCAATTTTTAATCATCTTATAGATCTTGCAGTTCACAACGTTTGGCAATTGGATCCAGGCCAGAATGGTAAAATGGACCAAGTCACTTTCCGCGGGCGCATTGCTATTGCAATACTAGAAGATTCTTCACAACAAACATAAAAGAAGTCTTGTGTTTAGCTTGGAAAATGCTGATAGAAGATATGACCGTATGGATCATTTTATAATTTCACGGGAGAAACAAACTCGTTGTGGGATTTGCCACAAGAAAGTAAATCTAAGAAGGTACAAAAATATAGTTTAATTTTGACTACATTGTAGTCGTTATTTGTTTAAAGATGTTGTTTTGTAGTTATAAGTAAAAAGTGTCAGATTTCTTAAATATTTGTTTATTTGCCTACTGTACTTTAAAAAGGACGCTTCACTATGTAGTTATGTCTCAAAATATTTTTTACTTTTTTTTCCATTATTTGTGCTTAAAACAACATGAAATAAGCCACATTAAAAAGGCTCCTGAAGTTATGGCAACCTTTGAATTTATATACCCCGTTGGGTTGTCACCACACGTAAAAAGTACTCCATTTTTTCATTAAAGAACATAATAATTGAAATCAATTCAACGTTACTATAAAATTCAACACTTAACGTATAGCAAACCTATTTAACTCAGCATGTGTACAGCAATTACTTAGTACATCACCCGTAACACAAGATTTACCGATACATCTGCTGTATAAAAAGAAATAGGAGTGCATCTTAACTTCACATACAGAGAAGTGAAATTACACGGAGCAAAGGATTACTATCGCGAATGACGTCCGATCCAGCTATACGATACGCTATTCAGCTGCTCGATTCAATAGAAACGTAAGGGAATCATCAGATAAAAGTATCGAATCATGCAATTAAATTTAAGGAAATAGAATCGCCCATTTAGGTATTACAAATTACCGAACTCTGGCTGTTGCCTCTTTCTTCGTAACGGTCGAATTGATTGGAAGATGTTTCCAATTCCATGTCAATGTAGGCGGATCCATCGGAAACTAATGATTGGCTCTCCGACGTAACGAGAGGAGCTCTCATCGGGGTTTAATTGTCTTGTTGATATTTGCTACATGACTTTTGGTCAGCTATTTATTGTATACGTATAAGAAAGCCTGTAATTTTTTCTCAGCTTGTTAGTGAGATTTGGTGTATCTGATTCTCGGTCGACGCATTGAAGTCATACCGGTGTCTGTTTAATGGAATATCGTCGATTCAAGCAGAGTACCTCTATATACAAGGTGTTTCACGAGGAACTGCATCGACCGATATATAAAAGAGTATACATTGAGAAATTCTCAAAACTTGGTGATATACTAAAGCTTACATGTACTCTTGAACTAAAATATCTTCCATTATCTAAGACATCCGGTTATACCGGAAGTAGCTGTCAACTTTATTATTTTAAACAGAATATCCTATATATTATAATATTTTAAAAAACGACATAAGCCACATTCTTATTGGTGAGTACTCTTCTTTTTGTGTTTATAGATTTTCCTAGATATCTTGGAAAGTATCTATACAAAAGTGATATTTTGAAATTAATACCCCAGTGTATAAAATAAAAAATGACGCAATAAAAATGTTTGGTAAATAAAGCGAAATATGCACACGTTGAGGTACTTTTATTTTCCATTGCTAGTTTTTTTTTTTGTTAGAGAACGGAATTTGTTTTACATGTAATGTAATAACTAAAGCTGGCCACGAGCGGTACCGCGCAGTAGCGTAGAGTCGACCAGGCCTCGCGTTCCACTAGAGTTATTCTGCTAATAGAGATGTTTGCTGCCGCAAATAATTTCGCTCATCTTTTAAATAAAAATTAAATAACACGTGCTCAAAGACTTACCATTTTAAGAGTCCTCCGTGAATTCACAAAGTGAATAATGTCTGTTAAATATATGCAACATTAGATATGTTTCAACTGTTGTTTCGGCAAAACTAGTACGGCATGAGGAAAAAATGCGTTTATATGCCGAGAACCAACGTTCTACATCTAGTGACGTAATATTTGCGTAAGTAAAATAATCTTTCAAATAATTAACGATTCTGTTGACGCACCTTCACAAATGTTGTCTTAATGTGCCAAAATCAGAATTTTTCTCAAAAACACTTTCAAATTTTTCTAGAACAGAAACATCTTTTGCGTTTTCAATCGCGCATAGCTGTGCGTGAACATGCTGCACTATTTGCAGAGATTCTTCTAACGGCACCGCAGGATTTTTTCTATTGCATCTGCTAGCCCGAAGTAATTGTCGTGAATGATTTTTAAATCCATTTTAACCTGACTATCTTGAAATTTCGACTGGCTTTTCTGGATAGCGGCAGCTTCCTTTGTATCGAATTGTAAAACCACGTTCTTAATATTGTCAAAATATTTATGATAATAAAACGCGGCCTGCAACCATGCCCCCCAACGAGTTAGAGTAGGTTCTGGTGGCTCTGGTATACGGGGGCACAGTCTGTGAAATTCGCGAATACGTTTCGGTGATTTGACGAATACTGCTTTGGTATGCGCTATTAAAGCGTCTACCTCAGGATAACATTTTCTGATACTATCCGCCACAAGATTGAGAGCATGAATTTTACACGTAATGTGTAACAAATTAGCAGAATGCTTTTTAAGAGACCGGCCTACAGAAAGCATGTTTGTAGCACCATCACTCACTAACATCAAGAGTTGGTTTGTTGAAAGTTCAAACTTGTCCAATGTATTTAACACTAACTTTGAAATTACTTCGGCAGTACACTGTTGTATTCGTTTGGAGACTAATAGAATTGAAGGTGCCGATTGATGAGGTTCCAATTTGCGTGCCATTACATTAAGAACAACAATGTTTCTTCCGATCTATTGTTTCGTCGACACATAATCACAATTTTTGATCTTTCAACTCCGATTTTATTTTTTGTTCAATACGTTCGCGCGCAGATGGCACAATTCTTTGTAACGATGTTCGACTTGGTAATTTGCGTTCCGAATAGTTATTCCAAAAGCAGATAAATGGTTCCTTGTCTAGTAAATTAAACGGTATATTACATGCGATAAACGTAACGCATAAATTAAATATAAATTTTTCATTGTCTCGTGCGCAATTTCTTTTTGAGACATGTTTTTCACTATTTACGTGTCGTAGACAATGTTATTTTATAGTATTGGAAAAGGATGCTCTCTTTAAATCTACATACCTAGCTTTTTGAGTCTGCATTATAGGGTTTCTGTTTTCCTTTCATACTGATGTGTCTTACCACATTAGAATGATACAGATCATAATATTTTCTGTTTAAAAGCAAATATTTTTAAAACATTGTTCTATTACGTCTGTACAGGATGAGTTACGAAAATTAACAAAAAATTAATTTTTTTAACCCATAATTTATTCCTTACAATTTGTGGTTTTCAAATCATCAAATTTGAAAGCAGCTGATTTTATATATCCAATTGAAAGATTCCAAGAAGCAACAGACTCCGTAATAATACCACCCCTAAAAAGGCGATAAAATATGGAATGTTAAACGAGAAATTAAGAGTAATAACTCGTTATTGCCACGGAGAATTCGGTTTTATGGCATCGGCGTAACTACTTGTTAGTTAGAGTTAGTTTTTATTATCTTCTCGCATCCGAGGAGGGTTCCTTCTTCTTGATTGCCTTATTCGTTCGACGTTGGAAATTAAGCGTTTGCCTTCACTGGAGCCAACTGGTCCCAATTAAAATTTATAGACGAACTAATTACGCCAGGAATATAATAGTATGGATATCTGTTTATGCTACGTTTAGTTAGATGAGCTGTTTTAATGAAGAAGACGATGATGTATGGCTTTCTCAACTGTGTATTTGACTTGTTAAATGGCCTTGTTCGCCCTTCGTGGGTCTATCTAAGAAGATAGAGGCTAATAAATTACGTTTTTATTGAATTATGGTCGATATATGATGATAAATGGTATTATTGGATAAATACGATATATTTTCATTCTTTGCTCAATTTCGCCAGGTCGTCAGGCCGCTCTTACCAGTCAGTCATTGTACGGAATCGCGACGATTGATAGACTCGTACACATACTTCTCTATTTTTCGGCCATTCTCACTTTTAATTAATAAAGTGATAGCTCTGACTTTAACGCTAGCTTGCGATTCTAATCGAACCTGACCGATCTGTGATTGGCGATCGTGTTTAAAATGCACATCCGTTCATTGTACCACTTGAAGATTACAAATTATCCTGGTGTAACGTGAAAAATGCAAGCAGTTTGAAAAACTATCGAATATTAATATTTTTTTTAGTGTGGTGACGGCCCCTACGGGGTGTATAAGCTTTTTAAAGCTTGTCATAACCTCAGGAGCCTTGAGTGTGTAAACTATGTGTGCAAAGTGTTCCATGGCTTTGTTACTACCACCCCCTCGTCGTAAAGGGTGAAATGCAGTTAATTGTACACCAATTCCGAACGGTGGCTCGGGAGTGTACCGGTCCCGCTAAGAAAATTTGATCCTAGCGGGACACGACCATACAGCGCCTAACTCTGCCCAGTCAAGCGCAGGCCCTCTTACCACTAGACCACCGAGTCGTTAAATTTGAAGACTTCTATTGAAAATCCAAGGTTTATTTAGGTTGAGAACTTTCTGAAATATTGAGTATCGTTGTGTAAATGCTTTATTTGATTATTCATGGTCTTAATTACCGTAAAATTGTTGGTGTAAAACAGAAAATCAGAAAGCACTAGAAATTCGAAGAAGAATTTTCGGCTTTAAACATCTTGGTGGCTGAAGTGGTAAGACCTGCTTCTTACTGTGGTAGAATTAGATGCGATCGAATCTTACTAGGGTCAAGTGACAGATTCTTCTGGTGGATCCAGTATAATTTCGAGTCATCATCTGGATGTTGAGGAATAACTAACAACACT
This sequence comes from Dynastes maya, assembly GCA_029619315.2. Lineage (NCBI taxonomy): Eukaryota > Metazoa > Arthropoda > Insecta > Coleoptera > Scarabaeidae > Dynastes > Dynastes maya. The sequence goes on from JAROYE020000008.1 coordinate 25,216,034, forward strand.
CGTTACAGCGAAGAGGTAAACCACACCAAATTGTTGTTTTTTTTTGGATGTATTGGCAGCTCTTGAACCTCTGTGGGTTACCCTTCAGCCCAAATACGGCAATTTTGCTTACTGACGTAGCCATTAAGCCAGAAATGGGCTGAACAACATTTCGATCGAAAACAGTGGATCTTCTTGAAGCTTTTCAAGAGCCCAAACACTGTAACGGTGACGATTCGGATGGTCGGCCGGCTTCAATTCTTGCACGAGTTGAATTTTGTATGCTTTTAAACCAAGATCCTTACGTAAAATACGGCAAGTTGTTGTGTACGACAAGCCAAGCTGTTGAGAACGGCGTCGAATCGATTTATCACGGTCATTGCATGCACTCTCAGCTACCGCCGCTATATTATCTTCACTATGTGCTGGATGAGAATTGGGGTTCAAATTTTTGGATGGTATGGCGAATTGTGCCTTTGATAGGCCGGTTATGTAGACCGTAAGTTGCCCTAGGCGCACGAAACATATTCCTTGCAGAGCGCTGATTTTCGTAATACAGCTGAATAATTTGTAAACGCTGTGCCGGGCTTGGTCTTTCCATGATGAAATGTCAAACAATACTGAACAAAAATACCATTACAGTTTGACACGACTCACGCGTGATCTGTCATAAAATCTCTAAGTACCTCTAAATGAATCACCCGTTAGTAATAAATGAATGAACATAATATTGCATTAATTCTATACTACTTAAAAAAGTAAGAAAAAAACACAATGGTAACCTCAAGGCGAGATTCAGTTTTACAAGAGCAAAGTCCTGATACTCTGCTCTACCATCTAACCTTGTGTAAGTTAAATATTAACAAAGGAAAAGAAAAAAAAATAAAGCAATAGCAAAATAACAAAACATTTACAATAAATGATTGTATAATATAAATCTGCGATGCGTCGATCACAGCGTACCCTAGCGCATTCCCCGCACACATTGTTGTTCAAACACCAACTCAAAGCATTTCTTTTTAAGTGTGCCGACATTCAATTTCAGAAGATCTGGTGGAACCCCGTTGTACGATTTATAAAGGTGGTACGTGAAACTTCTTTCGAAAAGCGATGATCTGTGTTACGGAGGGTGTAGGAGGCTATTAAATCGCGTATTACGAGATGGGAGTTGATTGTTCGCTTCTTCTTCTACTGCAAATTTAATGGATCCGAGTTGAGTGTCGCGAGGAAATCCGGTATGTTACTTTTCTTAGTGTCAAAAACCTCGCGACACTCAACTCAAAATTCGGATCCATTAAATTTACAGTAGAAAATGAAATGAACAATCAACTTCCATTCCTACATAGCCTAGTAATTAGAAACAATAATAAACTAGAAATAGACATCTATAGAAAATAAACAAGCACTAATAGATTCATTAGGACCGATTCGAACCACTGCGAACAACGTAAAATAGCCGCGATTAGTTTTTTAATTAATAGACTAGTGAAATTTCCCTTAAACCAAAATTGGTACAAGAAAGAGCTTAAATTCATAAAAAATGTGGCTATTTATAATGGTTATTCTTCTATAGATGTCGACCGCATCCTTAGGAAAGTCCAACATAGGCATTATGTAAGAAATTCTACGACCTTGATGTCGGTAGAAACTCGCGACAAGAAATTTGTGAAACTCTCTTTCCATAGAATATCGAAAGGCATCAGTAAAGTTTTTTGGGGGACAAGACATGAACGTATGTTTTAGTTCACGAAATACACTTAAGAACTTTCTTGGTAATCCAAAAGACAAACCGGACATGAAAGAAAGGTCGGGAATTTATAAAATTGCTTGCAATGACTGTGATAAAGCCTATATTGGACAAACAAAACGAGCGATAGGTATTAGATTTAATGGACACATCAGGTGGTATAGATTCGGTCGAATAGGAGCGTCAAGTGTAGCTGGCCATATGAATAATGACATAGGACATGTAATCAAATTAGAAAACCTCAAATTAATTAAAAATGTAACTTCACCCCGGGAATTGGACGCATTTGAGACAGTGTACATGAAAATATATTCGAAGCTCCTTAACAAAGAGAATGCGCCACTTCATTTCTCTTGCTTGTTTGATTTATTAGGATAAAAGAACTTTTCAGTCCACACTTGACGAAGACCGAGTCTCGGTGTTTTGCAATACATGTATTGATTTGTTTAGTATCCTTAGAGTGCGTAGATAGAGAATTAGCGGGAAGTAACCTTCCTTTGGTCTCGCTATATTCTACGAGGGCGGGATGAGACCCTTGGCCGTTTCACATATACCCAGCATGTTAGAGTTAAACGATAGAAAAGTAGGTATTCGGAAATAGATATACACAGATGCATGTTTAGACACATTTGTACATATATACCCTTCTTTTTTCTTTTTTTTTCCTCGAGAGGAGGGATAGACATGCATGGTAGAATTAAGAAAAAAGTTTTTAGTTTTTTCGTACAGATTTATTCGGTAACTCGGTTGAAAATGGGGGCCAATGAGCCTTTGAAACAGCTGTTCCGAATTAATTAATAATATTTTGTGTGGTGAGGAGTGTGCCGATACTTTGTGTTGTTTGTCATAGTACCCCACAGTCCTTGCTATCATTATTGAAAACTTTTGTAATTTTTATATTCTGTTCGATGTTGCCACGGTAATCGCGGGATGGTGAACGGGTATACAATAATTGAATTGGGATAAAATTAAATTCTCACACAGTTGTTTTTTTCAAATTTAGAGATAAATAATGTCTATGCGGACAGATTTCTTTTAAATGAAAATAGACAGTTTTTATATCATTATTTATTTGATGAGAATACCGTTTATTTACAATTAGCAACTCCTGACTGTCTATAGTAATTTTAAAAACATTGCTTAGAAGTTCACAAGTGTGCTTCTTACCGAAAAGTATAGCAAAAGATTTTACTGGATTTAGATATAAAGAGTGTTCATGTCAAACAGCATCTAATGCACGAGGATCCTCATTCAGTTGGTCTATAGCTATCACGTGATTTTGGGCTGGGGATTAATGATATAACTGCGTAGCATCTGCATATACGAGCATCCTACAATGTTTTATTTTACCGAAAAAATGATGATGTGTAAATGCTATAAAAGTGTGGGCCGAGTATCGATCCCTGGAGAACACCCGAAGTTCTAGGAAATAGATTAAAAAAGTAACTAACATTATTTTGTTAGCGGTATCATTCCTAACATTTAACGGTGCAGTTCTACAGTTATAACCAGCCCTAAACTCAATTTTACAGGTAGAAAAAAAAGTTTGTAATTTGTTTACGCAGAATATTTTCCAGAAATGTTACTAATACGATCACATGCGCAGGCGCTTCAAAGGATATCCATTTTGTTTCAAATTTTATAAAGAGATGGCGCAACTGAAAGTAGCTCTTGTACAAATAGTATGTTATTTAATGCAATGCCGCACATCCATTAGCATGTGCTAGTCCTCTGACAGCGAGAGTCCAAAACGTCACTAATTCGAGAGAAGCAGAAACCTAATTTAACGACATTAATTATTTCAGCTTTGGGTCGTGCATATACATATACGTAGTCGTCGTTATAATTAATACTGAATGCTGCAACATTCAATTCGCTACATCACATATATATATGCAATGGGCGCATCTATGTATGGAACATGTAATTACACATGTGGTCCTTCTGTTAGTAGACATTTAAATGGCGTAGCGCATAGCCGGTACGCTGTGTCCATCCTATTACATGTTAATACCGGATGTTTTATAAACTGTTGACTCAGTCCGCATTCGAAATCAATTTTCTCCCGGACAATAATTGATCAGTTTGCGGCAAACAAAATCCGGTAATTGGATTAGATTATAATTAATGGACAAGACGCTGTTTTAGAATTGTGGAAAATCTCCTACCAATTCAATTAAATTCATTTAAAGAATGTACTTTTGGTTTAATTTTCTATATCAGTAAGAAAATTTTTAACAATTAAAACAATTTCTAACCTTCTTCGGTAACATTTTGATCGTTTGTTGTAATATACTAATAACATTTAGCACATAATCTATATTGGAACCAAGTCATAACATCATCCGCATCAAAACGTACAATTATCAAAAAGGTCGAGCGTTTCATGTGGAAGTTCTTGAGTTGGTAGGGTTTCAAAGAAAACTATCTCAAAAATTAACATATGTAGAAGCATATTTAAAGAGCATTTAAGTTATGAAACAACATTAAAGTAATTTGAAAACGTTTGGTTATTAACAAAACCAAAAAATTTAAAATAAAAATATTCGAAGTGGGACCGAAGAAGATAATTATGGATTCTAAGGGGAGACCAAGGAGGATTCCATAATACATACACACTTTATGCACAAGGGGGATGACATAATTTTTTTAATTTCATACTTTTATTACAAATTGATGCATCTCAGTATACCATTGAAAATTAGCTTGGAAAAGAGAATTTTTTAAATGATGGTAAATTCTTTAATATTTTCTGAAAAAGTAAAGATACTGGAGTCATAAGACAAATAAGCAATATTTTTGACATGAAATTTAAATTAGGAAATTTCGAAAAGTATTTCTCAAGATGACTTGATTATTCCTTCATTGCATCGAAGATTCTTTTTAATGGAATTAATTGACTTGACACTTGACATTAAAATTGGTTCCAACTTCTTTCTTTCGTTGTTAATACAAGTTCAAGGGAAATTGTGTAAGACATCAACCATCAAGAAGTAATACGGTTGCTATCGATTTATAAATAACTCATTTCTAATTAGAATGTAGATAATTTTTTCCAAAAAAATCAGCTATGATTCCTTAATCCTTTAATTAATTCTATATTATTCTGCCAATTCTCTATAAAAAGAACAAAGCTCCCACTCCTAAAATTCCGCCAAAATTGTAATGCAAACGCCCATCCCTAACATTGATAGCTAATAATAATTATGTAACAAACATTCTAAGAGAAACAGCCTGTTTTAGAGTTGCTTTCGCAAGCAACTCGGGTTCTTGCGAATTACTAATTCCAGCATATTAATCGCTAAAATAAAAGTTTTCGACGAGATCGTGAGCCGAATAGTCGAACGGTGAAGACAAACGCGACAAATTAAATTTCCTTGTTTATTTGTAAGGCACATTTTTGTCTCACGTGACCGACGTGACAAGCCTGCGAACGAGGGTCGTCTGAATCGATTTTGGACGCGTTTTGGACCGCGAAGGAGACGAAGACATTTTCGTCTTGGGGAGCGGATTGAATAGATTGTAGAAATGGACGTGACGGAATAGACCTGTCACGTAATTAAGAGAACTTTTACGGAAATTACCCGTGTAAAAGCGTGTTTTCGGGTGAAAATTTGAGGTTAGAATTGTATTTTGTGTCTCTAGCGAATTTTAAATTAATTTTAGAAGCAGAACTATTTTTGAAAAACGAAGTTAATTTGTAAGTAATTTAGGTATATTTGATCTTTAAATTATATATGATATTTTAAAGTTAGAATGGTAATCTATGGTATCTGTCAAGTTTGACAGTTCTAATTGATGTTAGCATTAGGAACTTATCTTTAATCTAAATTGAGCTAAGCAGATGTCGATGGGGATATAACAATTTTAAATTATAATACGCAGCCCTGACACACTTTGCCCCATGCGAGTCAAATTTAAGACTGCTGTCCATAATCAAACCCAAGTTCCTAGCCCTGCAGCGTAATACCGTCGACAGAGACTCACACAGTCACGGAGAGCGATGACACCTGGTTTACTGCCAAATAATAAAAGTTTGCATTTGGAGGGATTCAAGAGTAGAGCATACTGTTGTGAAACTTTAGATATTACATCCAAATCTGTCTGGATCCTCAACAGTTCAGTCCGATAGTCACACGCACGCAAGGAATGGCATATTTGTGTGTCGTCAATATACGTGTGCTGTTCACACGTATCCAAAAATTTGTGAAGCGATGACGTGTGCACAGTGAATAAGAGAGGTCCCAGTATAGATCCCTGGGGAACTCCCTTAAACACAGGCCTATCATCCGATGCATTACCTTCAGCACTACACACTGAATTGATAGAAGCAGACCGTGGTCAATAGTATCAAATGCCCTGCTGTAGTCCATTAAATTTAAAATGGATACCTTACCTTTATCCAAAGCCGAGATTATGCTGTCAGTCACATTAAGTAGAGATGTTTCACAGTTATGCCCTGGCCTAAAGTCCGACTGACAGTCAGGCAACATGTTATTGAGACGAAAGAAATTTCTCAATTGATCACACATAATTTTCTCCATAATTTTAGACAATAGCGAAAGAATACTTATCGGCCTCAGATCAGTAAAGTGGCTAGGAGCGGATACTTTCGGTACTGGGGTCACAATTGCTTTCTTCCAACTGGAAGGGTATATACTGTCAAGTAAGCAGCAATTAATGGTGTGTGTTAAATATGGCAAAATAGTGGGACAACACATTTCCAACATAAAAACAGTGATACCATCACAACCAGCAGAGTTGCTTGTAATTTGTGTAATACATCTAGCAACTGTAGTTTCAGTCACCCCTCCAAAAGCAAATTCCGGGGCTACATTACTGTTTTTTGGGTACTGTTAGATGTTAACATCTAATAGTTGGTCAGGAATAGTCGGCCGTGGCTTATTATTTATATTCAAATATTTTAGTCTATCTTTAGGTCGAAGTCTAGCTATTGAAAAATTAAAGTGTAGTGGTTAACACGCCTACCCGGCAAGCAGGAGATGTGAGGTTCGATTCCTCACCGGGACATTCTTTCAGCAACCAATTACGTCGGAAATTCCGAGGAAAATTGTAGGTTTTCATAATTCACCGACGGAAGCTAAAATATATTAACAAAAAGCCACTTTGGTGTAGTACACAGACGGTTTGGAAATATAATTACCACGTAGAAGTGCATATGGAACTCCAAACATATTTTAAGCAGACATTTTTGCTTTAAACTTGTGCGCCAGAAAGAAGCTTTGGAGGGGTTACGAGGTACAGCTATATATACATGCATTATCACAGATAATCAGACGGACCTTTAAAGTCTGCATATATGAATCTGACTTGATACATGAATGTATGCAGAATCTAAGGCAGCTGGGATCTACATTACGTTGCAATTGGTCCCAACCCATTAGGGGACTGAGAGAAATGAAAAGGGCGGTAAGCTGGCCAGAAGAGCAGTGAATACGGCTTGCACTGGTCCAAATCCTTGTTGTGGTCTACAGAAGAGCCAACTGAAAGAGGAAATTAGTAAATAGGAAGAAAACCAAAACACCTTGTATAGGCAAAACATCTAGGGACAAAATCAGGCGAAAATATTCGTATTAGGCTCGCCGAAAACAGTAAAGACGATGGTATCTTTCAGTAAAGTAAATTACAGAATACTGGCAGGCGTAGTGACAAGTCCCGCAGCCTGTAAATATTACTTATACAAATTAGGAAAGCCTGAAGATAATGGTATCAACATTTCAGTAGGTTATTCTCGAGATCTACTGAATTGAAGGAAGAAGGTTCGTCAAAAGCCAAAGGCACCAGTACCATGGCCAGATCCAATAATGCTAAGTCAAAATATTCAATTTCCATTCATTTTCTAAAATATTGGTTTCAGCTTACTGGATTAATGCGCAGAAACACAATCAACAGGTTGATAGAAATCGACATGTGCTATAGAGAATAATAAACTGCGTATAAGGTTCTGTGGAGTTTTTAAACTAACTGTTCGACGACATTATGAATCGAGTGAATCTGAGAAACCCAATGTATTTCGTGGTTTAATAAATTTTAATAAAAGATATTCAGAATGAATTCCTGCAGTGCATATTAGAGTGTGTAGAGAAGGTATTGTAGCAGAGATAAATGATATAAACTATTTAGATGTTATAGCAGATGAATTAAAAATATGAAATGAGTGTGGTTTTACGTCTGAGTTAAGGAAATCCATTTGAAAGATTTTAGGATTTTATTAATCTTCAAGAACATAACGCGAACACTCTAGCTACAGCTGTAGATTTCACCGACAAAGTTATAGAAAGATTTGCAACCGTAAAAAATATCCATATAGAAATAATTTGTAAAAAGTGAATATTAAATTTTAATGTTAATTTCAAGACGTCAAATACAGTTTCAGTTTCTAACATAGAATCGCGTTTCCGTTAAATAAAAGTATAAGTGTAATGCATTGAAAGCTTTTTTTCATTGTAACATTATCATCTTCGGCAATTTGACTTGTTTTACAATTGTTAAACACAGAACACACGTTTATCAGACTCACGCACCGTCTCTGGTAATAATCGCCAAATATTATACTAGTCGAGTTTTAAGGCCAGGAAATTGTTCTATGTATATTTATCGTCTTTTTTACCTAAGTTGCCTGCTACCCTTACATTTACATCAAATTTTGAAGAAAGAAATTTAATGGGGCACTCTGTATATTATGCTAAAATCAATACGTTGAGATGTGAAACGAAAAGAAAATTGCTCTCCATGCATTATACATACAACTCCTTCAACAATGCAGTCTTCTCGAGTAGCTTAATTTTAGACTTTTAAGTAGGCTCATAAATTTCACTTAATTAGCTCTATCTTAATATACAGGAAGTGCGTCCTCGACTTCCCTCTCCCTTCATCCAAGCCTGCGACCAAGATAAAGTTTAGAAAATTATTTATGCGACATCTACGTTAGAAGTGGTGTAATATCGTTTAGTAACGATCATTCGGCGGACTTTTGGGAGCGTTCGCCGAAGTAATTAATAAAGTGCATCCGTTTGACTCGAGCAGCGACAAAATCTATAAATTCTTTCCGATTAAATTATCCTTGGAAAGAAAAAGCTATTAGCCTTAATGTACTGGTTAGACATTATAGATATATTTTGTTTCGTGTGTATATACATTATATGTATAAGAGTAAATTAGTACGTAGGGTAATATAAACAAGGAAATAAGAGTAGGATTTATACTGCTAATATTAGTCTACGCTCATTAGGTAATAATTATGTGATGTTATAATTAGGAGACGAAGGCGAAATTCGAATTTGTTGTATTGAAATTAACCCACACGATAGCTATAATCAGAGACAAGGAGATCGTATTTGAATGAAGTCATCGCGGTGTATTCAGTGCAACGCGAGCTGTAGATATTGGTAATAAAATACGATCATAAAGAAGTGTAGTCGAGAGGGCAATGTTTTCTTTTGAATTATCTTTTATGTAAGTTACAACTATATCTGACATAAATTGCATCAGCTGCATTTCTTGACATAGAAAGTGCGTTTGATAACACCTCATTTGCATCACTACTACAGGCTGCAAACAGCCATGGAGTAGAGAACACTGTCTGCAGATGGGTGGGATCCATGCTCCATGGCAGACAAGTAAAGGCAGCGTTGGCGGGTGAGACGATGCAGGTGTCTGTCGCCAGAGGGTGCCCACATGGAGGGGTACTATCCCCTTTATTGTGGAACATGGTGATAGACGAACTGCTGGTCTTGCTAAACAATGCTGGCTACTATACCCAGGGACACGCTAATGACTCGCCAGTGGGAGAAATGCCAGCATAATCTCAGAACTAATGCAGACAGCATTAAAGACGGTAGAAGTATGGTGCAAGAAGGAGAATCATAAACTCTGTACAAATTGCACTTGTACCCTTCACCAAGAGAAGGAAATTTACAAGAAATGACAAATGTAGGAAGGTGTTGATGACAACCTGTAGAACAGTTGGGAAACATGGGAACTCAAACCACATGTGACATACTGGTTGTACACTCCAGTGGTAAGACCCATGATAACTTATGGCTGCCTGGCTTGGTAGCCTAAGATCACACAGAAGCATACGATAACCAGTATCTCGAAAATTCAGAGACTAGCATGCCAATACATAACTGGAGTCATTAAAAGCACCTCACCAGCTGCTATGGAAACCATGCTAAACCTACCTCCTCTTGAGATTTACATCAAGGGAGACCCCAGAAAGGGAGCATACAGACTGATAAACACTTGTAACTGGAGAATACCAGAAGAGAAGCAGTAGTAACAAACCCCATATTTGAAATGGGTAGCGACATAACAGTCTCCAGGATCTTCTATGACAAACCTATCAAAGTTTCCTTGAATTGGGGAGAATGGAGAAATGGAGAGGGGAGAAAACCAAAAACCCAAATTTGGTACACAGATGGGTCAAAAACGGGCATTAATTCTGGCATTGGTGCATTCTCTCTGACAGTCAGGCAGCCTTAAAAGCACTAGGATCTTATCATATAACCACCAAACTAGTATGGGAATGCCTGTAAAACCTAATGGTTCTGTCAAAACTCAACAAGGTCACAGTAATGTGGGTAATGTTGGTGCCAGGACACAGGGGTATAGCGGGCAATGAAATTGCACATCAGCTTGCGAAGGAAGGTTCAAAAATGAATTATATAGGCTCTGAACCGGGTCTAGGTATCACCAAGAGCGCAGTGCGTGGTGCAATTAATGAGTGGATTATAACACAACACCAATTAATTTGGAACCATGCAGCTGGACAAAAGTACAGCAAACGAATTATGGGAAGACCGTCGCAACAACTGATTACTGACCTGTTTGAATTAAGCAAGATAACACCTTAGGGCAGCAACATATCTACTAACAGGACATGGCTGTTTGAAAGGCTACTTGCATATGATGGGGATCTACAAAGCTGAACCTTTTTGTAGATTTTGCAATCAAGCTCGAAACTTCAAATTGCATTTGACATTTATTAACAAGTTTGACATTTCAAATAACATTCGATGTTTATTGACATGTTTTATACATTTTTTAAAATTGTCTTCGTAATGGACAAAAGCAATAGAATGAGGAATGGCCTTATTCCATGCAACTATGTATGGATAGATTTCGTCTTCATTTTCCACATTTTGTAGTATCAGACGTTGCTCTAGCCAACATAAAAATAATTAAAAAAAACATGGCCCCTTAGATTACACTTCATTTATGATCATATTGTATTATGTTATTCAAGTTTATAAATTAACAGTAAATAAAAGTGAAAGCAACTTATTTTGCTCTCAAATACCTTAATTCCTTGCGAATATAAATAAATTCTTACTAAAAATACTGAACATATTCAATACCGAATACCTTCGATAGAAATGCGATAACCGTTAACCTAAATTGATCAAATATTTTTATATTACACCACTATTTCGGGCACCTAATCTAAAGTAGCAAAAAGGAAACCTTTTTTACAGAACAATCTACGTGTATTTGGTGTATAAATATACATAGAACGAATTCAACGTCATCACCGCTTTCAATAACGCGGAATGAAAATATTTTATATGTCTGACGTGCACGCAATCGACACAAGATTATAATAATCTAGCAATTTACGAGTTAGCCGCTATCAGTAGGTAATATAGTAATGTCACAGAATATAACCAAGCGCCCTCTACACTTATACCTTCATATACATACGTAGCAAGACTCGCCTTCGAAAGGCCATATAAAGCTCGGTATATCCCGTTCCATCGTTGTTGTTGAACTGAAATTATTGATTAGGTAATGTTTGTATTAAGCTTCTCGACACTGGCAGGCTATAACAACGCCATCTATGTTGACCCAAGTACTTCAACGGAGTCCTCTTTATTTTCTTTTGTGATGTCCTATTAAGAGTTGCGTTTGCTACGTTTGTAATTAGGGAGACAGTTCGGAGCTAAAGTCTAATGAATTCCATTGAGAAATACGGGGATGGTATGACAAATACTTTTGTTAAAGAATACAATGCAATTGTTTTGCATTTAGTAAATTTATTTCTCGACATAATCTCTTTATAACTCTATATATTTAGTCCAGTGATGTTACAATTTTTTCAAGCCAACCAAATAACAGGATTTGTAGAACTCTGCAACTCTGTTTTGGCAATGACCTCTTCATTTACCTTCGTTTTCCGCCAAGCCATTTCTTCAGGTTTGGGAAAAGAAAGAAGTCACATGGGTCAAATCTGGCGAATACGGTAAATGGGGCACCAACTCGTACCGTAGCTGGACTATTTTTGCCAACGAGTGGGCCGGGGCATTATCATGATGGTAAAATTTTTTTTCTTCATTAGGTAGGGTATTTTTCTCCTTTAGCGTCAAATTGGTCCAATAAATCAGCATAGTACTCTCTCGTGATTGTTTTTCCCTTCTTTAAATAATCAATTAAGGTTATGCTTTCCAAATCCCAATAAATCATCGCCCTAACTTTTTCGGCTGATGAAATCATCTTCGCCCTCTTTGGTGCACGTTCGCCGGGAATAACCCATTTTGCTAAGCGACGTTTGGTTTCTGACGTATAATGACACATCCATGCCTCATCTACAGTCACATAACACTGCAGAAACTCACTCGTATTGCGCTTAAACACGTCCAAACATTGCTTTGAAGTTATCAGGCGATCCTTTTTTGGATCAATCATTAGCAGCATCTCGCTAATAGCTTTTTCATACTTAAGGATGTTTTGCGCAAGTTCAGTTGAGATGTTTGCCATATTAACAATCTCCCTAATCTTCACCTGGTGGTCTACTAACACGATATCATGAACTTTATTGATCGTAGTCACGCTCCTTATCAAAGACGGATGTTCGGCTACGCTTAAATTCATTAAACCAGTATATGATGGTAGTCATCAAAGGTGTATGGTCCTTATAAACTGCACCCAACTTCTCTTTGATTTTTCTGCACGCGTTTTACCATCCTAAAATTCAATATCTCTCAAAATAACACTACTCGATGAATCTCTCCGAATATTGACAGACGTCAAAATTTCGGACGTCAAAGGGCTATCTGTCTCCAAACATGGGTACTTCTCATATCATCCTCGTACGTTTGCATGTGGCTGGGCACAGAGGAAGTAATGATAGTTGTGTGGAATGCAAGTATCTCAGCTACTCACAGTTATTCTGATCCAAAAAAGATATTCTTAAATAGACACAAGTTAAAGAACTTGGATGGATAGAGTAGTAAAGTTAAATTTGATTTTAAATGTATATAACTTCTTTAGAATCTTTAATTCTTCGGTCTGATTGGGTTAACGTTTACACCTCACTACAACTCACATATGTATCCATTCTTAAAAAACTCGCTCTTTTGACTGCTTTTGAGATACAACTTATTGCGACTTATTGTCTGCTGCGGGCCAAGCTCCTATGACACCTGTCGCGTACTGGAAGCCTGAATTCTTTGGCGAAGGATAAAAGGTCTTCCGGAACATCGTTCCTCTCGAAGGTCTCTTTGATCATTCCTGAATTTTTTGTACCTGTTTTGCGCAGTCCGATCTGAGATAACATCTGGATCTTCAACTTCACGGAGTATACTAGTGACACCAACAGAGCTTCTGCCTGATTTCCAGTAATGATGCAAAATTGCCAGAATCTCTTTATTTGTATTGGGAATTTTGTCTCCATCAAAAGCGCAGAACATATTAATAAAATTTATTTGCACACAACAATGATGCTTAATGTAGCATTAATAATGACAACCATTTTACTTTTATTTTTGATAGTTTTGTAAATCCAAAGTCTACCAATCCAAAAGACGAAAAACTTTTGCCCAACCCTATTATTTTCGTAAGCATTTAGGCAGCGGTAGAACAGATATTCAGATACATTTTAGTGTAGGGAAGTGATAGGATTCAATTTTATTATTAGAGTAAGATTGATCTAGGGTATAAGGAAGAGTAACACCTGGTCATAATATCATTAGCGTAACATTCTTTTTGCATGAAAAGATACCATGCCTGGCAAATAGTTTTCTTTCAGTTTTCAAATGTAATGAACAATAAATTTCACATATCAATTGCAGTTTCTACGCTTTAACCATGTATTAAGCTATTTTTGAGAAAATGCCGCTATAGGATAATATTTCTATTGATGGATTTGCCACAAAGGGAGCTCTTTTCTCTCTTCTTTTACAATGTTCCACCAAAACTATGGAATTTTATTTCTAACAATGATCTTTCTTAATGATCGTATCCCAATTATTTATACTCATAAAATGTATTTGTGTACATGAGGTCATCAACTTTTAAACACAAATAAAACGCGCCTGGTGAGACCTATCAAATATTCTCTCATTAAAATTCATTCGCAAAGCAAAACGCTTCCAGTTTACTTTAGTTACTCTGCATAGCTCTCTGCTCGTATGATAGATTAAATCTATCCTATAATTACGTTCGCGTCATGCAACTAACTAACCATAATTAATATTTATAAATCATACTTCAATCTATCCTGCCAACGACGACTATGACGATCTGTAGCGCGTTGTTATTAATATTTTGTTTAATTTTCCGAGGATGCGGACAATTAAGGCAAAATTTCGGGAAAGATAGTGAAGACATATTGCGATATGATGCATTTTATATTTATCTATCAACCGGTTCGTCCGGGCTTCGCTGCTACACGTTTCCCGACGTTCGCAATGTTTCTTTTAAAATATTCAATTAGCCCAGTAGCTCGCTGAACGTGTATTTTTATTAGAACTAATAAGCGGGCTGGAGGTATTATATACGGCCTCGGATCTCGTATAATTACAGAGTACCCGGGTTATTGTGTGCGCCCACTAGCGTCCTACGAGCGCTTTATACACAAAAACATGTATATTAGCTACGTGGTTTCTGTGGCGTTACATTCAAACCAAAGCAAGGACAAAAAGGGTGAACTAGAAAAGGAAGAATAACAGAAATCGAAGACTGAATGCAAAATATTGTATTTGATAGATATAATTCATTGCTATATTTGTTTGATTTGGCAAATTAGACTTTTTGTAGATACGAATAAAGCTTTCGACTTTGTGCATTCATTACTTTTATCAAAATTATCAAAACACGGAATTAGAGGAATTTCCCTAGAATTATTTTAGTCCTACTTAAGCATTTGCATTCACAATGTTAGAATAAGAGAAAATGTTAGAATAAGAGAAATAGAATCAGGTAGGCGATATATAACAGTGGGAACTCCTCAAGGTTCGGTGCTTGGGCCAGTATTGTTGATTGCTTTTATGAATGATTTGAATACCTTGTTGTAACATAACTCTGTCAATTCAATATCCCATGCTGACGATTCTAACGTATTTATTTTCGCTTCAGTACTTCAAAGAACCACAAATTGTACTATTAACACGTTAAATAAGTTTTAGTATTGGATGATGAAAAATAAACCTTTGAAGAATAATATTTGAAAACAATTTAACTTCAAGAACATTTTCTGTTTGTTATGTAATTAATTATTATATTTTCCAGGGCTGGTATTGCCTGCCTTCACCCCTCTTTAGTTACGACTTTGACTTCGCTGTTCTGGGAACAGCGTTTCACCATCAGAAATCATGAATCAATAATTCAAGCTAACTGAATCATTTTTTGACTTGTTGTTCCAACTACATACAAAATGCGAATTTATCTGTATACACATAGGCCGAATGCAACCGTAGGAAGCTGAGTATAAAGATAAGACGGAGGCAACTATAGTGGCGATTACGAGCGGGTTGTGTGAGAGAAGCGGCGATGAATATGAATCAGAAGTATCAGTTCACTTACAGATTCGGAGGGTATACCGTCGAATGATCTATGTGAAGCTCGTTTCACTCTTATGTTTTCTCCTAATTCCCTGCAATATTTTATTTATTGATACACTTACAATGTCTATTTATACAAAAGAGCAACGCATAAGCATTATTAAGTGGTACAATTCATCTGAGGGCGCAGAAGAAGTTATTGGGCGTTTTGTCTTTCTTACCAATTTTAAATACTGTTCATGAGTTTGAAAAAGCAGGTTGTATTACTGGTTACTCAAAATGTAACAGCAATCCGACGGCTACTTGCTGAGGAAAAAATGGAAAAGGAGGTCAAGATATGTGCTTTTGTGGAAGCTAATGAACCATGTTCGAGCCGTCAAATTTCAAAAATTGGGAATATTCCAAAAACTACAGTCAGGGATATTTTAAGGAGAAATAAATATAAATGCTTTAAATTGAAAAAACTCAAGAAATTTTCAGAGAGGATCTAGTAAGACGTGTAGAATTTTGTGAGAGTATGAGAGAGAAATGTGACAGAAACGAAATTTTTTTGGAAAATATTTTGTTCACGGACGAAATATCATTTCCACTTCATGGTCACCACAATTCGTCTGCCGTTAGGTACTGGGGTCCCAAGAAAATAAACACTTAACTATAGCCACAAAAACACAGTATCCTAGAAAGCTGAACGTCTGGGCAGGTATTCTAGGTGATCGCATTACAGTGCCGTTTTTTCTAAATGGTAATCTTCTTCTTCTTCTCCGTATTCCTTATGCCCTTTAGAGCGTCGGATCGAATTGCATATTACTCGTCTCCCTTATCCATGCTTTCGCCATTTGATCTACTACGTCAACGCCATATTTTGCGCTATTATAGTATAAAACTGTTTCTGGCTTTTTCTTTGTACCAGCATCAATTGAAACTGTTGGATGTTGCGTACTTAGAAGGAGGACAATTTTGTTTATTTTGGCTTGATACACTGTCAACGTGCAAACATTTTCTTTACTTGTGAATAAAACAGTTTCATATAAAGAACCTTCGCTTTTTTTGATTACTTCGGAAATTTCTTTTCTCGACCTGTTCACAGTTCCAACAATTGTGGTGTCTAGTTTTGCTAATTTCTTTGCAAGTTCCAAACTGTCCGTTGTCACATTTCTTCCTTTCTTGGTGTAAGGCTCTAATAATTTTAGAACAACGTATTCACTAAGTGGTTGTCCTATTGGTCTCGAATCGTCTTTTCCTAAATATGGGAAGGCATTCAACACATATTTAGCTTCAGTGTCAACAGCAAGCCAACATTTAATGCCAAATTTATCCGGTTTATTGGACATATATTGCGTAAATCGACATCTTGCTTTTGTAGGAAAAAGTTGTTCGTCTATTGTTGTGTTTTCTCCGGGCACATAATAAATTTTGCAATTGTGAGCAAATTTTTGCCATATTTCAGAAACTAAAGCAGACTTGTCATGTTCCAATCTTTCTTTCCTTGTAGACTTGAGATCGAATCTGATATATCGCATGACTTCTCTAAATTTGTTTCTAGACATCGTTTGACTAAAAAACGATATTCCCCACTTTTTAGACCACAAGGAATCTAATTCACACGTGCGTATAGAATGGCAATAAAGGATTCTAGATCTCCTAAAGATAATTGCCAGTCTTGACTGTCTAGTTGTCTTCTAGCTTTAGCCTCGGTGCATTATGTGTCTCAGCATCGAGTCATCGATAAATAATCTCCAGAAACTACTCATATTTTCTGCAGTTACTTTTTATTTTGCATAGCCTGTTGACCCTGAATTGTCCCTGAATATATTGGGTTGGGTTTTTCTGCCTGCAGTAGGCTGACTCGAAGAAATTACTTGCCATTGGGAATTGTCTTTTGATTTGCAAACTGCACCAAGATTGAAGGAAAATCCTTTTTCTGTTGGTTTCTTTTGCTGACGATTTGAACGAACAGACGTTATCACTTCCTGCTTATCACTAGAACTGACACTAGTCACTGCAACCGTTACATCACAAACTGTGTCATTGCCAGATTCAACACTATTTTGTTCCTCACTCGCAACAACTCGAGAACGAATTTCGTTTTCACTGTCCGTACTAACTGATTTAGAAACATTCTCGGAATTTTCTGGTGAAAGATTTTCCAGTTCGTCTAAATACGCTAAAACTTGTGCAGCCGAGGGGCCTTTACTGGACCACATATTGTTCAGACTAACTAAACAGGACAAATGCATTTTCAGAGTACTACCGATCTTTTTATATGTTTACAATAGTGCAGGTTGAAACTTGCAACATATTTTGCACGCATGCGCCAAATTAAGTCTGCGCATGTACGACACTAAAAAGAGCACGAGTAGAAATAGGTTCTTTGTCGAGGGCAAGGCTGAACATGTCGAAACAAGTACGAACAAGTACTAACAAATAGGAACAAGCTCTGATTGATTAATGCAGTTATATGCCTTGTTTTATATGTAATAAATGTTTGAAATTGTGTATATATTTACATGCGGTACATGCCTAAATGTTTAGTTCTTTCAAATGTCGCAACCAAGAAAAAGAATTGACAAATAAAGTTTGTCAAAACATTTTATTAACGTACCGATCAATTTGACCGGGGCGGCCGTTTAAGGTAAAATTTCCCAGAACACCGCTTAGAGTTCTACAAAATATTCTAAATTTTGTGAAAGCATTGCCTAACTAAATTTAGGAAAAGTCACATGATTTCAAGATCATATCAAAATTAATTCCGATGAAAAAAAACTTTAAAATTGAAAGAGTGTCAAATTGACCGGTGCGGGGGTTCTAGTATTAAAAGAAATTGAAATAACATAAATCAAACTTGGCAACGATATCGTGATCGTATATTCCTATATAATCTGGTTGATATAAATATCTTCCTGAAAACTCTGAGAAACTCTCAATCGAATAAAATTTGAATCGCCACTCTAGCATGAAGGCGTTTAAGATATCGGTCCTTAAAGAAACAGTGGCATTTTGCAAAAATCTCAAAATATGAAAGAAGCATCCAAAAAACGTAATAATATACAGGGGTTGATGCGATGTTTGGTGTATATAATTTTGAATTATTTACCTCTAATTATATTTTTAATGTTTAAAAGCTAGTCTTGTTAACGACAAAAGCGATGAAAAGATCCAATACCCTTCGCTCACAATCCACAGTTCACTTCCGTTGACTATGCTCTACTGTTTGTCTCTTTCATTTTCGATACTTTGATTAATTTTCAGAGAGCGTTACATAGCTTTCCCCTTAATAGCTTCTCAAAATACAACTGTATTTAAAAGAACTTCACATCAACAGTGAAATTACAATTTAATTTTACTACGCACCGGGAATATTACATGATAAAGGACATTACTTGTCGTCAAGGAAAATTACTACTAATGTTCATACTTTTTCACAAAGATTCTTCGTTTTTCCACTTTAAAAATTATAGAATTATGGAACAAAAAAAACTGAGAATTTTACTTGAATATTTTTATTATTTATAAAAAGTCTCTTAAAAGGCAAGTAAACGCAAATTTATATCGCTTATCGTTGCAAATTTGAAACATTATGTTATCTTACCTCAGTAAAATTACTAACATTTTGAAAAATGTACTGCAGCGTTTTGAGTTAGTTTTAGTGAGTTCTTGTTCTATTCCCGTTGTCTCCGGCACCGATTTCAACCTCTGCCCAAATAGATTCTGGCGTGATTAAGAAAACATCGTTACAAAAAAAGTGTATTCCTTAGAAATTCTTACTAAGAACTCCTTCATAATGGCACTTAACATTCTTCTAAAGAAAACCAAGCTTCATAACATACGTATTGTACTCCTATTTCACCGTTTAAAAAGCCAATAAAGTACTATTTTCAACTTGAAACGTCAATAACATCATTCACCATTCAAAAATATCTTTATTCTAGTAAACGGAATATCGACTCCCCAATGTTAAAATCTCCAAATAAATACTATTAAGTACGCGCCAGTCATCCGTCAATAAAAGCGAATTACAACGCAAATTTTAAAAGGAATTGCGTTTCCATGACGACAAAGCTATCAAACAGCTTATGTAAGTATGTTCCTTTGTATCCCGGTAATTATAAGTAAATAAACCTTCGCCATCACGGTCGTAGTCGCAACCGCATCAGTCAGCGCTTTTGATTCCAGGAAGGAAGTGTTACAAAATCTCTGATTTTCGACTGCGAGAAACGCCAAAAGAAAAAGAAACAGACGTGAAGGATCAAATAAAAGAAATCCAGGATTATACCGCTAGCGCATTTCTTCGAAATGGCAACCAAGTCGAGCGTGCCATGAAATCGATCGATTGTACCTTCTCTTTGTATCCGCAAAATGACAGGAACGCTGTCTTAATTACAACAATTTCGAATGAAATATGTCGAAAAACTCTGGATGTTTTTCGCTTGTGAGGTGTTAGAATTCGTTACGAAATTTGTTTTATAGTGCAGTTGTGAACATACGGTATTTTAGGCATAACATTGCTAGCAATTCCATTTTAGATCCTTCAAAATATTATAGGTATCAAGCTTATGGCTTGGATGTATGAAGTTTTAAACTAGTATTCCTACTAGTTAGTAGCCTTCCGCGGTCGTCAATAACATTATACTCTTGGTTTCCCGGTTGGAATTGCGTCGTTGTAGCTGCCGCCGACGTTTCGTCCACACATTTAAGGAACATCTTCAGGGCTGCTACTGCACACTGATTGGGGACTATTCATTCCGGAGAGGTTCATATAAGGCTTGTGTCGCGACAATGAAGCGAAAAAGTTATTGATCAATGAAGCGTGGCGGTTGTTAGAAGGTTTAATCGGTTGAGATTTCTACGTGTGATATAAAGGGTAGCCATCTTCATCAATCTTATTGAAGAGGATATCAAATCACCATGTAGATATCGGTCACTTATGAAAATAATCTTTCAGAAGGTTGATGAAATTGTCCTAATTATTATGAGAGATCAGACTCTATGATACCAACAATAAAACACAAACATTAATGATTCAATTTTTGGACACGATGAGCATATTTTTGCTTTAAACAGAGGCAATAAATGGCATCCCCATAATTTACTTATGACAGAACCAGAGATTCACACAACAAAGTTTTTATTGTTTTGTTAAGTCTTTCGATGTGGTGAATTAATTTTAAGTCACCGCAACCACGTTGAATACATTTAGAGATGTGCGTGTTAAAGTTCAATTTATTCATCAAAATTCACCCCACTGTTTTATGAATTCAACTAACCAAAAAACTGAGATTTACCTGAATATTTTTATGGTAAGATAAGATTCTTAAAGGCAGTACCCAAATTATATCGCTTATCGTTGCATTTGCATATGTTGAGTCTTCCTCGTATTACTAACACTTTGAAAATGTACTGCAGCGTTTTAGAAGTTAGTTTTAGGAGATCTTGTTTAATCCTTTCTGACTTTCAAAACTTAAATAACTATTGTCGTGATTAAGAAAAACATCTTAAAAAAAGTGTAAAATTACAATCTAAAACCTAAATGCTAAATCTTCTTAGAAAACCAAGCTATAACATACATTGTTCTTATTTCCACGTTTTAAAACCAATAAATAATTAATATGGTCTAATATTACATTCAAAAATAATTTTTTTAGTAAGGATGACAATTTAAAATTAAATATACTTAAGTACGCGCCAGTCACGCAAAACAAAGCGAATTCGCAAATTTACAAAGGATATTGGTTTCCTTTGACGACAGCCTTAACAGAATGGTATCGGAATTAAAGGGTAAATAACTCCTACATACAACGTTAACTCGAAGCTTCTGTCGCTCTTGACCAGGAAAAGTAAAATCTTGATTTTCCTGCAAAAGCCAAAAGAAAAGCAACCAGCACTGAAGGTCAATAAAGAATCAGGATATAGCCGCTAAGCGCATTCGTGCGAATGGCAACAAGATCGACTGCCATTGAAACGCGTTTGTAACCTCTACATCAGCAAAGACAATGTTTTAAATAAACAATTTAATGAAATATCGAAAAACTTGGAGTTATTCGGCTTTTGTGTTAGGATTGGTGAGAAATTTTTTATGTGCAAAGCACAGGTTTTTAGGCACATCTAGTTCCATTTTGTCTGAAAATTTTATAGTATGTATGGCTCGGAGTTAACGTTTAAAATAGATCCCTACTGTCATAGCCTTTCCCTAACTCAATTAACATTTATTGGTTTCGTTAATTCCGAGCTGCGCCGAGTACCAAATTTAAGGAAAATAGTTCATGGACTGTATGTATCTGGTTGGGAATTCATTCCGGAGTTCATAATAGGGCTAGTGGACAAGACGAAAATTATTGGACAATGAACGTAGGACTTTCACAATAATCGGTTTTTCTATTATATAAAAAAGGGTGCGATATATTAATTATTAAACGGTAATAATCATATTTCGGCATTTGAAAATTAATCTTTCAGAAGGTTTAACGATCCCTACTATGCCGAAAATGTCCTTGTACTTACGTCCACCACGTAAGTCGACAACCATTACATAGAAAACTCGTTAAAACGTAAGACGGTACACTGCTTTGATTTAAGAAAATGAATTATTTTAAATTGATTGTCCAGATCAATGGACTTAGTCGTTGAGTTATTAAAAACATGTCGTTATTACAGCAAAGAAAGTGCTTTATTGAAACGAATTATGAATTAAACTATGAATTCTCTCAAAACTACGTAGTACGATTATGTTTTTAAGTTATTAGTGAAACTGTTCAATGTTCAGTGCCAACAATTTACTGTCGTTAAGCATAATAGGAATTTACAGGTATTTCAATCATTTTGTATGCATCAAAATTCAGTTGAAATATATTATAATAAGGGTTCAAATAAGAGTCATGCGGACGCCATTACCAGACGGATTCAGAGACTTCTTAGTTTATAAGAACACAATTAAAAGGAAAACTATTCTACAGTATAATTTCGAGACACAAACAAAGCAAATCAAAAATAACCAAGGAAAAAAGATGAGGGGCAAGGATGATCAATTAAAGAAATAAACTATGGGTTTAATGTATGGCTAGAGTCTAGCGCGATCCTCTCCTGACGGCGGTTGGATTCTTACTGATAGATTCGCTTCGCGCGACTCCTCACTTTACACTTTCATAACGGGCAAACACTGCAACATTACCCATATATTTTAGCGGTTTACTTTACTATGGAACTTACTACCGCGGTATATTTCAGTAATAGTCACTTAGAGAAAATTAATATTATTTGTATCCCATAAATTTAATTCTTTTTCCAAATAATTATTTCGGATCATTCATTTACAAGCTGATTTTTTATCATTCCATTGGTAAGTACCTCGAGGGTACACATAGCAACAATTTTTTATCCCAACGCATCTAAAATAGGTCCCCTAATCGCCTCATCCGCATACGAGGCACGTTTCTGTTAAGTGCGCGTTTACTACCGATTGTTTCCCATAACGGATCACGTTCATAAATCCGGAATTTATCTGCGTTTTCGGAGACGCATCAAGATATATTTACACGTAACGTTCACCGGGCCTAAATGACGAAACACAATGGTCGAACGTTGTGACGTGCCGTAATGTAGTCGTAGTGATGGTGTAGAGGTATTGTGTACGGATGGGCGACCTGCCCGGCACCTGTAGCGAGGTGTTAATGACTGCGCCAATCACAAATTCATTATGTCAACAACGGATGCGATATCTCAATTAGTACGTGTCGCTCAGTCAGGCAACCTCATAGGCGAATGGCGGGGCAACATCGATTCCGCGCTTGCCCTTAATATTGGTACAATGAGGATATTATTACATTTTCAAAAAAAACTGAGTATTTCTGCCCAAAGCCTAAACAAGCGTAATTAGGTCATTGCTCTACGGGAGCGTACACTGAGAGAAATGTAGCGGTAAAGGCATACAATATATTTGCAGTTAACGTATTGTGGTAATATCCACCCTGTTGTGGAGTAAAATGTTGGTAACACTGAGAGAGACAAGGAGTCAGTAGTTCATGTATAAGTCGTTTTACCTGTCATGTATTAACCGATATTGTAATTCAGTATATTGATTAAAGTGCTTAACAGTACATGTGTTTTATTACAACAATAAAACAACAAGCAATATAACATGGTGACAGCGGTAATCGAATATTGACTAAAAAAGTAAGGTAAAATAAAATGGAGGTTAAAAACGAGAATTCGGAATTACTGCAAACAGTACAATACATATATCAACCCACAGAACCACTAGATAAAATGAATTATGAAGGAAATGTAGTATTGAACTGGGAAAGATTTAAAAGAAAGTTTAATATTTATATGGAAGCCTTTTATGAAGGTAATATTACAGAAAATAAGAAAATAGCAATGTTCTTACATGCACTTGGAGACGAAGGTTATGAAATATATACTTCTTTTAACATGAGGGAAGAAGACACAAGGCAATTGACAGGTATTATTGAGAAATTTGATGAACATTTCACACCAAAAGTAAATATTACGTATGAAAGATACATATTCTTTAATCGTAAACAAAAAGAAAGTGAAACGTATGAACAATATGTAACTGTACTGAAGAATTTAAGCAATAATTGCAAATTTAAAGATCTGAGGGATGAATTGGTGAAAGATATTTTTGTTAGTGGTATCCGAGACAAAGATGCGAAGGAAATATTATTAAAAACCAAAATTTAACATTGGAAAAAGCTCTAGATGTTTGTCGAGCAAAAAACATAGCATCAAAGCAAGCCAAAGAATTGAACAAAGAAGACGAGGTCAACGTACATTACTTAAAGAAAAAAGTCGAAAGTGGAAATAAGAAAGAAGAAAGAAACAAGTGCGGAAGATGTGGTACAACACATGGATATAGACAATGCATTGCATATGGAAAAAATGTTCAAACTGCGGAGGACCAAACCACTTTGCAAGGATGTGTAGGGGAAAGAAAAGAAGGAAGTAAAGAAGCAAAGAAGAACGAACGTGGTCAGTGAAGTACATGAAAGAAGTAGTAATTGTGAGTATGTTATAGATACAGTAAAAACTATTAGTAACACAAATATAAATAGAGAATGGCATGTAAAATTAAATATGTACAACAAAATGTTAAAAATGAAAGTTGATACAGGTGCTCAGAGTAACATAATAACTTACAAAGATTATGTAAAAAGCTGTTCAAGCTGTAACAAATTTATGACAAATAAACAAAAATCTGAATTGATTATTAGAGAACTACCAAAATTACCATGGAGTGAAGTAGGTATAGATCTTTTTGAATATCAGAATAACCAATACATTGTTATTGTGGACTACCTATCAAATTATATTGAGACAGCTAAATTAGAAAATACTAAAAGTGGAACAATAATAAGAAAGATAAAATCATTTTTCGCCAGATTTGGAATACCTTTTAAAGTATATACGGATGGAGCATTATATTTTATAACTGTGATGAATTTAAAAGATTTTCAGAACATTGGGAATTCAGTCACATAATATCCAGTTCGCATTATCCTAGATCAAATGGAATGGCAGAGAGCGCAGTAAAAACCGTAAAAAACTTATTCAAAAAATGTGAAGATTCCAAGACAGACCCGTATCTAGCATTATTAAACTTAAGAAACACGCCAAGAGGAAACGTTAGTTCACCAGCTCAAATACTAATGGCAAGAACACTAAGAACAAACATACCAATGAAGCATGACATATTAATGCCAAAAATTACTCTAATGGAAGATCGCGAAGAAATACAAAGAAATAAGATAAAGACTAAGGAAACTCAAGATAAAAATGCAAAGGACGCAAGCACATTTAAGGAAAAGCAAAGTATCGTATTCAAAAAGAAACCAGAGGGAGATTGGTGTGAAGGACAAATTGAGAAGAGAACTGAATGGCCAAGATCATACATAGTAAAGGACATGAATGGAACTCAATACAGACGGAATGAAACACACATTCGAAACACAGGACGCGATAATAAGAATAATAATGACTATGTGAATGGAAACAACAACAGGATAGTAGAACATAACGAAGAAGGCAACGAACGAAATGATAAAGAAGGTGACGGAAACCGTGAAACTAAATTTTTGACTAGATTAGACCAATACAAGACTAGATCAGGTAGAGTAGTAAAAGGAACGTTTTACAGAGAATAAACGTAGCAGGCTCAAACATTTTGTAAGTTAAGTTAGGATTAAGTAAAAGTCAGGTTTGATTGTAAAAAAAAATAAAAATACTAAATACATAAATAAAAAGGGAAGGTGTTGTGGAGTAGAATGTTGGTAACACTGAGAGAGACAAGGAGTCAGTAGTTCATGTATAAGTCGTTTTACCTGTCATGTATTAACCGATATTGTAATTCAGTATATTGATTAAAGTGCTTAACAGTACATGTGTTTTATTACAACAATAAAACAACAAGCAATATAACACACCCCATTTATGGTTCTCGCAACAAACATATACGTAGATCTTATTACAATAAACTAACACAAACTATTTTTTTATAGTTCAAGTTTTAGTAGATTTTACGAACACGCAATATGGCAATGAATGACATATTGTAGTGAAAAAAACAATATATTTGTAGTTAGTTACTGTGATTACATACACTACAATATTGTTGTTGAACAAACAACAATAAGTGTTACACGCAGAGAAACGTTTACTTGTATCAAGACTGTCCGCCTCAATTCAAGACAATTACTCTTTCAATTATCCACAATACAATAACTGTTTTAAATTAAAAGAAATATTTTCTTAGCGTGTTTTTCTCCGCTTAGAAGTATTTACTTGTAATGAAATAATTGTATTTTATATCGACATTACTAATTGCACTTACCTTGTTTGAAACAGTACAACATATCTTTATATAGTGCAGTAAATTATTCTGATGCTTGTAACAGAATAATGTTCAAACAAAAGTGAACTTAATATAGAAGTACACATGAAAAAAGTGCATAGAAACAATAATCAAGATAATGTATCAGCTCATGCTATTGATGGATTCGCTGAAATATTTCCCAGCGACATATAGTGCTAAGAGATGTCATGCCGTCCAGCGACAGACACAGAAATATAGATGCCATACTTACCCATACAATGATATAGCCTTTAACGCACAACATTTCATAAACATTTTCTTTTACTTTTTGTTACTATTTACTAGGTGTATTAATTTAACTATGGTTTTTTTTTAAATATATAAGAAATAATAAACTTACGTGCATAGAAATCGGCCCACGGCATGCTTTTGATTTTAACTATATTTCTTTTAGAAAGTATACGTCAGATCAAAATAAAAGATAGACAGTTTGAAAAAAGATTTAATATGATTTGACATGTGTATAAATTTATCAAGAGTGCTCATTGTTTATGAAGTGTAACGAGCGAAAACGGAAAAAGACGCATATAAAGTGAATGTTACCATGACTATAAACACACTTTTGACAGATGTAATGTAAACAGTTCAAATGGTCTGCGAACGTTATGAGGAGACTGGATCCTTTAATCGACAACCGGAAAGCAGCACAGATAAGCAATTGACAAGTCAGCGTGATGACCGCTTTAATTGACATGAGTTCAATGTTGAAGGGGAGGCGGGCAACACAGGGGGAGCTTGCGTCGACTTAATGCGGTTCAAGTGCAGGAAAAGCTCCGAGAAGTCCGAGGAGTGATTATTAGCGAGTACACAATAAGACGAAGACTCCTGGAAAGAAATCCTGCAACTGGTCCAAAACTCACCCCAGCCCACCGTCAAGCACGCCTGCATTTCGCACGGGATCATTTGAACTGGACATTGGGGCAGTGGAGGTTTGTTTTGTTCTCCGATGAGACCAGGATATGTCTCTATGGCAGCGACCGAAGAAAGAAAGTTTACCGGAAACCAGGAGAGCGATTTGCAGAATGTTGCATTGACGAGCGCATTGGCTACGGTGGTGGTTCATGCATGATCTGGGGTGCAATTTCTATGGAAGCACCAACGGACTGTGTTTCCATCGCCAGGCCTGGCCGTGGTCGCGAGAGAGGAGGGTTAACAAGCGCTCGGTATATTGATGAAATTCTAGCATTTCATGTGGTACCTTACATTGATTATATCGGAGATAATTTTACTTTTATGAATGATAATGCAAGACCGCACACTGCTAGAATTGTCCAAGATTACATTAGAGAAGTCGATTTTCGGGTTATGAAGTGACCGGCACGCAGTCCCAACCTAAACCCGGTTGCACATTTATAGGATGAGCTGAAACGAAGAATCCGAGCTAGGATTCGTGCTCCAACGTCGATCCCAGAGCTCATTATTGCGGTGGAAGAAGAGTGGTTTAACATTCCACAAGGAACAATAATCGTATGCGAGATGTTATTAGAGCAAGAGGGAGTCATACATGTTATTAATAAGTTTATGTTGTTATTGCTATCATCTTGGTGGATTCTCAAGAAATCATGTTACTTGTAGCAATAAAATGATAATATGTTTCATTCATTAAATTTCATAATTTCTATCTTAACATTAAAGAAATTTCAATAAATTTATACACATGTCAAAGCACATTAAATCTACTTCCAAACTATATAAGTTGTCTTGATTTGAGGTATAATTTCTAAAAGGAATATAGTTAAAGTCAAAACGGTGCAATGGAGCCATTTCTATGCGCGTAAGTTTATTAATAAAAAAGGGATAAGTAAACTTAAATATGAACACATTAATTATTAAACTACATAAAAATAATCCCTATTTAATTACATTATTAAAGAAACAGTTTAATTATACTGTAACATGTTAAAAAAGCTTTTTCATTAGTTCATTCGCTTGCTCCTAATTTTAGTTATTAACTTTTTTCCATTGTTGTAATTTTTCTTTTATTGGATATCTTTGTAGCTGGCCTGATGATGTTTTTTTTGAACACGAAACTGGTCGCCTAATTTCTCAATAGATGAGATTTGTGAGATCTAGACCATTTTTTCATTCCTACCTTTAATACGAATATTTTCTCTTACTTAAACTTAAAACTAAGTGGTTTACTTGGAAAAACATTTCTCTGCCTTGGATTTTCTTGATTTTCTAACCCTAAGAAAATATTCATTTAATACAAATAAGAGTTCAAGAAAAAATTAAAATTAGGAGCAAGTGAATGAACTAACGAGAAAGTTCTTTTTTTAATTTTTTTAATGAGTTAATGTTTAAGTTTATTTAACCCTTTTTTATCATTATTACTTGTTATATATACAAAAAAGGGCTATAGTTAAATTAGTACAAGTACCAAGTTTTATAAAAACAGACACGCTCACTCTGAAACTTTTTTTTTTTTGTTGGCAATACTAAAATAAATAATAGAATGTTCAATATATAACCAATAACCCTCTAAATTTTAAGGAAATGACATACAACCTTTGCTTAAGCAAAATATATTTGCAAGTAGAGATACAGTTATTAGAAAAACAAAACAAAAGATTGCATTTCCAAAATATCCTTTATTTTATTAGTTCCTTCATTTTAATTTATTGTTTTTAAGGTTATGCCCGAGATCATTTTCCTGTTGCATGCAAGATTAAATGGAATTGTGTTTTGCTATAAGATTTCTAGGTAACATCATCTTCTTAATATATCGTTAATTCGGTAGAAGCATTCAACTCTATCAAAGGAAAATTATCCTCAAAGTACCTTCAAGTACAAAGCCTTCTCCGTCTTTGAACAAAAGCGAGCCTACTACTACTGAATACTTGAAAATTCGATTTATCTCCCAATAAGAATTCTATATTTATATACTTGAACATCATAGTTTTGATGGTCTTTGACCCACTGTAGTTTCTGCTTATAATTACGCTACTTTAATAACGGGGAATCTGGCACTATAGCTCCATCACCCTGAATATGGCTCTCAGTGTCAAATATCATTCACCTGAAGCACAAGTTCCCACACTTACAGCCATATATCTGGAATACTGTTGAAAATACTATAAATATGTTTGAAATTGAAACGTAATTAAAAAATACTATACAGGATATTAAGCTTCAGAAAAAAATTTTACGTATCACTTTAGTAGCATAAAACTATTCTGTAGGACTAATACTAATGCAGATAATTGATTGAAATGCATAAGGAAACATTTCGTATTTCTGCATGCAATGAACATGAGACCGCTAGCAAAAGTGAGAAGATTAAAAATTAAATCACCTTCCCGGAATCGCTCGCGCAATCAAACTCGAAACTCGTATTTGAATTGTTTAATACGACGGAAGATTATTACTTACTTCCCTTTTCCACCACCGATTTAACGGTGTTTGATTATGCCAGCGGACCGAACAATGTTTTATTCAATAAATCGCCGATGCAAATCCGACGTATTTACCGTCGAAGTTCGATTTTAGATGGCGCTGGAATCGAAGAGAATTGAAGCGAATGGGTTATACTCGGAATTTCGACATTTGACAAGCAGGCAGACTTTTTTGTCTTCTAATTATAACACTTGATGACATTTTCGTAAAAATATTTAGATGTATTTGTCCACTATATTCGTTTAGCTCAACAAAGGATAAGCCAAAATAAGCCAAATACTAGTGGCGCTTCATCAATATTGAATCAATGATATAGTTTTAGTACAATTTAATGTAGATATGCTTATATCCTACCACTTATTATATTTATGACGCGTGATAAACTAAAGTATAAAACCTACTTGATACTGTTCCCTCGTTAAGTATCTTGGTAAGTAAGGTGCCTTCAGCACATTCATGGAGGAGGGAGTGGGTTAATACTCTAATACTCGAAATAACATAGGCATCACCTGATTTATAACTACGAGAGGAATAACCAAAATCAGGAATAGCTACGTTGTTTTCAATAGGTGGGCCAGAATCAAGCAACACAAATATAACATACAAGCAATAGTGTATTTAATATAATATGTATTTAAAATTTGGTAATTAGATCTAAGTTTGATCTTAAAAAAAGTGTTTGCAATGAGTAGATTTAGCAGAACTGCAAATTGCAAAATATACGAGGGTATATTTTTTCCAAATATTTTATGTCGTTGAGTTGGCAACTCTTTCATATCAATTCATCACCTTCATTTTCCACCGTGAGTTTTTGGGTTTCGAAATTCCAGCGTGGCCGTATGCATACAAGTGATGAACCTCATTCAGGACGTCCACAAACGGCTACCACGCCAGAAATTGTAGAAAAAATTGATGACATAGTTTTGGCAGATTGCCGAATAAAGATGCGTGAAATTGAGGAAGCCATGGGAATCCCTTATTCATATTTTACATAATGAATTGTGTTTAAAAAAGCTTTTTGCAAGATGGGCGCCGCACTCGCTCAATTCCGAACAAAAACGCATTCGAGCTCGAATCTCAGCCGATTGTTTGGAAGTGTTTACGAGGAACCTAACGGATTTCAAGAGACGATTCGTGACGATGGATGAGACCTGGATTCGTCACTACACATCAGAAACAAAAATGTAATCAAAACAGCGGATTGAACGCGGTGAATCGGTTCCCGAGAAAGCAAAGACCATTCACTCGGCTAGAAAGGTGATGGCATCGGTTTTTTGGAACGCTAAAGGAATTTTGCTGATTGGTTACCTTGAAAAAGGAAAAACTGTTATTGGCCAATATTACACAACACTTTTGGACAAACTGAAAGCAGCAATTCAGAAAAACGCTCGGGAATGGTAAAGAAAAAGGTGTTGTTTTACCACGATAATGCGCCCGCTCATTCAAGTGCAATCGCTCAGCAAAAATTGACAAAATTGGAGTTCGGATTCGCCTGATTTGGCTCCGTGGGACTTCCACTTGTTCCCGAAACTCAAAACATTTCTGGGCGGAAATAGATTTAGGTCGAATGAAGAACTGATAGTGGCTGTAAACGATTATTTTTGGAACCTCGAGGAAAATCACTTCCGAGAGGGAATCGAGAAGCTTGAAAAACGTTGTTAATGCCGTTCGCTATCAGGGCATGTTAACCTACTTTTTATGGGATCAACTGGAAGATTTGAACGCTGATGACTTTTGGTTTCAACAAGGCGGTCCCATCAGCCATACAGCCAGAAAAACAATCACCTTACTTCAGACTCGTTTCCTAGGACGCGTAATCTCAAAAAAAAACGGCGGTATTAATTGGCTTCCTCCTTCGTGATTTAACTCCTGCAGACTTTTTCCTTTGGTTATCTGAAGAGTAGAGTCTGAAGAGTAGAGTCTACAGAAATAAGCCTAGAACGATTGCAGAGCTGAAGGACAAGATATGTCGCGAAATCATCAGCTTAGACCTTGACATGTGCCACAATGATACTAGAAATTGTGAAACGCATTAGAGCATGCCACATGATCCGTGGCGGTTATTTGTAGGATATAATCTTCCATACATAATTGTAATTAATTAAACTACATTATTTCATAAAAAATTACATTAATATTCAACATTTATTTATTTAACATTTCTGTGCTTTTTTTTTAAACCTTATATGTGGAAACACTTAACGAATCACCCATTAGAATTGTATTATTTTATACTTTACAACATGTAACAGTTTAGGCTATAATCATAACATAAAACTCTTGTAAAAACTCTTGTACTAGCTTCCAATAAACGTGGCATCAGCATCGATGTGAACACCTCAAATCGCAGCATCAATTTCAATGTATCTTTGAAAGGTTCACATCAGATTATTAATATCTTGGCCTCGAACGTGAGGATACAGACGCAATTAGGGACACCAAAACAAACCATAGGACCTCGTTTTGCCAATTTACTCTAGCAGATTTGCGAATTACACTAAACGACTTGTTCCCTATAACGTAGTTGGTTACTAGCAGATATAATACAATCCCGGAACAAGTTCGGTACCCCACGATTATTGATTTTCAGTCGTTATAAACGTAGTAAGCCGGCGAACGGTAATTGTCGAACACACAGAACTAAACAGAATTGGGTTAATAATGGTAATTAACGTTAAATAATTACCGCATATTTCCGGCAGTAAATGTGTATTGGATTTCATGATATTATGACAATGACTGTAAATAATTCAGCGCTAATTGCATTCTGTAACACACACACACATAAGGAAGCTCATACACACACAGTAAAGGTAAAAGTGAACTAACCGACGAGGCGGTAGTGGTGTGCACGTGGTTGTACGTTGTTTCGATTAAAACGGAAATTGTTAACTTCAACTGCATTCCGAGCTGTATTCTGTTTAATATTTCATTAATTAACTTTTCGATATATTTATCGAACATGCTCAAATAAGCTATTGTGCACGATTATATATGTGGATTTAAAATTTGTTTTTATGTATTTTGTAGCGAATATCCTTTAAAGCATACTAACAAATATTTAACCGATAAAATTTCCATTCAAATTACCAAAATAAATATTTTTCGAATGAATGACAAACTTTCTATTCTGCATTGTAGAGAGTAAGTGAAAATTGAAATCGTAAAATAATAGATAATTTTAGAGGCGTTTACAGCAATTTACTCGACAAAAATGTACAAATGAGAATATCTAATTAGATTTCTTCATGCGTACATGCAAACAGTAAGTGAAAATCTTTGTTCCGTATTGACTCCTTGAATCTTCTTAAGGACCTTCTGCCACAAAAATTTGAACAAGCCTTCGAAGGAGTTTACCAACTGCGACGCGTTCTAGTACAATGCAGTGATTCTACACCGCTGCTGTAAAGAAAACTAGAGCGCGCGCTAAGTCCGGCTGCTCATAACCCGTGGCTGGGTCGTGGATCTTTATGAGACAGCTACACTTGTAAGGGCGCCAGCTATGACCAAGAGCAAGGTAGTCAGGAAAATTTGACGAACATCAAAAGCCACGTTTAAGAAAATAGTTTAATAAATTGTATAGAAATACAAAAATGTAAAAAAATACAAATTGTAAGATATATGATGGATATAATAAACGACTATAAATGATTAACCCTGTATCACAAGTTCTAAAATCTAAGTTTAAAGCAGGCTTAGTACAACGTAACTATAAATTATAAATTCATAAAATCAATTATGGATAAAAACGAAGTTCGAACGGTCATCAAATTTTTCTATTTGGAAGGGAAAACCGCGACGGAAATCAAATCAAGGTTAGATGCCGTTCTTGGGGATTTATCACCTTTATTTTCTGCAGTGAGTTTTTGGGTTTCAGAATTCAAGCGTGGCCGCGCGCATATAAATGATGAACCACGTTCAGGACGCCCGAAAACGGCTACCACGCTACTAGAAATCGTGGATAAGATCCTTGACATGGTTTTGCCAGATCGCCAAATAAAAGTGCGTGAAATTGAGGAAGCCCTGGGCTATTATGAACGAGTAGTTCATATTTTACATAATGAATTTGGTTTAAAAAAGTTTTCTGCACGGTGGGTGCCGCATTTGCTCAATTTGGAGAAAAAACGCATTCGAGCTTGAACCTCAGCCGATTGTTTGGAAGTGTTTACGAGGAATCCAAATAGACACCAGAAACAAAAATACAATCAAAACAGTAGATTGAACGCGGGGAATGGGTTAGGAAGAAGGCAAAGACTATTCACTCGGCTGGAAAGGTGATGGCATCGGTTTTTTGGGACGCAAAAGGAATTTTGCTAATTGATTATCTTGAAAAAGGAAAAACTGTTACTGGCCAATATTACACAACACTTTTGGACAAACTGAAAGCAGCAATTCAGGAGAAACGCCCGGGAATGGTCAAGAAGAAAGTGTAGTTTCACCGCTCATTCAAGTGCAATCGCTCAGCAAAAATTGACAGAATTAAAGTTCGAAATCCTTCCGCATCCGCCGTATTCGCCTAATTTGGCTCCGTCAGACTTCCACTTGTTCCCGAAATTCAAAATATTTCTGAGTAGAAAGAGATTTTGGTCGAATGAAGAACTGATAGAGGCTGTAAACAACTATTTTGGGAATCTCGAAGAAAGTCGCTTCCGGGAGGGTACCGAGGAGCTAGAGAAACGTTGGACGAAGAGTATTGAGCTTCGAGGAGATTATATTGAAAAATAAAATATAACTTGTATCTGATTTACTTTGTTTTCATTGTCATTCCGGAAACTTTTCAATTTACCCCCCCAGCGATGCTCCTATCTCTTTAATCCGTCCAAAGAGTAGTTGGCATCTGGTTCTGAAAATGGACGTTTACGAATGTGATGACCTCATTCGATGAAAATCTCAGCCTTCCTTTGAGCCAAGGAAAAACAAAAAGTCGCTGGGGCCCAGATCTGGTGAATAGGTTGGGTGATCTATCAATTTGAACCCTAATTCGTGAATTTTTACCATGGCGACCACTGAAGTGTGAGGCTGTGTGTTGTCTTGGTGGAACAATACTTAATTTGTCTTCAAATGCGGCCCTTTTTCCGCAATTTCTCCTTTCAGCTTGTCAAGTAATGATGCGTAGTATGCCTACGTTATTGTTTTTGCTCTTTCAAGATTGTCGAGCAACACTCTAACTAGATGGCCCTCGAGCAAACAGGAAAAATTGGTCCATTCAAATAATTCAAAGCAAACTAGGATTTATATAAAAAGACGAAACTTGGTGTCATAATTCGAAATATCAACTTATTGAACATTCGTATACGCCACTGCATTCTACTCCAAAAAGTGCCTCAAAAACTTACGAAATTGAAGTTTCGTTTATAACTAAAAAACAAAAGACGATAGGTAATTGATCCTTTCATCAATGAATTTACCTTGAACAAAGACATCGAGAGTGTATCACCAATTTTTTGTTCTAAATCTGATAGTTTGCCATTTACCATACAAAAGTATCCAAATTTGTCCGTCCTGTACGTATTCTCACGTACGTATTCGAGAGTGTTTTCGGCTGCATTGGTTAACCGTCCACTTCAGGGATCTGTTCCCTATCTATTATTCACATGAGATGCCCCAAGTGGCGGACTACGCCCTGAATGTATTACTTTTGCATCGGGTGATGTAGGATTGTGTTTTGCACTGCAAGTGCAATAGTAAAAATGTTTGTCATTCTAGACTCATTTAAACGCACACTGTATATTTCTGAACACAGGATAAGAACAAAAAATATAAAAACGAACAATATTTTCCGTTGTATGTAGTTGCTCTTCAAATGCTCTTCAAATGCATTAACAGCTTCCTGTTGTGTTAAAAAATGGATTCCACGTAATTTCTTCTTAATAGTTGGAAAGAAGAAGAGATCACACGGAACTAGATCCGGGTTGTAAGGTGGATGTAACATTAATTTTATCCCAGCAGAGCGAGGAAACTCGGTTGTCAACTTGGCAGAGTGTGCAGGAGCGTTGTCATGGTGTAACACAATTTGTTTTTGCTGAACTTTTGACAACAATGTTGGCAAGCAAATGGTGGTATAATATTCTGCATTAACTGTTTTCCTATTCTCTGGAAAAATAGAGCAAATGTAACTAGTACGGCTGAAGAAAGAGGCAATCATTTGTTTAGCACAACTTCGTGATTGTTTTATTTTTGTGGGCCGCATTTAATTTTGAAACATCCATTGAGTAGATTGCTTCTTTGTTGATGCCAGTAGATCCATGTTTCATCACCTGTAACGATATTATAAACGGCCTTGGACGTACCTTCAAGATAACGTTCAAGGTTTTCTAGGCACCAGTCGACCCTTGTTTTTTTTGATCAGCTGTTAAACAATGTGGTATCCAATGACAACACATTTTTTTCGCATTTAAATGTGTGTGAAGAATTTGTCTGAATTGCAGTCATTCCAATGCCAAGAGTTGCCCGAATTTCACTGTAGGTCACCCGACGATCTTCTTCAATCATGCGACGAACGGCATCAATGTGACTTGAGGTTGTTGCTGAAACAGGACGACCTTCACGATTTTCATCCTCAAGAGATGATCTTCCCCGTTCGAATCCTTTGAACCAGTTAAACACGGTCGTCCGACTTGGGGCTTCTCCAGGAAACGCATTTTGCAAACGAGCAAATGATTCATTAAAGGCTAAACCTGAAGGAAAATCATACAAAATCATTGTATGAAAATGTTCTCGGGTCATTTCACACTGACCGTTTAACTCTTCAAAACATTCTGTACGCTTTTCGAAAAAAGATATCGAATTCAAATAAACTGCGACTTATTCGCAAACGCTTGCTACATTAAACTAACCTCAAATTTGTTGACAATTACTGTCAGTGTTGCCATATGCACAAATATACAGTGCACTCCACGTACTACACGAAAATTACGTTACGAGATCTTTTACTGTGTAAAAGTGTAATCAAAATATCTACACTTACAGCATTTTCTTTCAATTCAATTCACTTATTGGAGATTCACCGTCGTTTTTATTAACAGTTATTGAAATTGCACGGAACTATTTGTTTGCAGATATCCCTTAGATTTATGAGGGTAGTGTGAAAACCTTCAAGCCTCAGCATGAAGATGGTATTACTCGTCAAAAAGTATTCTGGTAATATAATTGCGCATATGCTGAAAGATACCTTTGAAAGTTCTTCATGTTGGGCACTCAATTGTTGTTTAATAGTCATTTGTGTTAGTTGATGTTATTGTTTCTGTAAAAATTGCAAAAATCGAATATCTGTACCATCATTCGTCACAGTTAAATTTTGGGCAGCTGAATTTAAACGTCGCCGTAACAGTTTGGTTGACGATGTACCTTCGGGACGGCCAAAAACTGTAACCACTTCCGATAACATCCGAAAAGTTCACCAAATGGTGCCAGGCGACCGTCAAATTGAGGTTAGGAAGATAGCAGAGGCTGCGGACATCTCGAAAGAATGTGTTTGTCATATATTGACTGAAGATTTGAGCATGAAAAAGGTGCAATACTTGCTCACTCAGGATCAAAATCGCATTCGAATCAACACCTCCAAAGCCCTGTTGAAGCAGCTTAAGTGAAATACGTCGGAGTTTTGGGGTCGATTGGTAACTGTGGATGAAACAGTGGACTGCGAAGGGTGAATCGGCTCCGAATAAGGCGGAGGCTGTTCCATCGGCGGGGAAAGTGATGGCGATTGTTTTTTGGGGTACTCATGGATGGCGTCATTACTTGACAAGCTGAAGGCAGAAATTGCGGGAAAGTGGCCGCATTTGAAGAAAATGAAAGTTCTGTTTCACCAAGACAACGCACCGTTCCACACTTCAGTTGTCGACATGGCAGAAATTGAGTTTGGGTTCGAATTGGTACGCCACCTCAGATCTGGCCCCCAGCAATTTTTTTCTGCTTTCATGGCTCAAAGTTTTGCTCGGAGGACAGAGACTTTCATCGAATGAAGAGGTCATCACATTCGTAAATGCCTATTTTGCAAAGCAAGATGTTAACCACTATTTGGACGGATTCAAGAGATGGGGGCATCACTGGGAAAAGGGTATTGACGTACGCGGAGTTTATATTGAGAAATAAAGCTGAATTTGACAAAAAAATACTTATCTCTACTTGGCTACGTAAATCATTTGACAAGTGGATCTTAATCTGAGTTTCTTCCAAGCGTAAATTTTCACCTTCACACTTGTTATTCATTAGGTACGATCTTATAAAAGTCAATCCAAATCCAAAAACATAACTAACGTCTGCAAAATTGTTTTCATTCCATTGCAAATCTGGAAAAGATGTCATCCCGCCCTTAACAATTGAAACAGCGACAATTCTATTCCGTTTTATACCTTTCCACGGTACCAATTTACATATCTAAGCCAGTAAACCACCCATAATCACTAGCTATATACATCCTTCGCACTAAATTTTATTTGTCTCGCGTCACCTCTGTATTAAACAAAACAAAGGTATAAATCACAGTGGCACGTTACGAGGCGGCAGGCTGAAAACGGCCCCGCGACGTCTACATTTAATGGTAACGACCGGCGGTAAGCGTTTTGGCGATAATAACGCCCTCTGTTTCGCGTCTCACTTTTTCGCAGATGTATAATTCGTATTTATAATGAACGCGCAAAAGGTTAGGAGTATGAACAGATTTTAAGTAAGTTTAATTGCAAATCAGTTCTAAATAAGTCCAAGATTTGTTTTAAATTTAGACCTATTAATATGGTGCCGATTATAAAGAAATTTACCGAACAGATAACGTAATGAATAGCTAGAACAGTTCATTGAAGACCGACATTCGCTCATGTTTCAAAAAAGGATTATTCTTCAAACGTCCTTGAGCTTAACCACAAAAAATATCAAGTCGTTGGATTGGCATTCCTGTGACGACGAGTAAACAAAAGCGACAGATAGAAAAAATCTTTTTGGCAACAGATGTTTTCGGCAATAATCATAATGGATCTCCCTCGAAACAAAAATTGACCTCTGCCTTTACATTTTTTAATAATTTTATTAGTTTCGGATGTAGGCGTCTAGGAAGTTTTCAAATGAACACACTGTATAAGTAGGGTATTGGAAATAAACGGGACCTGTGATTATCTCTTAATTTGATACTTCATTAAGAAAATCTCAATAAATCTAGGTAATTTTCAAATTTATTCAGAAAAACAGTATGGTGCACACTATACTTTCCAGCTGTCACCCTCTCAGTAGACTTATCACGTAGTTCATTAGATGGCGTAAGCAATTAAGGTATATAACAAGTTATGGGCAAGTAAAAAGCCAACAAAGTTCCTGTAATCAGAGATTTGGTAAATCTAAAACCCTTTTCGTTAATACGTACGTGTAAAATTGTTCTTAAGGAGAAATTCCTTCCACAACCAGAAATGAAAAGAATATTTTATAAAGCTTCATTGAACCATATGCTTAATGGAGGAAATTTATTAATTGATACGCTTAGAATTGAAGAAGGAGAAGCCTTTTAATGTGAGTCACTCTTTCGCTGGCCGGCTACCGTCCTGGGTAATTATTTTCTATATTCGATTTGAAATATTAATCGCGTCTAGATATTCTACGCTATAATGCGATGTAGAAGAGCCGACGAGAAGGATTTTACTTTTTTATACGGTAAAAGTTTCATGCAACATTATCTCCGTAATTATCTTTTACATTGTTAATACTTCATGGTATCCAGAATTACTCTGAATAATTTCACGGCTGCGTTTCTTCAACGTAGCGAGAATATGGTAGGTATTATTGAGGCGGCGACTATGCAACATCTGCACTAAACAGTATAATATGTAATACAATATACGAAATATGTTTATAACAAGTGCGCTGCATACAATATTAAAGAAGATGATTATTATAATATTTCCATCGGATATTCTATTTCAGACCACGAACCTGAGCCTATCGAAATGAAATAAAAAGAAGGTTACGTGTCGTTAGATATTATCTGGTTGGGGAAAAAATGAAGTGCGACGAATTCCCCCACTTCAATTATGGAAGGAAATTGTTTGATGAATTCATAAATAAGGAGATAGTTTAGATTTTGATGATCGAATCGAACCAAGTTGTAAAGAATTATTCAATAGTATCTCTCCACCCAGGATGTTATGAGCGCATTTACATGGTATTAATAATAATATTATTAATAATAACAATGATAATAATAATAATAATAATGTAGGGTTCTGCCAAAGTATGAACTGATGAGGTTTGGAGAGATTGCAGTCAATTCATTATTGACACATTGTTGACAAACGGATACCTTATTCTTTACCATCAAGTGCACATTACAGGCGAAACTAGTAATCCAATCATATAATTTAGTAAATGCTTCAAACCTAATGTACTTAGACAAATAATTTTACTAACCAACTCTAGTTTGGAAGCTAGTTATTTAACAGAAAGCTATTTAATGTAAAAAATCACTTCAATTGTTCTACTGAGTAATTTTGATTCTCGGAACTCGCTAACAACCCTAAATAAATTACAACCTTAATACCTGCACACCCGTTATACTTATATTCTTTTTTTAATGGCTCCAACGTTTAATTTTTGGCAAGCAGACGATGGCGGTTATTAACGTTAATGAAAACCACATATCCACAAAACCTAAATTTCCTCAATGACTGTAATTATCCAGAGGGCGCCATATACGCAAGCGGAACTTTACCTTATCTTCTCCTTCTAGAAGCTCTCAAATAGTAATCGTCTATCCTTTTTCTCGTGCAGTAATAATAGAAAAAAGGCGAACCTTCTGTTAGAAGGCAATATTCTACTACATACTCGTGTAGTTAGCGTTGTAGAAATGCTGTTTCGTGAGTGCACAAAAAAAGGTCGGTTCCTAATGTCGAAATAAGTGCGACCGGCAATATAGCTGAAATACTGGATCATTCCGTTTTTGCTGCAGATGCTCGCATAGATAGGAACGAGTTCTAACACATATCTAAAGGTGGAGTAAATTGGCTATGTATTTTATATGTACTTTTGTGAAAATGTATGTCACTGGATGAATTGGTATCATTTCTCAAATAAAGAATATCGATATTTTGAATAAAATATCGATATTCTTTATAGGTATTACAAATTTAAGGATTATTTATCGCAACTTGATCGCCATAACAACTTGATTCAGCTGTTTATGTTAATTGTAAGACTTGTGTCAGAAATAATTAGATAGACGGCATTTCATGCTTTTGGTTGAGTTAGGCATTTGCCATTGCTTTCCATTAAAACAATGTCTTTCGTTTTTGTTGCATTAATCTACTGTTGCTTCTTCAACAGTTTTCTAAAGGATGCTAGGTCTGTTGAACCATATCCATTCCGGTCTGGTGGACCGTATCTATTACTATTTAAATTGCATCTATTGTAGGTTGCCTTTTTCATCTTTTGCTATTATACCGGAAGGTCCTAAAATAGGTTCAAAGCAGAATTAAAAGATAAACAGCTGTGGCTATGTCTTGATGAGACGGCAGATTGCAAAAAAAATTCTATTTGGAATATTATGGTACGAGCGCTGGATCCCGTTAAACTGAAATTTGCAATTTTATTAGCTAGCAAAAGACTAAAAGAGTGTACCAGTGAAGCAATTACGGCCGTAGTGCTCGATACGTTACAACAATTCCAAGTGTCAGCTAGTCAACTGTTGATGTTCATGAGCGATGGTGCAGCGACAATGTGTAGTGTAGGCCGTTCTCTTAAAGAAGAGTGTGAGCGATTTTTACATGTTACGTCTAAAGTCCATGCTTTACATCTTGTGGCACAAACTATATTAATGTTACCCGGAGGTGGATGCATTAATAGCAAATACAAAAAAAAATGTTTCTCAAAAGCCCTAGGTTTTGTTCTGGTATTTGCGAACCACAACAGCCTATTCTTACGCGTTGGGGAACGTGGTAGCAAGCTGCTTTTTATTATTCTCAACATTTCCAAGAAGTCAAATCTGTGATTGTGCAATTCGACCCTGCCGAAGCTACATCTATTAAGGAGAGCCAGAAAGGACTTCTAGATCCTTCTGTTGAAACAGATTTAAAAAGTATTAGCAACAATTATAAAGGGTTAGCAGACCAAATGTATAGTGGGGCGTCTGCAGATTCCTTATCTAACTCTAAAGATTATTTCAATTATGCCTGTCTTACGGTAGATGTGGAACGGTCTTTCTCAAAATATAAGTACATTTCTTCATCGCGGCGAACATCCTTCACCGAGGCAAATGTGGAAACATACCTGATGGTGCAATTTTTTCAACAAGCCTATCCGCTTTATTAAGAAGCTGCGTTTATATTTTATATTATTATTTATTGTTGCGTTATTAAGTACAACAGATTTTTGAATAACTACTTTGGTTACTTTTTACAGTTATTACCTTGTTACATCACATTTACAACACATACCATTTTTAAACAAAAAAAAAATTACAATAAAAACCCCTCAGCGTGTGCATATATTCGCTCTATTTACCAAACATTATTATTGCGTCGGGTTCAATTTCTTACTCTGCTGTATTGATTTCAAAATTTCACATGTCTGCTGTGAGTCACATATACGCTATTTAAGTATAATAAGCGGCCCATGCATCTGACTCCGATTCTGTTGCGGGGACCGACTTGACCCGCTCTATTGATGAGTCATAAAAGCTCTACAGGTAAAGCATAGGTGCGAATATTAATAGCTTTGTCCATATTTGCAATTGGCACAAACGCCAAAGAAGTTAGCACCCTGGTGTTCAAAGCAAATTGTGGATTGTTACTACAAGCAGAAAAATGTTTAGTGTATCAAGACTGTCCGCCTTACTTTAAGACAATTATCATTTCAATTATCTACAATAGAATTGCTGTTTAAAATTAAAGGTAATATTTTCTTAGTGTTTTTCTCCCAGAAGCACATATATTTGTAATGAAATAGTTGCATTTCTTTGTTTAAGAAATTTGTTAACTTGATTCGAGAAAATGTTTTACTATTACGTTGGCTGTCTCTTATTATAATAAGAGGCATCGCAAGATGTATACAAATTTATGTTGCGTTAGTATTTACATAAGAATAATGTTGATTTACATATACTTATTACTTAATTTCAATTACACTCATACTTACCCATATATTGATACAACCTTTAACGTACAACGTTTCATGAACACTTTCAAAAGATACCGGTTAATGTAATATCTTTTGTAGGGACCCACATTCTTAGAAAAGTAATATTAAATGTGTATCCGCCAATGAATTTATAAATTAAGTGATTTTTATTAATTGTAATACCTACTGAATATTTTTTTAACTTAGGACTAAATGATTTACGTCGAAGAAACATGTTTGTCTTGGATTTTGTGATTTTCTAACCCCCAAAAATATTTATTTGGTACAAATAAAATTATTTTCTTATATCAAACATCTTTTTAGCCATGAAATAAAAATACCTTTTTGAATAAAGACTGATTTTTTCAAGAAAATCCAGCTTCTTGATGGAAGGAAATATTCCTATTAGTGTATATTCCGTATACAGAAAAAGAAACATTTATTACCTCACTGTACGTCAGATTTTAATTACTTCAAACACGTCATATTCACTACAAGGTTTATTGGTTTTTATGTTTTTGTATCTTTAGAAGCGCCGTACAGAATTCTATATAAAAACTTAACCATTAGAACTGAAACATAAAACCAGAGGAAGATTAGACACGCTAATCGATTCTTTACGTAAATCAATTACTAAAGTAGAACGTAAAGAAGACGTAGCTGCTTGCTAATCCGTTTTTTTTTCTGCGAAACAAAAAGAAAAGAAGGAGGAAAAAAAATTGGGCGAGTGCTGGTATTTCCTCTCCATTAAACCTCGTTCGATAAATTAGTAATAAGTTGAGGAAAAAGGTTAGATTTGAAACGAGCGAAATTATCTAATTAATGAGAAAATTTATTCAAAAACATCTTATTCTTGAACGAGTTCTCGATAATACCGATTAATAATATGAGAGCTTATTCTCGTAAGAAGTCGAACTCATGAGCTGGTCTTTGCTTGTTTTTTTATGCATTTTGGCTATATTTATAGGTATTTATGTATGCTCAATAGGATAATCACATCCTCTTGGGTGTTATTTGCTGCTTTAATCGGAGTTTTATCTTGAAATTGTAGGCAATAATAATAGCGAAAGGCAGAAATGAAACAATGGCCCAGATTTAACAAAATTCTATAAAGGGATTAGGCGACCGGTTTCGTGTTTAACAAACACGATTATTCAATAATAATAATATTAATATTCTGCATGGGCGACTTAAAATTGTATGCATAAAACGAGGAAGATCTTCAAGACATGATGAAAACTGTCTGTCGGGCTTAAAATTATACGGGCCTGACGGGCAGAGAATGTCTTATTAAATACATCGAATGGATATAACGTATGCAGTAAATACTGTTTAGTTTTTACGCTATTAGTATTAGTAGTATTAGTATTAACTATTTTAATGTATGCAATGTTATGTTACGCTTTATTTTGGTTTCATACAATATAGTACACAAAAACAAACAAAATAAATGTTTCATTCTACTCGTTATAATGTAGTAATTAAAAAATGTTTAGAAATAGACGGTGCAGGTATAATTACTTAAACAGGCTAAAATAATTTAGATGGGCCAAACGGGCCTAAATTTCTTAAGGGGTCGGGCCGGACGGGCCTTGTGCCGAGGTAATGAACGCAACGGGCGGACCTACTCCATGCTGTAACGGGCCAGGGGTGGGCCAGGCCGTGAAAAATAGGCCCGTGCAGTGCTCTAGCGCGGTCTACCACCTGAAAAGAGGAAACAGGTTATAAG
This sequence comes from Dynastes maya, assembly GCA_029619315.2. Taxonomy (NCBI): domain Eukaryota; kingdom Metazoa; phylum Arthropoda; class Insecta; order Coleoptera; family Scarabaeidae; genus Dynastes; species Dynastes maya. The sequence continues at coordinate 25,260,664 of JAROYE020000008.1, forward strand.
ATTGAGGTGACATACGAGGTAGGCGCCATAAATTCTCGGCCTAATATAGAAAAAATAAACTCGATAAAATGTAACAATTTTTATTTTTGAACATAATCCCACTAACTGCGATACATTTATTACAACGACCAATTAATAATTCTATACCCTTGTAGAAGTAATCTAAAATTTTTCCCTAAAAATGTTGTATTACAGCTGTTTGCAATAGACTGTCGTCCCTAAAACGACGTCTCCTAAGGATTCTCTTTAAATGGGAAAATAAATAGTAATCACTTGGAGCCATGTCTGTACTATACGGCGAATGTTCCAATTCTTGAAAGCCACTTTCGCGGATGGCAGCTTGTGAAATGGCGGTAGTACATCGTGCAATAACCGAATACAATTTGTCAAGTTTCCTCGACGTTTTGTACGAATATTGCCCCTCAATTTATGCAGCAAAGACGCACAATATGTGCCGCAGACGGTTGTATTGCGCTCTTTAAAGTCAATGAGGAAAGTAACTTCACAATCCCAGAATGTTGTGGCCATCATCTTTCTCGTTGATTGAACAACTTTCGCCTTTCTGGGACGAGGTTCATTGGGTAGCCAAAATTCCATTGATTCCTTTTTAGATAAAGGAACATAATACAGAACCATTGTTTCACCTCCTAAGACAATGGATCCCAAAATCGGTTTCGGGTTGTCTTCACACATGTTTAAAAACGAGCGCGCTCATTCAACCAGACGTTCATGTTGGAGAGCAGAAGGAAGATGCGGCACTAATCTTATTCATACCTAAATGGTTATGGAGAATTCGATGAATACTTGTTCAGAAATGTCAGACATGACTGCTAGTTCTTTCATTTTCAAACGACGCTCTGCTAATACCATTTCTTCAATATTTGAAATTTTTTAAGGCGTTATCAGTAGAGCGGGCCAAGAGCGCCACGCGCCAGGTTCGCAATCAGGCTGCCGGGCGCATATATGTATGTAAACAGATAATTTAAATATGTAATTATTAGGACGAGGACCAAAACCACTGTCTATTACGTCGTGAAGACGCGCAAATATACACCTGCAGTTTAGGTGTTCGTTGATAAATAGGGCGTTGTTCACAGTGGGCCACTACAAAAAAAAAGTTCATTCATCGACGGCTACGAACTAACAGCGCGCTTATTCATTTACGGATGACGCGCTCTATTCATCAACAAATGACGAGTCTGCAGATGTTACGTTTGCACCACTTCGTGGCATACTAGAAACAAGCGTCGGTGTGCTCGCTTTAGTGATTATGTCTAACGTAACTATTAAAAATAAACGGCCATTACCTACGAAAGTTAATAAATTTCTTAGTGAATTTGTGGATTTACACTACAATGGGAGTACAATTTTCTGTAAAGTTTGTAAAAAGAAACTACTGTGCTGGAGCAAACGTGATTGTGAAAGACATATAAATAGCGCACACCACAGAAATAAAAGAAATGGTGTGTCACAACAACGTCAATTTCAATTAGAATTGCTTTTAACGTTTATGGTATGTGGTCTACCACTTCGTATACTTGATAAAAAAGCATTTCGAAAATTCTGGGGTACGTACAATGCCGAGTGGATACTACCATCTCGGACAGCGTTACGGAGAGATATTCCACGAATACGTGAGGACATTGAAAATCGAATTAAAGCCGAATTAAAAGATAAACAGCTGTGGCTATGTCTTGATGAGACGACAGATTGCAAAAAAAAATCTATTTTGAATATAATAGTGCGCGTATTAGATCCTATTAAACCAAATTTTGCAATTCTATTAGCCAGCAGAAGATTAAAACAGTGTACTAGTAAAGCAATTACGGCCGTAGTTCTCGAAACGTTACAAAAATTTCAAGTGTCAACCAGTCAACTGTTGTTGTTCATGAGCGATGGTGCAGCAACAATGTGTAATGTAGGCCGTTCCCTTAAAGAAAAGTGTGAAGGACTTTTACATGTTACGTGTAAAGTCGATGCATTACATCTTGTGGCACAAACTATTCGAGAGTGTAACCCGGAGGTGGATGCTTTAATAGCAAACACAAAAAAAGTGTTTCTCAAAAGTCCTAAGAGGACTAGGGCATTCCACAGGTTATGCCCTGGTATTCGAGAACCACCACAGCTCATTCTTACGCGTTGGGGAACGTGGTTAAAAGCCGCTTTTTATTATAATGAACATTTTCAAGAAGTCAAATCCGTTATTTTGCAATTCGTCCCTGCCGAAGCTAGAGCTATTAGGATGAGCCAGAAGGGATTTCTCGATATTTCTGTTGAAACACATCTAAAGAATATTAGCAACAATTACAAAGGGTTAGTAGACGCGATAGAAAATTTGCAAAATTCTGGATTGTCGTTGGTAGAATCAGTGCAAGTCGTGGACGAAGTTAGTACATTGTTACACAGTATAAACGATGCAACAAGTGGACGAGTTTTAGCTAAGTTCGATAGTGTTTTAAAAAAGAATCCGGCCTACACGAGATTAAGACAAATGTGCGATGGGGCATCTGCAGATTCCTTGACTAAGTCTAAAGATTATTTTAATTACGCCTGTCTTACTTCGGTAGACGTGGAACGGTCGTTTTCGAAATATAAAAACATTTTTTCGTCGCGGCGAACATCCTTCACCGAGGCAAATGTGGAAACTTATCTGATGGTGCAACTTTTTAAACAAGCCTATCCGCATTATTAAGAAGGATGGAATTTATTTATTATATCTTTATTTACAGTTACATTATTAAGTACAACAGAATAAGAAAAGCGTTCAGTTTCTCAGTTATTTCCTTATTACATCAAATAAAAAATCATAATGAAAATAAAAACACCTCAGCGTGTACATATATATATATATATATATATATATATATATATATATATATATATATCCGCTCTAATTACTAAACATTATTATTGCGTCAGCTTTTATTTTTTTACTCTTGTGTATTAATTTCGAAATATCACATATCTGCTGTGACTCACATATACGCTATTTACAATAAGCGGCCGTTGCGCCTGATTCCGATTCTGTTGGATGGCGCAATTTGGCCCGCTCTAGTTATCAGTGCAATTGGACGACCGGGGCCCTAATCACCTTCAAGCGATTCCTGCCCCAAACGGAAACATTGTGCCCATTTCTTTTCAGTGGAATATGAAGGAGATGAAACACCATAAACGCCGTCTAAACGTTAATGTAATTAGGCGTATGCCCTTCTTTTGTAAAAAATGTAATAACTGCTCGGTACTCGTTACTTGAGACATTTTCATGTACTAGTCACGTTGTCTGATTGGCTACTAAAAACTACTACTCTTCGAGCCGTAATATATATAATATAGGGCTAGCACATGTGCAACTATGACGCAATGGAGTTTGAACACGTTCGAACCTGTAATAAGCCTGTCAGGCCGACAATTTATGGCGCTTACCTCGTAGAACTGCAAAATAATACGACATCTATAACAAGATGAAAGTTATATTTACCTAGGAGTCGAACAACAACGAATGAACAAACTCGCTGAGGTAAAAAAAATCCTAAAAAATACCTATAAACCCATTATTTAAGAAATATGGAGCTCAGAACTTGCGGCTAAAAATATATAAATTCATTACCTTATCTACCTATTGAAAATAATAATAATAGTAATAATTCTACCTATAGGACCGTTCAATGCAGAATTCACGATCACGGAATGTAAGATATTCCTCGCTATTCCGGCTGCGTCTTCATGTTTCAAACGAACTGGTTTCAAATTACGCATTCAGACCAGATGTACAAATAAACAATAATGAGACATCGGGAAGTGCTCCTTATCTTTCACCTTGACTCTTACAATCGGCCTAGGCTCTATCCTTCTTTTTCATTCTTGTGCTAATATGCTACTTCTGCAAAAGCGATCTGTATACGCATGTAGAAGAATATACATGGAGTAATCTACAGAATAATTACAAACGCGTCAGTATGATAAAAAATGGTTACCGGATATAATTATCTTGCAGCACGTGAGCACTCTAAGCGTTGTTGCATGAGCCCAGAACTCGTAGCATTCGGTTTAGAGCAAGGTTAGCTTCGATTTACCTTGCGTACGCGTTTGCTGTTTCATTTATGAGGTCAACAACATGCGGAATATCTTTCTCCACATAGCCGTGCTAGAGGAGTTATATGACGCGTATACGCATTGCAGATTATTATTATTACAGTGTATAGGATATCTCTTTCGCTTCTACCAATACTCGGTCGAAAACAAGCTTTACACATCAAGTGCATGTGGTAAAGAATTTTATATGATATGTCGGACGCGTTTCAGAGCGCTAGCTGTATAGTTCTTCTTTTTATATCTGCCTTGCGCGTCGTAAACTCATTTTCTCTGTAATGCTGTAATGTCACGTCGCGCCGTCGACACTATCGCGTAATATTGTAGCAATATCTTAATGTCTTTCGTATCATAAAGTGCGTTTGTTATGCTATAGACGATATTTTGTTTGTCCTTTTTACTGTTTATTCGCCTTTCAATGAATGTAGCTTATAAAGTGTAATAGTGTGTAGAACATAAAGGAATAGAGTTTGTAGCGAGATATGTTTATAGTCTTTTCTCTTTTATCAATGTGTCTGTATATAGAAAAATAGTTTACAATATTAGCATTTAATTTCCCAACCAAAAAACTTAAGTTCATTATAACATGGTAAAGACGTCTTAGAGTGGAGTGGTCTATATGAGCCATCACGCCTGGAGTATGGCGCAATGCGTTTCGGAGAAATTGAGAGAAACATTAACATAATAACACTGTGCTCGAATTAGAGATCTTTTTTTGCAACAAGCTGAGCACCGGGGGGGGGGGGATGAGGATGAATCTAATTCGGGTATGCTGAATCCAATGGCACTAACCGTTCTTAAAAGTTAACTCACATTTTCGAACAATTTCAATTTAAAAATTTTAGGCCCAAAGACCCCCAAAAAACATAATTTTTATCATTTTTTTGCCATTTATTGAATTTAAATCGATGGAAATCGATCGAACAGACATCGTATCGACGAATGATAAATGGTCAATGCATTGGTTTTTGGGCACCTGGATTTGATCTTTATCTCAGTCATCGCTATTTTTTTTCTTTCTTCTCTTTTAAGTTATTTTGAGACCACAACTATGGTGGGCGTAGGTTGTTTTTAAATACCTACGCTGATGTTGATGGACTAATTATCAAAGATCATTAGTGTCCTTTTATAAGTCCAGACAATATTTCTGTCGTAATTTAGGGCGCTGCTAATCAGGATGTTCCTGTGTCGGATAGCGGCAATAAGGGTGTTGGCGGCTGTCTCTCGGATGTAATCCATGATATAGAGAATCGCCAGGTTGTTGTGGAGCGCCGTGCTCCTCATGTACCAGGGAGCGTCCATAGCTGTTCGAAGTACCCGGTTTTGGATGACTTGAAGTTTGGCAATGTGGCGTTTAGCAGCAGTTGCCCAGACTGCCCAGACAGTAAGTTAAAGTGGGATGGATCATCGAAAGGTAGAGGTGGATTTTACTAATTGAGTAGAGCTTGCTTCGACGATTCATAATCGGATTTAAAGCCCCCATAGCTTGTCGGGTTTTATTGAAGACGTGATCAATATGTCTGTACCAAATTAACTTACTATCCAGGATGACCCCGAGGTACTTCACTTGCCTGCTCCATGGTATTGCTTCGCCCAGGACAAGAGGATCTGCCGGATTACCATCTCTTTTCTTACGGCGGCCGGATCGGGCGAATAACACGGCCGAGCTCTTGGCCGCATTGATGAAGATTCTCCATCTGGAGTACCACTCTTCCAGGGCCTGCAGGAAGTCTTGCAATATAGCGTCCATTATACATGCGCTTGCCGATCTCGTGAAGATGCAGACGTCATCGGCATATAAGGCGAAATCTAACGAGACGTCTGTCGGGATGTTATTCATAAAGATTGAAAAGAGAATCGGGGATAGCACAGAACCCTGTGGTACCTCAGTTGCGAGCCCTCTTGCTGAAGAGCGTTACCCATCGAAACTTCCGGTCTGAGAGGAACGACGATATCATCCTAAATATGCCGGTGAACATTCCTGCAATTTGCATCTTAAAGAAAAGGCCCTCGTGCCACACACGTAACAAAAGGTATTCAATTTGGAACATTTATCCGTTTTTGATATTTCAAAACAATTGATTTTACAAGCCAATACAACGAGCAATCTCGAACTTTTCACTATTCACTTCGGTTTAGGTTATTTGCTTTAATATTTAGATGACTTTGACATCTGAAAACTGATTGACTGAAGACTGAGCTTTCAGCGGTTAACAGCGCCGCTTATATACCCATTTGACCAAGTGGCAGTAGCGTTGATGGAATTTTCTAGAAGGTTCACGAATGGTCCACGGGAGGTTCTCAAAGGTTCCAGAAAGCTCTTCGGCCATTGATCAGATTTTCCAGAAAATTCTGGAATGTTCCAGAAGGTTCTTTGGGCCTAAAATTTTTAAATTGAAATTGCTTGAAAACGCGAGTTAACTTTTAAAAACGGTTGGCACCATTGGATTCGGTGTACTCGAATTAGGTTTACCCCCCGGGTGCCCAGATTGTTGCATTTTGCAACTAGTACAGTGTAATTAAAGAAAATATAAAAGATAAAATAACGTCAAATGTAGGAAGACATATACTTCAGTTTAGACATCATAAATATAGACAAAAATGACACAAATTATATGAACAATTTGAATCTTGTCTATTAACTTTATTAGAGGCCTATAAAATTTTCAAGTTAACAAAAAATGTACTGATATAGATTGTCTCAATTACTAAACTAATTTAACATTTAAATCAATACTCACACTTCTAGCTTGACTATTCTCGCGTGATACATTCCGGCAATGTTGGTTGGATGCACATAAAAAAGTACCACGTAAATATACGTAAATGTGTAAGATAAGGAGAAAAAAAATAATCTGGGGGAAAATAGAGGGAAGAGGCCACCAGCCTGCTCCGCCTCACAAACTTGCAATCATATGCAACTAAAAAAGTCAACTTCACTTTCAGATGTAAGTAAATAAAAATAAATATATTTTTCATATATTCATCTCAACGGTATATTTGAAATTTATGTCACATTTTGATGTCATGCGAGGCGTCCACAAATCACACAATTGTGGACATAAACGTTAGAAAAACTGTTATTGACAAAAGAAAAACAAGGAACATTAAATAGATTTCTGGAATGTGAAACTATTTTACATTTGTTAAGAAGTGGAAAATGATACTCTCTTGAAACCCATGAAATTGAAAAACATCAAGCAAGTTATATTTTATTTACCTTACATAGTTTTCAATGATAATAAGGACTCTGGGGAAGTAAACAGCACAAAATGGCCACCTTATTCCTTAATTAATAGATTGGTGAAATTCTCTTTGATAGATGATATGAAGAATCATTGAGTTAATTAAATGTAGTGGTTTATAATAGTTGCTTCTCTGCAGATTTGTCGTATTCTTAAGAAAACGCAGTGTAAGTATTATATGAAAAATTTCAAGACTTTAATTCCGATGCAAACCCACGATAAGAAATTGGTGAAACAGAACATCGAAAGGTATAAAGTTTATATGGAACAATATGTGAATGTCTACTTCACTTCGCGAAACACGGCCAGAAACCTCCTAGGCAATTTGAAAGATGTAAAAGATAAATGGTAAAAAATTCGGGAATTTATAAAATTGTATGTGGAGACTTAAGTGGAACGAAGATTAGGCAAGCAGATACATACTTCAAACATACATATCTGTCTGTCTGAGATAGGCAACGGGAACCAGGTTCAAAGAACACATGGCGCATTACCGCTGTGGCAGAACTGAATCTTCAATATAATAATACTGAACAAAAATTTATTAAACCGAGAACAAGATACACATTTTTTTCCTTTAGTTCCTAGTATTTCGCAGGTTTTAGCGTAGGATAAGCATTTGTAAATATCTTTTAAAGTATAAATAGAATGGAGTTTGTTAGAGTAAAAAAAAAAATTTCCACGCATCATTCCGCCGTACATTTTGTGTGGTGTGCAGTGTGCCGATACTTTTAACGCTTGTAAGACATACTTCTCTAAACGATTTTATCACACATCTCTTCTCCATACATGGTTATACACGAAAGTACGTCCATGACAGTATTTCGTTTATAAACATACGTACATACATACATCCGTACCATGTAATCACAACGTACAAACTATATTCATACAATCTGACTTTACTAGATGTATATGCCGTTCAACTGTTCGTAAAAACTACGTGTAATAAAAAAATTTCCATACGTCAACATTGTTTTATTACCAACGACGTGTTTTCTGTATGTCTTCTGACCGTTCAACTTATCAGTGACACGATCTTTTTCCAGAATATCAAATACGCTATCAATCAAGACGTACTAGCAGGTTTTATTTTTGGAGTTATTGCTATATATATGTATTTGGCAATGTTGTAAAGTTGGAGTATTGTATATGGAATAAAATCTGACGTATGGTAATTTTTATTTAGGTACAGGAAATAAATTGGATGTTACGTCATGTGTGGAAATAATTTTTTGATGTACTTATTCTCGCCTTATATAAAGGATGAAAAGAATGCTCTTAAAATATGCCTGAAGTACGGTTATAGAACATCATAAGGTGTAAGTCAATTTGATACTCCACGCAATTAAATCAGAAATGCAAAGAAAAATATATAAATCATTCTACATTATTGTAAATGAAATATCCATCTAGTGCGTGGACGGAAGATAATTCCATTCCTGAGTATTTTAGAGAAAATGTTTTCAAATAAAAAATATTCGGAGATAAATGCTGCATAACATATAATTATATTCAAGTATACAGGGTGTTCAATTTTCGTTGCGCTCGATAGAAGTTTGGTTTTTTAAAAGAAACAGCCTTAATACTATTACGATTTTAGATACTCCTCTTCAATTCATGGCAACTTTCATTAATATTTCCTATACCCATCTATTTTAGTTTTTGAGATAATTAACATAATTTGCGAAATGTTTCTATAACGACCGATATTTCAAACACCTTGCGCGCTACGGTGGCGATTCAAATTTTATTCGATTAAATATCTCTTGCGGTTTGTGACAAGACATCAAAGATTTTGTATACCAACCAGATTCTACAAGAAGATAATCGATATCGTTGCCAAGTTTGATTCATGTTGTTTTGATGTTTTTAAATGGAGCACCCTGTATATTTTTACAAAATATAATAGAGAAGTTCTTCTAGAATAGTTTTTTAAACACTTTCCTATACCTAAAGTGCGTCCTTCCTTAGTAAATTAAATATGAAGCTATGCAGATAAGCTTTTCGTTTGAAAACGTAGGGTGCTGTGACGAAATACTATAAACGTTGGTTTTCGTAAAGATATTCATTAAAGCAAATGTATGAACATTACCTTTTTTGGTACAATTGCATCATCTACTCGAAGTAACCATTATTTTTCTACACACTAGAGCAACGCAAACTGCCCTGAAAGCCAGTGGCTGACGCACAAAAGTTTACACAAAATCAACACGGCCGGGACAATTCGGTATAAGCGTCAGTATAACTGCGACTCGAAAGCCGATCTGTTGTGTATGCATCTACGCTGTCGTATACTATATCGTAGTTCTACGTTTGTTTTGAAAATGTTTCCTACGTCGCGAAAATGACCAAAGTTGGACACAATAAGAGAATTTATTGCAGAAATGCCTGATTTAAAGTGTGATGGCGCTAATGTGTAGTGTGTAAAATAGATTTAATGCGTTGGTCGAAAAGTGATTGTCTACAGCACATAAATAGTGCAGGGCATATTTCAAAAAAAAAATTCCACACGAGATTGTGACAAATTTAAATTTAATTTATGTATTACCTTTATTGCATGTTGTGCCGTCTGCTCGTGAGCATGTCCAGAAAAGAATTAAATCGGAGTTGCAAGATAAAAAACTGTGGTTATGCATGGACGAAACAACAGATCGTAAAAAACATTTTGTGGTTAATGTAATGGTACGCACAATGGAACTACATCGACCGTCACCCTCAATTTTACTAGCTTCCAGACGAATACAACAATGCACTGCCGAAGTAATTTCAATGTTTGCCTGAAACTCCAAGAAATACTCAATCGAATAAAATTTGAATCACCACCCTAGAGCGTAGGGCATTTAAGATATCGGCCGCCAAAGAAATATTTCCCATAAATCTCAAAGTATGTCAATTATCTCAAAAACTAAGATAGATAGGTATAGGGAATATTGACGAAAGTTGACGAATTGAAGAGGGGCATCCAAAATCACAACAATATACAGGATGTTCCATTTAAAAAACTAAAGTTGTATCGTGCGCAGCGGAAACTGAACAGCCTGTACACGTGGATATAATTTTATGTTGTATAGCATTTATCGCCGAATACTTTTTATTTGAAAACATTTTCTCTAAATTGCTCAGATAGAGAATTACCGTTCGTCCACGCACTAGTTGTACACGCTGTATAGTATTTAAAGGAATACAATCCAAGTACTAAGAACATTCAAGATACCGAAGATTAAATGAATAAATTTGTTCTATGAAAGTAAATCGAAAGCCCTCAGAGAAATTTGAGTACGCCAGAGAGAACCCACTTATTTACGGTACTACTCAACGTAATTTTGAGAATATAATAAGAAATAGTACAGTAAACAAAACAGTAACTTTGTCTAATAAGAGCCACCAGCCCTTTACTAATGCAGATGACGTAGTCATAATGTCTTGAGGTCCCAAAGAATTAGAACAAATAGCCGGAAAAGTTATCGAACGAGCTGACGAAGTAGACATGAGAATCAATGAGGCCAAAACTAAATACATGGGAATTAATAGCAAGATAGAAACTAACAATGAAACAACGTTGACGATACAAATACAAAACGAAAATAGACAAGTTTAGGTAAGTTCATTGCTTCATAGAAGTGGTATTGAATTTTGAAAAACAACAAAAATATAAAACAAAATCTAAAACATGACACTTGAAACGTAATATGCACATGCACATACGAATCTATGAAACTTAGCCAATCTGGCATGTAGTGCACCCCAATATGACAGATTATGCTGAAATTAAAAAGAAAAGAACACCAAAAGACCAGGCATAAATAAGATCTAGGTACTGGAAAGTGATTCGTTCCTGGCATAAGCCCCTGTGGAGTAGTGATTTGCATGCCTGTCTGGCGAACGGGAGCTGTCAGGTTCGAATCCTTATAGGGGGTAATATTTTTGAAAAATTTAATAACGTCGGGAAAACCAAGGTTATCACTAACTTTCATATTTCATCGATGGAAGTCAATATGTATTAAAAGGATACCAAATTCGAACAAATAAATAAACTTGTGTATCTACGTGTAACGAGAAGTAAGATATACACGTCGGTCCAGTTACGAACGGGATATTCCGGTACGCACGCTTGTCCGCTCAATCACGTGATATTATAATTCAATGCCTTCTGACAAAATGTGTTAATACAGCATTACTGCGTATCTTTTCTGTATTCATTTTGCTGCTGCTATACGATGTAGGAGAACGAAAAAGTAATTCTAAGTACAAAAAAACAACGATTCGTATAAAACTAAAATAAATTCGATAATTACACAAAATAAATTACTTTATTAAGGAGAAAGATCTCCTGGCAATTTTAACCTCTGTAACTTTTGTATTTGTTGCGTTTCAAAATACCATTTCAACTATCGAACAAACCCTCACTTCTCTCTCCTCCCGTTCGGGATGCATTAAAGGGATTTGAGGCTGTTCGTTTATTTGATGGCATTTACGGCAATTCCCAAAATACCATTTAATGATCTGTACCATATCCGCGGTTGTATAAATTAACATAATGTATCTGAAATCCACGATCACTTGTTAGAATCTTGCGAGTGCGTAGATAGACAAAGAATGCTTCAGATAGGCGTCTTAGAGCTACGGAGTTGCGAACGAGGGGGTTGGCCGGCGGGAATAAATTCAAGTATGCCAGATCGCGTTACTCGCATCCCCGTGTAAGCTGAGCCTACGTGTATAAAAACCACATTGCGATCAACAAAGAAAAATCAGATCAAGATAAAAATTTGGAAGAGGATTGTTAGAGGAATATTTGGTGCGATTGATGAACTATATAATAAGCTGAATATACATAAGTAGTCAAGATCTACAAATTATGATGGCTGGAGCTACTGGAACGAATGAATGACGAGAGAGCGATGAAAATTGTGGGATGAAGAATACCAGATGGAAGAAGGCAGACCGAAAATGAAATGGACAGAGTCTGTGAGTGTGAGGACCTAGAGGAGAGATACGACACGAAACCACATGGAATGGAAAGTTAAAATATACCCTGTGTAACGTTGAGGAGCTTGACTGTTCTAAATATCGAAATAGAAAGATTGCAGTTAGTTCCAGAGAATTTCAAAAACGATAAGTACCTCGCGTTATTTTCATTCATCTAAAACTGTCAGTTAGAATTTACGTAATTGTTTTTACAACACACATAACCTCTTCCTTCTCAACGAGTCGTGTTAGTCAAGTACTACAGCTGTAGCTCACTATTAGGCTAACAAATCCGAGCGTTCCACTAATGAAAACACAATTTCCTTACAAAAACAACATTACGAAACAGCGTATTAAGTGTTTACGTTTATCTTCGAGTAGCAGCGCCCTCTACGCTAAGTGGAACAAACATTACACAGGCAGACGCATACTTCGCACACACATACGTCTACCTAAGTAACCCGCTGCAAGAGCTCCGACGTCGGCGAAAAGGGATTACGCCTGCCAACGTAAATATTCATCTCTTCTCCGAAGACACGAAGTTCCTTCGTCCCGCGCGTTGAATTCGCATGCATGCACGGATCCAACGCGGCCGGTACGGCGTGGGCGTCCGCTCAGCTGAAATAACTTCGGCCCCAAAACGTTCGCGAAATGTTTGAAATAACACTCGATTCGGTCATGTCAAAACATCTTCCGCTGAGGCGGGTAACTTCGTATCAAAGACTGGTGACCTGTTAAATTCGAGCTTTGTGTGGACGAAGGAAGAAATAAGTTAAAAAATTTGTCTTTTTGATGTGCCTATTGATGTTGGACGTTAAAAGTTCTCTTTTTGGCCTTTTCAAAAAATGACGGCGTTTGATTTTGTTTTGATTCAAGATAAGTTTTGCGATTTCAAATATCTGAGAGAAGGAATTTCAAAATGAGATGAAAGCAATGCTAAAGGCTTTTTGCGTATAGGTATATACTGTTATGTTCAACGTTGTATGTACGACAACAGCCTCCCTCGATTGTCACTTCTGAACGACCAAATGTCAGGTTGGAAATTTCTTCGTTGCCACATCGCCTCCAGCAAACTGGCTATGCCTCGCTCCATAGGCAGTTTGCTGCATTATATTTATAATATAAGTCCAGATAACTACGAGTGTGGTGTAGCATGGACAAATCTACTCGTCAGTTAATGTTCTCATTCACGTAATTCGTCCAAATTCATGTAGAAATCGTCTGAAATAAGCAACAGCGTAAATGGAAAGGTATTTTAAATAATATTTCATCAATTAAATCTTTATCTGAAAGGTTTATGTAAATTAATAGAGAATTTTAACGTTTAAAGTTTGTCAGTGACATTTTGGAACATAGAATCATCGAAATACGACCTCCTAGTTGAGTCACTGCATTCATTCATTATCGTATGCTATTTGCACAAATAATCTCATTTGATCGAAATTCATCGTAAAAGTTTCTATTTGGGTTGAATTATCAACATTGGCTGTGAAATAAAACAATCGCCGGTCTTTCGCGATTTAAAATAAAAGAAAGATGAACGACGCCATAATTTTTCGTCAATCTTTATTCAGCCTTGGTTGAGTCAAAGTGTTTCTTAACTCCGATCCCCATATAAAGTGCTCGATTGTGAAATCAAAGTCTTTATTTGAAGAGAAAAGGGTTACATTTCCAGAACAGGCAGTTTCCTGTAGTGGTTATATAAACGGAGAGCTTATATAACATTCGCATCGTTCAAAGTTCAAGGTTAGTTACTTTTAGAATCTTAAAGTTCCTTAATTTTATTTTATTAATTTGGAAATTCGTTATAAAATTGCCGAAAGGGTATCCAGGGATACTCCCGAACCCACTAAGAATCGCTAATTTAGTGTAAAAATTAGAAAAGTTAACAATTTTCCCAAAATCCCCTGAGAAAGATGTTTCGATACATATTTAGTTTCTTGGACCAGTAGGAAAAGAAGACAAGAAGTGCAATTTAAACAGATTGCTTTAAATTAGCAAAATCTTAAATTGACAAACTATTTTATCTTGGCACCAACTACTTTCAAAGTTGAATTATTTTTATCCTTTGTTTCCCTAAAAATACTTATTATTAGTCAATATTGAAGATGACTCAGCACTTTATCCTCCTTCACAAAATAAAATCGGAGGAAAAGCTAAAACACTTGAAATGAAGATAGAATATTGACGAAAAAGAAATACCAGGAGCAATAAATTCAATGAAAAGATATCTAGAACCGAATTACTGTCATAAGGATTTCAAAACGAAGCATGTCTTTTTAATGAATCTTTATTGGGGTCAAATCTTTTTGTCTTTACTAACACCGGACCTGAAAGCCTACACCATTATGCAAATATCTAAAACGTTAAAAACGAAAAAGTGTCTGATCTGTTAGCTATTTTAATAACCAAATTTGTTAATGTGAAGATCAAGGGTCATGATTAATTAATATTCCTATGGGTTATCTTTGGATTGCTCTTCAAGACATAGTTTCTTCAAATTCCTTCCAAACCATGCCAAGAAGATACTGCATTAATAGTAGTATATAACCCCACCCAAAATAGAATAATTCACATCGATTTTCAAAAATACAGTTTTTTTTTTACATGAGAAGAATGCAGCAAATATGCAGACTCATCTATAACAGAAGTTCTCAACCTTTTTCTTGTATGGACCCCTTTTAAAAGAGTAGTTTTCCTCATCGCTCCCGTTATATTTATCTCTACAATATACAGCATACCACATAATTATAATACGAGGGGGATTCGTAACGTGAGTTCCGTTTGGTTATTAAAAAAAAAACACAATACATGAAGAAATTTTTATTATATACAAATTAAAGCTATTACTTTCGGCTATTTGTCTACATAGTTGCCATTAAGATCGAGACATTTATCATAGCGAAGAATCGGTTTTTTAATGCGTTCTTCATAGAACTTTGGCACCTGTGAATTAAGCCATGCTGTAACATTGTCCTGCAGCTCTTCATCGCTCTCAAACCGTTGTGATTCAAGCTATTTCTTCATGTTGGGGAAGAGATGGTAGTCGTTAGGAGCCAAATTAGGGTTGTAGGGAGGGTGTTCAAACACTTCCCACTTAAAACTGTCCAGTAGGCTTACCGTGCGAGCAGCGGTGTGCGGGCGGATGTTGTCATAAAGGAAAACGATGCCCGAACTCAATAATCTTGTTGCTTGTTCTGAAAGTGTCACAGTAGACTTCAGCGTCTATTGTGGGTTCTAGTTCCATGAAGTCTACAAGAAGGACACCTTTGTTGTCCCAAAAGACAGTGACCATGACTTTTCTCGCAGAAAGTGTTTTACGGCATTTTAAAGGCTTCCTCGTAGGCGAGTTAGAGCGACCCCACTGCATTGACAGTCTTTTCGTCTCAAGGTTGACATAGGCGACCCAAGTCTCATCACCTGTTACGATATGCCTGAGGAAATCTCCACCTTCAACATCATAGCGTGTCAGAAAAGTTAGTGTCGATCCCCTTCTCCTCGTTTTATGGTCTTCCATAAAAAGTTCTGGCACCCACCGTGCACAAAATTTGTAGTAACCTAAATGTTCAGTAACAACCTCATACAAAACTGTACGTGAAATTTGAGAGAAAAAAACACTCAGTTCTGTGATTGTGAATCGTCGATTTTCACGAATTTCCTCTTCGACATTACCCAAAAGTCCGCCCGTCACAACAGTTGGTCCTCCACTCCATTCTTCATCATGGACATTAGTTCGTCCTTCTCGAAACATACGGCACCATTTTCTAACCACACTGTCACCCATAAAAGGAACAATGTTCACGATGAATCTCTGCAGCCCTCATGTTCTTTGCACACAGAAATCGGATAACTGCACGCAGTTCACAGTCGGCGGGATTTTCAATTGCAGCAGTCATTTAAAGCGACCAAAATAACACGAAAGAATTTCCGAACGATTCTCTCGCTAGCGCTGCCAGACTCACATTGAACTAGACTACACCGCTGTGCTGCGATCGCGCCGATATCCCCACTCCTCTGCACACTAGGTGGAAACGAAACTTACTTTACGAATCGCCCTCGTACAAATAATTGTATAAAAATAACTTGAAATAGATAAAAAGAAGATAAAGACTAGATTACTAAGCATAGGAACAAAAAATTTAAAAAAGATCGTTTGTTAGATCTATGTTTTATTAATCTTGGTGCGATCATTTACAATTTCAATCAACGTGATGGCTGGGCATAATCTATTGGTACAACTTCTTTAATATTTAGCTTAAAATTGCTTAACATTCAAAAATATTCAACCTGCTTCTTGTTTTCCGTGTTATTGATTCGGTTGTCGATCGCCAGTTGACCCCTTGATCATCACTGATTCACTTTAAAATTTCATCGATCTCCAAACTGTTGATACCGACCCCGTTAAAAATCCCTGATCTACAAGAATCGATACTCCAAATAGACAACTTGATCAAGAAATCTCGTTAGTTCCACACCAAATGTCTGCAGATGATGTGCTTTACACAAATCCAGTATTTTTGCTGCAGAAATGAGACACTGTATATTGGACTATTCTAGCATTTCCGATCATTACAATAAATGTGGTTATTTCTGGAGCATCCCCATAAGCTTTAATAAATTCATAAGTCATCGTTAGTAAAGTTTCCGCAGTCGTTAATGTCCCTTTTAAACTATTTCCAGGAAGATTTGACCGTCAGAATCTGTTTCTAACATTTAATAATGGTAAACATCTGTTCTATGTAATGCTTATTGCTAACCAAAGAGCTTTATACCTATATCTATTATTGTATTATGAATAATACCTTTACTTCTTCTGTTGTATAGTACAGCGGAGTTACTTGATTTAAGCGGTTGATTACATCTTGATTTATTGTGTACAAACGTCGTACAACGTTTACACGAAGATATTACGCGACTTTACGCATCGAAGAAGGCTTAACGATTTGAAAAGAGTACTAGAAAGCAGCATGAACCTATTTTTCTTTCCTGAGCTGTAAAAGTTCTTAATCTAAGATCGCTAGTAATTTTTCAAGTGGGAACCGTGCGGTAATCTTAACAATACCCCAAAATCTTGGTCGTCGCCAGCCAGTTACAGAAGAAGATAATGTACAACGGTAGACCTGTAACCAACAACTCCATGTTTGTCCAGGAAGACAATGTTATCTTCGTAAAATACAAATTACTCCCGGTCCCCAATTGTAGCGAGCCGGAGATAATTGAGGAAGATAATAGCATGTAGCATTCGGTCTCGGAGTGCGTAATACAACATAACAATAATAATGAACGAGCAAAAGAAGAGTTTTTATTTCGGGAAATGGTGATGAAATTAGTAGGGTGACGTGTAATTTTAATTTAAGTCAATACGTCGTTAGAATAGATGTGATGCCCTCAAATTAAGCCTGTAAGCAAGAAGCCGGGGCGTGTTAGAGAACAGATGGGGTCTTCAAGTTGTAATTATGAGCGTCCTTTCATGTTCCACAAGGGTGTTAAGTAATTTGTTATTGGCGTAAGAAATGCTGCCAAGATATGAGATTACAACTCTATCTCTTATATTCTAAATAAGAATATGCGTATAACAACTGTGAAGTCCCTCGTTTTAGAATTCATAACTCATTTAACGTATTTTATAGTCGTGAAATGTTTTTTTTTTTGTTTAACATATTTAGAATTATTGTCTAAACTCTTTTGCTTTTCGCTAAACGTTATCTTCAAGAAGTATTTCGCCACGACCATCATGATTCCCAAGTTTAGTGTTTTGAAGAGGAGGAAATTCACGATCAACTTTCTAATGTCAATGGTGATAGAGTTGAAAACTTTGGTGAAGACAAGCCTACATTTGATAGCTGGCGAAATTGCAAAAGAGATGAATATAAGCATTGGAACAATCCTGGAGAATTTGGACCGTATTTAAAAGTAGAAGTACGAGGGTAGATTGACAATTTCCGCAATCGCCGCTAGCGGATTGCTTTTTTCCAAATACTTTATGTCGTTGTATTGGCAACTCTTTCATATCAATTGATTGCAAATGTCAAATCAATCTGTCAAATAGTCTGGTTTTGACAAGCATTGAAGTCGAGTACCTTCTTGTGTTTTCAATTATGGATAAAAACGAAGTTCGAGCGGTCATCGAATTTTTCTATTGGGAAGGGAAAACCGCAACGGAAATCAAATCAAGGTTAGATGCCGTTCCTGGGGATTCATCACCTTCATTTTCCAACGTGAGTATTTGGGTTTCGGAATTCAAGCGTGGCCGCACGCATACAAGTGATAAACCACGTTCAGGACGTCCGAAAACGGCTAACACACCAGAAATTGTGGATAAAATCCATGACATGATTTTGGTAGATCGCCGAATAAACGTGCATAAAATTGAGAAAGCTGCGGGCATCTCTCATGAATGAGTAGTTCATATTTTATATAATGAATTGGGCTTAAGAAAGCTTTCTGCAAGATGGGTGTCGCATTTGCTCCATTCGGAGCAAAAATGCATTCGAGCTCGAACCTCAGCCATTTGTTTGGAAGGGTTTCCGATGAATCCAACAAGAGACGATTCGTAGCCATGGATGAGACCTGGATTCATCACTACACACCAAAAACAAAATGCAATCAGAACAGTAGATTGAACACGGTGAATCCGGTCCGAAGTAGGCAAAGACCCATTCACTCGGCTGGAAAGGTGATGGCATCGGTTTTTTGAGATGCTAATTGATTATCTTGCAAAAGAAGGAACTGTTACTGGCCAATATTACACAACACTTTTGGACAAACTGAAAGTAGCAATTCAGGAAAAACGTCCGGGAATTGTCAAGAAAAAAGTGTTGTTTCACCACGACAATGCGCCCTCTCATTCGAGTGCAATCGCTCAGCAAAAATTGACAAAATTGAAGTTCGAAATCCTTCCGCATCCGCCCTATTCGCCTGATTTGGCTCCGTCGGACTTCCACCTGTACCCAAAACTCAAAACATTTCTGGGTGGAAACAGATTTTGGTCGAAAGAAGAACTGATAGTGGCTGTAAACGATTATTTCGGGAACCTCGAAGAAAGTCACTTCCTGGAGGGAATCGAGAAGCTATGGAAACGTTGGCCCAAGTGTGTTGCGCTTCGAGAGGATTATATTGAAAAATAAAATATGAAAATAAAGGAAGTCGTCACCATCGTCTTCCTTACCCGCATGCACACAATATAAAATAAACTTGATACCAAAGATAATAAGAACGATTACACTTCTTGAATTGAGATTTGAATGCCACAGGCAGATTGCCAATTGTTATGTTTACATTGCCAGTTCTCATTACTTAACATAAACCTGGCGTCATAGGAAAGAATTTGGTGTCTTCTCCCAGCCATATTTGCATAAAAAATATTAGTTAAAATCTTGTATTAGGTTCTAAGCAATCAGATAATATTTATGGTGAAGTCTGAAGACTTTGTAATGTCCGTAAACACATTTACTTTAATACGAGGAACTAATATTGAAGTAAATAAAAGATATAAAAACTGTTTGACTATTCCATACGGAATACCCTGTCAAATAAACCTACTTGATATATAAAAGAAAATATCCTATCCTAAACTGTCATGTATTACTATTTCATTCTTCGAACTTCTTCATTGTTTTCCCCTAACAAGACGGATTTTCAGCGCACAAAACAGCAAAGGTGTAAAAGGCTGAAATCGAAAAAGGCTCTGAAAGAAGAAAAAGTTGATAATTCAATAAGTCGATCTGTTATTCGTCCTTTTTTTCACCTTAAGGATAAAATAGATAGATGTCAGAGCAGAAAGCTCGAGTTACATGAAAACCGCATCAGAAAGTTGGAGAAGCGGCAGCGATAAGAATTAAGACCAAGACAGTGTAGGCGTTTTCCTTTTTTCCCGGTTAGCCTCTTTAAATATTAAACTGGTGTGGCCACCGAGGGATGACCTTTCCGGC
Organism: Dynastes maya; assembly: GCA_029619315.2. Classification (NCBI taxonomy): domain Eukaryota; kingdom Metazoa; phylum Arthropoda; class Insecta; order Coleoptera; family Scarabaeidae; genus Dynastes; species Dynastes maya. The sequence continues at coordinate 25,280,897 of JAROYE020000008.1, forward strand.
AGAGAGCTTTTAAATTATTAAGTAGCTTGTTGCACGACGCCGCCGAGGACATCGTAAAGGTAGGACATATCATGGCTACAAATTTTCAAGTTTCCCGTACAGGCACCTATAAATTTTGGAGAAGCTGTTGACAAATGTTTAGCGCTACATCATCCAAATTCTCTCCCTTTTTTCCCCCCATGTAACTCATCGAGGGAAATTAGATCGCCCCTAGCGATAATAAAACTTCATTTTGATTCTGATCACCCCCACCGTACACGCAGGACAGTAATTGGGTACAAATTAGATATTGGTATCACCGGACGTATCAGAAGTATTTGACACACCTCCGCGCAAATTTGGTCAGTTGGACGACGTGAAATATCGTTGGTGAACGTTCCCACATCATTCCATGCGAAATCAAGTTATCTCTACTAATTTGGACCCTCTAATTCTTGTTACAATTTGTAACAGGGCCCCCTCTTGCATGGAAGATTGTATTGTTTGTAGTTGATTTGATTGGCAAGAGAGGACTTGTTGAAATTGTCATGGGAATTGAAAGAAATTGTTTTGCTGAATGGTAAGTCTTTAGGAGGTTGTTCCCAGTTTATTATGTGAGAAACTTTAGTAGGGCAGTGTAGGAGAGGGAATTTATTAAACAAAATTATGTTTATATTGCCCATCGCTTGTTTAAATTAAAACACTAATTTAAACGAAAACGTCGTGAATTACAGCAATGGGGTGAGCAAGTAAAATTACTTTACTTTTTCAAGAATTCAAATGAAGAAGACTGGGGAATTTTTTCTAAGACCAACAAATCTACAATAACGAAGATAATCGTGGAATTAATTGAGCGCATTTACGGTAAAAACGAAACAGACGTTAACACTGAATTATCAGAAATTAATGATTCTGATTCCGAAGACTTTGGATGTTTAATGTCGGAGTCAGTTCCTTCAACATCAGCTGAACTACTGCTCTTAATAAAGGAAAAAGCCAAGACATCTTGTCAAGTACCGACTCTAATGCAAAGTAAAAATAGAAATTTAACGCCAGTAGTTAAATAAGAAATAAATTATTTCGAAGTTAGTGATTGTAAGAGGTCATCTATAAATATTAAAAACACCAAGGGTCCCAAGTTGGAACCCTGCTGCACTCCAGATGTTGTTAGATAACGCTCAGAAGAAAAACCATTGTACACTACACAATTGACTCTGCCAGTTAGATGGGATGTCATCAATTTCAGCAACGGAATGCAAAAGTCGATGGCACCCAACTTCCGTAGCAATAACAAGAAATCAATAGAGTCAAAGGTTCTTGTGAGATCTGTGTAGATTACATCTAACTGTGAGCGTTGATCAAGAGTTTCACTAATGCATCTACTATAGCTTGTGGTTCGTGAAACTTTATATCACCCAGAAACAATTACCCTGGAATGCGTTAGTTTAGGAGAAATGTAATAATAGATCTGCTAACAACTAATTACGAATAAGTAATATTATCAGTAAGAACTCGATAAATTAAGCCACTATGTTGCAAACGACAAGAGAAACATTTGCAAATATCATATCACTTATCGCTAAAAACATGTTTTGGCTTTTCATCCTTACAGTATTACGAAGTGCCACTGCAATATATCTCAGCTACTACCCAATAAATAACAAATCAATCTATTTTTAGGACTGGTCTATTTTATTATTAAAAAAATAGACCAGTCTTGTATACGCCGTTATACCCCCGTGCCCCACCTTCCCCTATTACACATTTCAATAAAATAATTGGTTATGCGGAATAACATGGCAACACCGCTGCATAGTCTGGATCACAATTTACAATTAGAAGAAACCAAATAATTCTTATTAACTCCGACCTTAATATGCACATATATTAATGAATATTCCACCTAGCTCGTTGCGGTGGTAACAAATCTTCTCGACGTCATGCTCGTAAAACAAAGAGACAATATTTTATGCGACCGTATCGTGACAATATGGAGCGCCCATATTCATCGATTATTAAAATCCGACCGCCTCCATTATACAGTCGAAGTAGATCTCTTAAGTCGCCTCCTCATTGCGCTATCTTTGTTTGTTTTTTCTATTTCGAACAAATTTACATAGCGAAATTAAACGTGTGTCTTTTACGGTTAATAAATGTGCTTGCTCATGACCAGATGAATATAAGTACAGCAAACTAGAAGAATATCTGGAAAAATAATACAGTAATGTATAAAAAATTTCAGAAAATGCTTTTAATGACGAGTTTATCAAAACGTTACGGTGTGACACCGATCAGTTTATGCTTGTTTACTTTCCCAATGGTAGGATGATCACAGTAAAGTACCACACCAAGTACAACTTGGTTACATAAGATTGAAGTAAATAAAAACAAATACGAGACAATAAAAAGCATACAAATTAAAGGATATGAAAATAGCAAAATACTTTGAAGCAGCAGTAGAAAAGGAGATACTCAAATATAAAGACCAAATTGCAGCTTGGGGTGTAGAGTAAACGTGGCGCTGCTTTAAAAATACCATATTAAGTGCAGCCAGGAAAGTCTACAGGGTCTCAGAAGTAAATAAAAATACTAAACAAACTGGATCAGGAAAAGAAGATGGCAAGAATGTTTAAGTTTTAAAGAGAAGAAGATATAAAGAACGGGGGATAACAATTAGTAAGAATCGAAAACCAGAAATCTTGGAAAAATTTAGGAACACAAGGACGAGGGCTAAAGGGGAAGGAAATAATCCAAAGAAGGAAGGACTACTTTGGGGTGCTACTGTGTGTGGAAGGCAGAGAACAATAATATGCCAATGATAACAAATCGAAGACAGAACAATAAAGAAAGCAGATAAACAATAACAGAGTGCAAGCTCTTTTAAGAGGGTAGGACGCCATTAAGATGGTAAAGCAACTGGATACGACAATATTAAACCAACAGAGATGATAATATCCTGGGCAAAAATTGCATGCAATGACTGCGATAGGTACTAGATTCAATGAATATATTAGATGCTACAGGCACGGCGGAATAGAAGCGTCAAGTGTAGCACGGCACATTAACGATACCGGACACAATATTAAATTAGAAAACTTGAAATTGAATAAAAGCGTAGCCCCGTCTCGTGAATTGGACGCATTTAAGACCATTTTTATAAAGAAAGAAAACAATCTTTTAAATAAAGATTATTCCTGTTTGTTTGATTTATTAGGGTAAAAACGAATTTCTTAGTTTGTAGTGCTACAATTGACAAAAGACTCGGTTCTCGTGTCATATTGAATGGTTTAGATTTTTAAAATGTGTAGACGGAAGAATTAACAGGAAAGAACCTTATCGTTTGTCTTGCTTTACTTTATGAAGGCGGGACGAATACGTTGTCAGGCAATGACAAGGGACCTTTTCGTTCAGTATATACCACGCATGTTAGAGTTAAACGACAGAAAAGTGAAGGTCCATCGAGCCTTTGAAACAGCTGTTCCGAGTAAACTAATATTTTGTAAGGTGAGGAGTGTGCCGATACTCTGTGTTGTTTGCCGTTACTGGGTAACGATGGAATATATTTATTAACAGAACTCCTGTATAAAATTTGGAAAAATTGAAGAATTCCAGAGGATTGATATTATTACAATCTTCTTCAATAAGGGGGACCTAAAAACATTCCAAAACTAAGGGGGCAAATAAAATAATTGAAAAGATAGAACGGCAATTGGATTACCTCCAAAATAATTTTAGAAAGGGTACAGCATACAGAATCACACATTTTCATTCACAGATAAGTTTCTAGAACAGAACCTAGAGCCATGCATAGGGTTTCTCCATCTTGAAAAAGGTTTCCGTCAAATACCTAGATATAAAATATGGAAAATATTGAAGCAAAAAGCGTAGAGTACAAGCTTACAAAGACTGTCCGAAGTTCATGTGAATGTACAAAAAGTCCGGTAAGAATGAATGGATGGATATAGAAGGATTTATTACACAAAATAGATTTAGACAAGGGAATGTCCTATTTGTCCTAATAACGCATGTAGTTATAAGGGATGGTAAGCAAACATCCCAGAAGCTTTTGGTAAGGAACGAAAATTTGAGGCGGGTTTTGGTAGTTTCCTTGTGGATTTTCAAACGACTTAGCAATTTGGGCTAACTTAGAACATGATAGGATGAAAATAAATACGGAGAAGACAACTATGATAGCAGTAACGAAAGGAAAAAAAAACATAAACATACGTATAAATAACGAAACCATAGAGCAAGTGGAAGAATTCAAATATTTGGAATGGGTGCTAGAGAGTAATGGACCCCATGAGAAAGGAAATAGAAAAAAGAATCGAAGTTATATTATGCACATGCATTAAATAAGACCTTCACAAGCAAGAAAAAGATAACACGTGAAACGTAAATGGGGTTCGGAATTGTGGGTTCCAACAAAACAATTAGAAAGTAGAATACATGCTTTTGAGAGGAAATTGTTCAGAAGAGTGCTAGGAGTTGCCAGAGAGGCAATAATAGGAAATGACATGTACAGAGAATGAAAAAGGGGAAACAAGTGAAAAGAACGAAACCGAAGAAGTTAAGAAGGGAACTAAAATGCACATGGGTTAAGACAGTAGGGAAGATAGTGATGGATAAAGGATATAATACGGAGGAGGTGAAGAGGTTGTCAACGCATAAAAGGCATTGGTTTGAAAATGGATACGAATTGCAACCCTACATCCTAAGGGTAAATGGACGATTGAAAGACAATATATTATATTAGTGTGTAAATCAATACAATAGCTTCTTGTAAGACCTAAGCGGTGCATTTTCATTTGCTCGAAGTGTATTTCAATTAGATTTTTCAGAAATGGTCTTCCCTACGTTTTCGATACTTTGCCCCGCTTTCTAATACTCAAAGAATATCTATCACTTAGACCAACGTTTAAAACGCATCTCCCGATCCTTTTTAACTACACTGTATCGATTTCAAAGCCTATTTATTTTACACAAACATGGGGATGATGACATTTCCGATTAATAAGCATTAGCCGCCGAACGATATCGCTTGTAAAAACCCAATTACATTTTATAGGACCATTATATTGATCCTTCAATAGGCTGAATTGCGTGTCCATTAGTTTAATTGACAGATGTCAGCCGTGTTGCTCGGGCTTGATAATATGGAAATATTAATAGATATGTGCGTTATTCCTTCCACCGGTACTTTCTCTGCTCCAATATCGTGACATTGTTTGTATAATTGGTTAATTGATCCGATTGATTAATTGAAATAAAATGGATAATAAGTGGATGACCTTTCTGTTATGGAAGTATCTATTTTATTGGATATATTCCCTATTTGTTTAAATTTAGTTTTTTATTTTAACCTTTTACTGTTAGAATTTAGCTAGACTATGTAAAAGTTAAATTATATAGATTTTTTTTAATGAAATATTTTTAAGAATTTTTTGTAACATATGCATTATAAATATATTTATTTATTTTTTTTATTATATTTCAAATTCTTTACATGGAATTCTTTTCAATGTATACCAAAGCCTTGAAACCTTTTAGTCAAAATCAATTAATGATATGATATACTATACGCCAAACAGAATCTACTTTTGGGAGTCGAATTTTGTAATTAAAATCTGTTCGTAGTTCTCTAATTTAAAATATACGAATCCATTGGATTAAATCTACATTTTTCTCCAAACAGCGGATTCTCATCTACATACGTTTATAAACAATAGCATTAATGGGCATTCCGGTCTAACCATGAATGGAACGACGAGGCCCTCCGGCGGATGGACAGATAACGTCCCGTACCGTGACACTTGAGACAAACTCTCGAAGCCTCGGACCTTCCACGGCAAACAAATTGAGTCAAATTAAATACAATTTAAGTTCGGACTACCGACGATGTCTTCCAAGACAGAACAGACAGAACTGAATATTTCAAGACGGCACTCCGCTGTACTATCCGTCCGTCGTTGCGATGCCAAAATTGAATCGGCTATATTTTAAGCGATTGTCCCAAGTAATATTGATGTAGTCCTCCTCTTTGTCGTTGGCTATCGCAGCATTGCCTGTACATACCTTTAGCTTTATACTTTAAACAGCCAAGGTGTTGCATATTTATGAACGCTGCGGTCTCGAATGTACGATTCCGCGGTCCTGTTCGGTGCTTACCATCTCTTAATGTTAATAATCTTCCATGTATAAAGAGGAGTTATCGCAGGAACAAACGTAGATATGCCTACGATGTATAAGATGTAGTCGGAGTAGAATTTATTTGTATTATTTAGGCCAGTAATGTCGGAAAGTATCTGGCCCTTAAAGAAGGAAATGTGATGGTGTCATCCGCATATATACGAGGTGTGGCAATTAAATAACTGGTGGCTATCGGCAAACAGCGAGCACGCCACGGCAGGTTTGAACATGCCTGTGCTTGTAGATGGTTCCCCCACCCTGAGCTCGATGCGCACGGTTGTACGTCGCTCAGTCTCGCTGTAGCAATCGTCCGTTCAACTGCTTAGGCTAGCGTCGCGTCGGAAAAATGCTAAGTGTTCAGATCGAGCAACGAGTTAGCCTTAAGTTCCTTGTGAAACACGAAATTCTAACTACCCTTCGTGAACGAGAGGAAGAGCAACTCCTGGATGCTCCACCAGGACAATGCGCCAGCCCATTCCGCCTTGGCTGTGAAGGCGTTCTTTGCGAAATCTGGCACCACCGTCTTGGGCCACCCACCGTACTCGCCCGACCTGGCCCCCTGTGACTTTTTTTTATTTCCTAAGGTAAAATCGGAGCTTAAGGGGACAAGATTTGACAGTGTGGAAGCGGTGAAAGCGAAAACGACGCAGGTTCTCAACAAGCTGACAGAAACGGACTTCCAGCACTGCTTTCGACAGTGGAAAATTTGTATGGAGCGTTGTAGGGATCGGCAAGGTGTACTCTATTGAAGGGGATAAATTTAGTAATTTAATTGGTGATCAATAAAATGTTTTGTAGCACCAGTCCGGTTATTTAATTGCCACACCTCGTATAGAGTAGAAAATCATTTACAAAGTTTTATATATCATTCATATACAAATTGAAAAGCAGGGAAACCATGGTAGGTCCTTCCTCCGGGGCTTCTACACGATTCCACTGCAATTTGTACTGGTTGGTGCCCTTTAACGCCTAGAAGTTGAATGATAACAGGCAGATTATCTTGGGACGAAATATTTGCCATAAATGTCGTTTTAAAGGTTACATAAGAAAACAGACAACTATAGTAAATTTTAAAAAGCATCACCTTATAAACGCATCAAAACATAAATTCTTGTATGTAGGAAATTTTCCAGCTTATTTAAAACCTTTTTGTCGTTGTAATTTTATTTATGGGACCAACGGTATTGAATTAATAAAGAAACAAAGTGCCCTGCTGTTGTTCTCTCCGGCGTAAACTCGATAAATTATGAAGCTTGTACCTGCATTTCGTGCTCCTCCGTTAGCGGTGGGATATCGAACAAATGGATATGGGAGTTGGGAAAATAAGATGTGTATATATAGGTCGAATAACTTATCAAAACTTTAAATTGCGTCATTTTAAATCACCTAAATACCTTAAACAGATAGAATTGCTCGAAACGTTTACCAGTTGGATAAAAAAGGAAGAAAATACAAAGGGGAATGAAAGGAAAAGCAAAAATAAAGGACGAAGAAAATGGAGTAACAGTTGGAAGTTATTTCCAACAATTTATTTAACAAATATCGCACTCCGATAAAAACTTCGTTGCGATGAAGTTGCTTTAAACGAAGACAATTGCCTCTCTTATATTCGGAGTGTTCCACAAATATTCCGCATCTCCCCGACATAATTTAAAAGTTGTAATTGTAAAGTGTAGGACACTTTGTCTCTCGCTACTTAGCTGTCGCGCTATTTCTCACACTACAGTCTGCGTCGAGAGCTGTTTATTTAGTTTTATCGCTTTACTTGGTTTCCTCAAGAAGAAGACGGTGTTATTCTCAAAGTTGGCAATGAAAAATGAAAAAAAAATTGTGTCGTTACTCTTTTAAAAGGTTTCAGTGTCTGCTATTTTAAACTAAAATAGTTTAGACAATTAAAATTAAACGTCGATGCTACGGAAATTGTATGTGTAATGTTTCTAAATTGAGCATTATTATTTTAATTTTGACTAAATATTGACTTGCACCACACTTCTTTTCACTACCAATTACACATTGGTACTAAACGACACGGGCCACAGATTGTCAATACTGTAATGTTATAATTTTACGACTTCGAACGTAGCTGTTATTAGCGGCCCCTATGTGTTCAATATGTTCACTCGTTCAATATCAAATTCTCTTTGGCGGCTATTAGCGCATCTCCAGTACCTGCAATCGCTGAAGCGGGTATGCTAGAGAATTATAATATGTCCAATCAACGATGAACATGGGGGAACGGATAGTTTACTTGTCTTCTGTTAATTTTTTTAACATCGTAAATCTTCAAATTTAATGGAATATTTTCCCACAATAAGTGACAGCATAAATTTGGACGTATTTCTAGCATAGTTTTGAAAATGAAATCGTTCGTAATGTCGTAATGCGGTGTTACATGTGATAGAGTAGCATAGATTGAGTCCTTCAGTTGCGTCACTACACGGAATGCATTATGTTGCTTTAAAAATAAGAATATTCGTTGGGAATTCATTATTAAGTTATATTTCGAAAGTAATTTTGGCGTGTTTGAAACAATCGATATAGCGATTAAAATAAATGGAGAGGCGGTAATTAATTTTTGATTTTGAGTCAAGATTTTCGTCCAGGTAACACACGTTTGGCTGTGTTTCCATTCTCTAAGTGTTTAACGTTTCAATCGTACTACAAATACGAGGTAGAGATCAAGGTTGGTGGTTAAAGAATGGGGAGGTTTCCAGTAGGTAACACATAAACATAGAGTTTATATGAGATTGTCATAATTCCAGGTTAGTTTTCTCTTTTTCAGTTTTCAATTTTCCTAAAATTTCATTAATTGATATTTAATTCTATTTAAATTGCCGAAAGAGTGTACTTAGTACATTCCCGAACCTTCAGATCATATAATTATTTCTATTTGATAATTCCCCACATTTAAAATGTTACAATACCTAGTAGGTGACACTTGATCGCGGGTCGGTGGCATTCTATTTCGGACCATGCTTTTGGGAAACACATACGAGTGACTGAGTCGCCCGTGTGTTTTAGTCCTTACTCAAAAGCAAAGGGCTCAAATAGGACACCACCGTGCATTTTAAGCCCCTAAAAATGCAATAACTATTGTGTGACCTCAATGAAATGCTGGAGCTTCTAGAAGCCGACGTAAATTCATTCCTGGTGGAAAGTTGTTATAGTGCCCCTTCATATTTTATTCCCAACTTGTATATTCAAGCTTCAGTGGCATTTAGAATGATGTATTTCAACCACAACAAAGTCTCCGACTTTTCTAGGTCCCTTTAGCTCCATCCTTGATCTTTCCCATATTCATCTCTCTCTCTCTTTTCTTTTAGTAAGTACATAACGTGCGTACAAATAGATTTCGCCTCGAAGTCTGCTAGGAATGTATGGAGGCGTGTCTGCTAGCTTTTCTTGATATACTTAATTGTGTTTTATTTAAATGTCATGTCGACCATGATTTTTATAGCATACATCGAGGTGAAATTTATTTGTACGTACATAGGTTAGTATAAATGTGATTTACATTAAACTTATGTATTTTCACTATTCTTTGTATATTTTCTTGTCATGCAATTTGTAAAATTTCCTCTGAGTAGGTTGGAAATAAGTGATATTATTATCTGTATTATGTAGACAAATCAATTTTGGAGGTAGGTCTCCTCTTGTCAACATCTGGAACTATGATTATAACGTTTTAACCAGTATTAGTAGTATGAGATGAAGTGGGACTCCTTCAGAGGTGTGGTGATGTCAAATCTTATACATTTTAAATGGTGAAAGTTGTTTTGCGCCTTTCCCGTGTTAACTTCATAGGTAATCTAACATAACCTCTAACTGGAAGGTGATGACGACTGTTGGTTCTCTCCATGTCGTCCTATTTGTTTGGTGTTAAGCTTCCAAACATGGCAAAGCCAATAGGAAATTAATGTCGTGCGTCATTTACTGGACACTGGCCTTTTGACTACTTTGCCATCAATTCATTATCACTATCAAAGGAGAAGAACATAGACTAATATCTTTCACCTCCTTGTCTTTCTCCAATGTCTTTAAAACATACGAATTTCATAAGATAACAGAAACAGTCCTCCTCTTTACAACAGTATTAAAAAAACTGACGCGACGTTGCAAGTTACCCAGAATGCGCTGCGGACAGCTTCTTTATTGCACGTCACGTTGCGAGCAATTGAAAACATCTGCAAGCGGAAATAATATTTTATTTCGATGTTTGCAGCACCATTTCCAACACGTTGTGGATGCCCGTTTGACTTATTGCTACCCAGAAATTGAAAGTAGAAGGGAACATTTGCTTGTACAGTCTTAGTATTAATAGTTTCTGCAAAAATCAATAAAGTGCGAACAATTTATCACCAAATGCAACGTTTTCAAGCTATGTACTATGTTTTCCTAGACATACATGCAGCTACATATACGACGTACATTAAATGAATATATTCTGTTAAAAAAGTAGCTTGCAATCAACAGCAGAATCACGTCCACACTTACAAACATGTAAATGTTTTAGCCTCGATATTTAGGGAAGGCATCGCATCGTGCAGTCATCGATTTCATCAGAGTCCAGGTATATATGCAAGCCACCAACTATATCGTGGCATTCAGCGTTCAGATGCTATCGCCATTATGTTTAACCACGAACCCGACCCATTATGTCTCTTCATTGTAAACAAAGGCCGTCCGCTCGATGTGCACACGACGTTCGATGCATTTATTTCACCTTCAACTTGTTCAACATGTGATATGTTTGTCTCTGTGTGTACTTTTGGCCAATACGATTGTAAATAAAGGTTGTGACGTACGGTACAATGTAAAGTAGCATTTATGGATGTATTGACAGACCTTCAAAGACATTTGAATCCATTGATATTGGAGGGAATCATCTATATTATGTTTCTATAGAGCTGCAATCTTCAGCTATGAAAGATAATGGATCCCAATCGATAAAAAAGAGCTTGAAAGTCTTCTACTGCTTTTACAACAACGTGTACTGTAAGCAGATCAACAAATCAACAGTTGCTGAAAGATCTAAAGTTATTCGAATTTCATCGCTTGCTACTAATATGGGGGAGAGTCTGTTAATTAAATAAGATAATAGATACCTCGGACAAGTCGGTTCTGTTAAATTAATGGGTGTGAGTCTTACATTTGTAAGACTGCATAAACTTATTAGTCGAAAGAATTGCTAGCCACTGTTAGGCCTTAAAACGTCTGCGAACTATAACAAATCTAAACATGTGTAGAACATTCTATTTTGGGTAACTATTGTCGAAAGCAACATATGGCATAGCTTGCTGCTATAGAGCTTTTATAATGTAGAAACCAGCTAGTCGCAATATGTCCAGCATGAACTGTACGAACCTGTACGAAGGTACGTCTAGAAAAACTATTCCATTTATATATACGTATGTGGGAGACCATTTGGAACCCTTTACATTATAGGGTGGCCATCACTATTATCTAAGAAGGAACGACATCAACCCGCAATTACCAAAACAGCACCAGAGTCAGCTTTCCACGAATCGGACTTTATATACACAGGTATTCTTTTTATAATAATCTTCCCAAAGAAATTAAATGCAAGGCAATAACTAACACATGCAAGCAGAAACCGTATTCTTAATTAACAAAGAGTACTGTTCCATTTTAGGATATTTAAATAAGTATATTTTGTAAGTTACATGGGTGTGAGCACATACATATGTCTCGTATCTCATTTCTAGAGTAAGATTTTCCTTTTATTAAATTTTTGTAAAAATGTTTAGTTTTGTACTTTTCGACTTACCTACCCTATTTCCATGTAGATCTACAGAATTAATAAATTCATTATTATTGTTCTTTGAAGGGAGAAATTTAGCTGCAGGTAAGGGTCAAAATATATGCACTTTGCATATTTATGCATATTTGCTTAAATATACATTTTGTATATTATTTCCACATTCTGCAGCAATTTCGCATATTTTGGATATCTACTTAGAAGGGAGAATTCTATCGTTGTTGACAGACGCCGCACTATATGTACATACATAGTGAAGGCTGCCCACAATTAAAAAAGTTTTTACTCGAATTTTATAAACACAACCAGTTTGGCGTGGTCCATGTGCCAAACGAGTTGTTGTAGAAGAATCTACAACAATCTATCACATGATCAGGAACGCTGAGAAGATATTTAGTGATATTTTCACCGGAGAGTTGGCGCCATGATACACGAAACATAATAGTTTTTTGTATAGTTATGTCATGTTTTTAAATCAATATGTATTGTGTTCACAATGTGTATATTCGTCCTGTAATTGGGTTTACCTGTTGGACAATAAACATTATTATTATTATTATTATTATTATTATTATTAAAAAATCATTTTCCTTTAGTAAACATCTTTGCAAAAACTGTGTCATTTAGGTATTTCGTCGTAGTGAAACGTTGTGTCCATTTCATTGGTAATTCTGCATACAACGCCAGGACTCGTTCAAATACCAAACTAAACAAGTTATGGGCTACTATTGAACATCTAAATAAAAAGTCTCCTTCCACAGTTATACCTGATAGAAATATGATAATAGACGGAAGTCTGATGCTCTACAAAAGTAATTTAGGATGGATTCAATGTATTTCCCTAAAAAGGGCTAGATTTGGCATCAAATCTTGTATGTTGCGTGAATCTGGAAGGGAATAAAACTTGATAATAGTTAGAAAGATCATGGAATGGGATTACCAAATGACTTTGATGAAACCAATTTTGAACTTACTATGGACAATGTTCATATCTCCCCGTAACTCGCAAATACTCTTTTGCAAGACGCAAGAGACACATTTGGAATAATGAGGTTGAATAGAAAAAGGTGCCAACATATCTACAAAGAAAAACACTGAGAAAAAGAGAAGTATGGGCATACTGGACGAAGGTCTAGGTTATGAAATGGAGGAACAAAAAGGACGTCGCCTTGTTATCAACTATTCATAATCCAGGAATGATAAAAATTGAGAGACGAAAAGATTATAAAAATATTTCAAAACTAATCAACAATTCTGCGGGTGATGTTGACAGAGTTGACAAACACTTAACAAACTATCCTGTTACTAAAAAGCGCGGAAAGAAAATATTATTATAAAATGTTTCTACACCTAGACCAAACAATATAGAATTCGTTTGTTGCCTATAAAAAGCAGGATGGCTCAAAAACTCATTTGATGAACTTAGATTAGACCTCGTGCAGCAACAAACAATCATGACATTCATCATCCACACCGTCACCATTACGTTTGATTGGTAGACATTTTATAGAATTTATCTACAGCAAATAAAAACAGGTTTTCCCGACAGTACAAAGTATGTTCCTTCCGAAAGGATGGAAACAGCAAAAGAATTTGAAAGGAGACAAGATCCGGTTTGTAATGTGGAGTTGTGTATTGGATGCTCCAAAATGTACCATACCAAAAAAAAACTCATTGAACAGATTCAAAATTAAATTTGTTTTAATATCACGTCGTAGTTATTTTCTAATAAAATGCAAAAACCGAATCTGATAATTTTTAGTCACCCTTTCTCACCAAAATCTGAGTGCCAAGTGACCCTCAAAGTAATTACCATTATTACCAGTTATTACCATTAAAGCAAAACTTTTGCAAATAAAGGACGTAATAACAATTTTTTTTACTGTATTGATTTTATGATGTGTCACACATATTTTACTTAATACCCTTTATAGACATTGTTCAATTATAGATCAAAATCTTATTAACACATTTTAACCTAAATACTTTATTCCACACTATGTCTAATTCACGTGACCAAGGCTGTATATAATTTACTCCACCAAAGCCACGATTTCTTTCATACAGATAATACAAGAGTCTATAAACAAGTTACCAGCTAAGATAGAGAGAGATAGCGCATAAAAAAAGAAACAAAATGTCCAGAGCAAGAGTAAATTATACTACATTGTATATATACTTATTGCCTTCCTTCAAACAATTAATTCGTCTATCCAAGGCCTCCGTTTTGCCTGCTCCCCCCTCTACTACCCGTAAACAGCGTTGATATTCGAAGACCATCGACATTTTTCAATTAGCATCATGTGAGGTGCCCAGACTTGTTTTAGCTGAATGTATTTCGGAACCCCCTGCGTGGAAGCCTCTCACGTTGAACGCTAGACCCATTAAACGCTAAAGTAGTTGATATAATACGTTACTCTAGATATGTTAATTAAGTCCAAATTATGGCAATCTTTCATTAATATAACGTTGATTGTTGTTTGCATATGTATAATGTATATAATCTTATACATATGAAAAACTTTAATGGATTTAATTTAATTGGATAAGTTTAAATTTTTAAGAGAGGATGTGCAAAATGTATGATAGGTAATGTGAGATGGAATTCGTTCGCTATAGGCTCCTTAAATCAAGGAAATACAAGAATTGAAGAGCAAATGCTGCATTCTGCATTTTCCTTAAACCTGCAGCAGTAATCTACAAGAATTTTTTGAATTACATAGACGCTGACACCCACATTCCATTCCAGAAATGTCTTATTAAGTGACGATAATTAGAGACTTGTTGTACTCCTTGTTTCGTTTACAATCTCTCAATAGTTTATCGTCTAAAAAAAATTGCATAACATTCTTGAATGACTTCCACAACGATTTTTCACTTTGTTTCTTCTTTTTATAAGGCGGTCATAATCAAAACCTAGCTCAACTTATTCCTTGCTAATCTAAGAACGAAAAAAAAACAACTTACTAAGGTATTCATTACTAACTCTAACTGTTTGCTTCCATCACTAACATAATTAGGAAAGGATAGGTTCAAGACAGACTTCACATTCCGTGATGAGCTGGGATGACTACAGAAATGGACTAACAGTAAAAGGGTACAATTCACATTGGCAAACAGGGAAATCCAACTCCTAAACAACCTAATCGAACCATTTTATGACATCCGTCACAATTTTACAATTATGAATATAGCAGCATACTGGTATGATTGGTAGGTTTTTCCAGCAATAACTTTAGGACATTCCAAGAAAATGTGATTCGTATGCCCTAATGGATCTTCGCATTTACGATAAGATAAGTGATGAATTCCAATCTTATGGAGGTAAGCTGAAAACTGGCCATAGTTGGTCGCAATCGTTGAGTAGTAAAATTTCGATATATTCTACTGTTTATGCCACAGATTATGATGGATTTGGAGATGTACAAAGGTGTGTCCGATACTAAAGAGTGGGTAGATTAATAGCGCCAGAAACTATTCCTATCCTCAACAACATCGGAAAGATACTACAATCTGCAATATACTCACGCCTTCATGCATTAGTCAAAAACCATATTGCAGTTGATTAACAATTTCCAATATAATTGTCTTCACCTAGTATATCCATAATGCATTTGACACGAACCACTGAATGTGGTATATACTTATGCATATATCCAACGCATTTGACCGCATAAATCATGTTTTGCTACCACAAAAGCTAAGAAAATGTTGGCCTCTGTGACAACTTGACATCACTATTCTCCCCATATAATCGAATGCAATATGTTTACTACAATAGATTTATGTCTCGCTACCTCAGGGATGCCACAGGGTTCCAACTTAGGACCTGTTATGTTTCTATTATTCATCAGCTACTTTCTCAATCATATTACCTGTAAAAAGTGTACATTTGCTGGTGATTTAAAACATTTCACTTCAATAACATCTTACATTGATTGAAATTACCTACAAGATCAGATGAATGTACTTGCTAATTGGTATACCGTATCTTGGGATTCGTCTGAGAGACCTGGGCACATTCCTCAATCCGTTACTCACTTTTGCATGGTCCGTTTAATTGAGAAACCGATCGTGATTTCTTCAATGAAAGCTTTAGGTTTTCAAATTAGGAATTCTTCGAACTTTCATACTAATATAATTAAATTATTGTACATATATAATGTTTCTAAGATCTTGAGTATGGTTTCCTTATTTGGAATCCCTTTGATTCCAAGGTACTCATCTATATAGAGGTTTAAATTACCAGCTACTGCTGCGAACATTTAATATGCATTCTTTAGAAGTGAGACGATAATTACATTCAATAACATTTGTATGCAATCTAGCACATAGCAAAAAACTCTTCCTAACGATTCTGCCAACTGTTCTTCGATCCCCTAAAGCAAATGACGCCATTGAAATGTTTCAGATAGCAAAAACGGTACTTTAGAATGTGACAAAAGCTCGTTAGCTAAAATTCTTTTGTATTGCTTTAATAATATGCATTGCTAATTAATTTTAATAAAGTACTTATTTTCTTTTAGTTCTCCTGAAAAATAGAGGTTTCTTACTTGTGTCTACTTGGCTGGTTGAAATATAGTCCCTAGCATTGTTAACAAAAGCCGCCTTTGGGCTTTAAATTTTGATTCTCCTTCTTGACTTACTTAATCTAGTATTGCATGTAATATCTGCAGTTCAAATGCTAAGAATTACTTTGACTACAATCCGAAATTTTAATCTGTATTCATCTAACAAAGACTTCCAAATGCAGATCAAAATACACCCGGTAGGAACTTACACAACGACATTTTTGGAAACCGACGCCTTTTAGACCGAGCTGCCGCTTCAAAACCCGGGTTTGGCCGTCGATGCCAGTGACCCCGGTCACATGCGGTTCCCGGTGATGTCAGATGATATATGCCGCAATTGTTCGCGACTCAATGGCAACGGAATTAGTTAAATTGTTTTTATTATCGACCGTAGAATCGCGTCATTAACCGACTACCCACAGCAAGTCGAAATATTAATCAAAATTAACGTCATTGTTCCGGCCTGTTGGTCTCACCCGAGGCTTGTACTATTCTCGAAAAGAGAATAGGAGAAAAGGTGTACGGACATCAATGTCTTTTACTAGTTGATAATCGAAAGTCTGTTTGACGCGCTTGATTGATTAGTATTTGTAAGCAACAAGTCATTTTTCTTTGGGTTGGTAGCTTGGTAAGTAATACGTAGATGCGATTCGACAATACAAAAGGATTGTAAATCTACACAATATGATGTCACTGCCAAAATTATTATTTCGTATATGATGTCTTCATAACACAGAGTAAAGGATTTTGATTTGTTGCACTTCTCATACGTCGCGTCGATCAAACGTGGTTCTATGCGAATTTTATGACCAAATTCGTATTGGCCAAATGTGAACTTGGTTTAAAAGTTCATAGAACGTTCTATGTATAAAATGCGTCTTCGGTCTTTCCATATTTTATAGTTAAAGGCAGGAATATGCGCAAGAAAAATACTGAAAATATACGCATAAATATGCAGGTTTTCTAGATATTCTCATGAAAAATATGCAAATAAAGAAAATAAATAGGAAAAAATGCAATACCATAGAATATTCTTTTGTGCTTATTATAGGGTTATTTACAATAGTTTTACAACATAATTAACTGTAAAGATTTTAGAGTTAAATTTTTTTCAAAGTTTTCTATTGAGGAATTGTTCCACTCGTCTGAAAACATATGTTTATAAAAGATTCCTTCTACGTCGAACTTTGTTATAGGAGCATCTTTCTTCTTTACCATAGGGTTTATTTGGTGTTCTGTCTCTCTGGATGAAGAGATTTCTCAACCACCATCTGCAAAGCAGAATTTTTAAAATTAATGGCGTGATCCGCTGTTAACTCACTATTTTTTAGTAAATTAAAGCTTTTTCAAATCCTCATTCTCTTCGATTATATTCATATATTTTCCATATCCGGTGTTTCCCCTCTTTGTTTAACTTTAGAACGTAACTTTTTATATTTGTTTATTATCTCAACGCTTTTGATTAGTGGCGTGAACTGCTCTTTTAGCTGTAATGTAGAATTCGAATTGAAACCGCAATTGGTTTCAATAAACGCCAATTACTGTGGTACTTCCTTATTCGAATATGCCTTTTGGGCGGCTATCACATACTGTACATTACCATTAAGATTCATAATTATTTTATTTTATTTCTTCGTAATGATTCGCATGACAAATAGCAGCTTCCAACCACATGCCGCATCCTGAACGCCAGGTAAATTTTCTCTGTAGAACTGAATTCGTAATGGCGTCTTTAACACTTTCTTAACACTACTAATAAGAATGTTTACTAAAGGAAATTAATTTCTGAATTCTCCTACAGCAACTCGTTTGGCGCGTGGACTACGCCAAACGAGTTGTGTTGATTAAGTTTGGATAAAAGATCTTTAAATTGGGGGATGCCACTGTGTACATACATATAGCGCAGCGTCAACAAGAATAGAATTTTCCCTTCTAAGTAAATATACAAAATACGCGAAATTGCTGCAAAATGTGGATATAATGGTGGTCAAATTCTTCTTAGATCAGTATCATTCGTCAATGGGCTTATTTACTTGCAGTATTTCAAGAACTAAAAATAAACATTTCTACATTATCTGTCGGTTTCAATTACTTCAACCGTAAAAATCTTCAGACAATTTCAGAACTCAGGCATTGATTTGGATATCGGTTAGCCTCAATCGTCATCAAGTCCATGATTTCAGTATTCCTCTGTATCATCATCAAATTGCAAATTTACTCCAGCTGTATTCCTGGACGAAAACCCTGGAGGGGTAGGTGCTGGATCTTCTATATTTATTTCAACAAATTCCCTGAATGGAACGACGTCATCACCTTCAGAGTCAATATCATCGTCAGATAATTCGAAAGTATCACTTTCATTGTTTCAGTCACTTATTAATATTTCCTCGTCATTTTCATGATCTGATTCAAACACTTTGACGCAGCTAAATAGGTAAAATAAAACCGATTATAAAAATAAGTATATTGATATGCACTTACAGTCTAGAATGTGTACAAAAATTACATAAAAGTGGATAAATTCAGCTTAGAATATGTTAGAATACATAAAATAGACGATAAACTGTAAGTAACTAAGCGGATGAACGTTCCGAACGTTGCTGGAGGAAGCACTATCTATAAGTTGAAACAAGATCTGATCGAACGAGACAGTATACGAGCAAGCTCCGTACGCTAGGGTAAAACTGTCAAGTGGTTAAAGGATTTAGCCAAGACTTTATAGGTTCCTATTGGTTTCTCTAATCCCGACGTTGAGAGTCGTGTTTTTTTTCTTATTAACGTTATGTTATTTAGTTAATTATAACGTATAGATAAGGATAATATAATGTTTATAAACGTAATCATAAGTAATCCGTCATTTTGATATAATGGGCATAATGTTATACTTACATTGCTGAAATTGGAATTCCAATATATATCCAAAAATGCAAAACAAATTGGGGTTAGCCATTTAAAAAAATATCGATGACGTCATTGCCCGAAAACGGACAGAGTTGGAAAATTAAAAATAATCGCAAATACGTTCTAATGTAAAAAATCAATTTGACGTGTCAAACAGTTTTTCGATTATTCTGACAACAAAGAAGAAAATTTTATTATTCCATACTTTTGGCGCGCACTGTATTAAAAAAAAACTCTAGTTAAATTAGTACACGTGTTAAATAGTAATAAAAAAAAAAATATATTACAATAACCAGTATCTTTTGAAAATGTTTATGAAACGTTGTACGTTAAAGATTATATCATTGCATGGGTATGCCATCTATATTTCCGTTTCTATATTCGCTACTCTCTAGCAAAGAGTATACATATATGTATACTATCTCTAGGGCGGTATGACTATAACTACTGGCACTACGTGGCGCCAGAAGATATTTGAAATGTTGTTTTTGAAGATTAGTTGCATAAACTGAGAGATGTAAGAGAAATGTGGCTAAGAGCAAGAAGCTTTAATGTTTTTATTCTTCTAACATTGATTTCGCCGGTTGTGATTCCATCAATACCAGGAGCTATTTATTAGCATTATCTGTCTTGGTTACTGTTTCTAGGATTTTTTTTCATGTGTACTTCTACATTAAGTTCAGTTTTGTTTGAACGTTATTCCGTAGATAATTGCTACTCTTAGTCTTTTTAAAATCACAAGCGATGTGAATAATTTGCTGCATTATGTACGTATATGTCGTACTGTTTTAAACAAGGTAAGCGCAATTAATAATGTGTATAGTGTAGTCTAGTGTAGTGATATTTTTGAATAAATATCAATTAAAAGATGTATTTTTATAAATTAAATTAAATAAATTATGCTAAATTATCTCAGGATTTACTTTTTGTTGTAAAACGTGGGAAATCACACTTTGACTTTTTGCAAACAAACTATTTGATAGAAAAATGAATCGATTTAATAATTTTAAAGAGAGACAGTAGTTTATTTATAATAGTTTTGATATAAATTTAAAACAAGATAAATTATATTTCTTTCGGACAATAGTAGTTGTACAAAAACCTATAACAAACCTCAACCGATAGCTATTTATAAGTTAAATTGTTAAGTTGAAATTTTTATATTTTTGAAACCGGATTTTATTAAATGAATGGATTTTGTTTCAAATTTTTATTTATTTGGCCAAATTTTTTTAATAATGTTCGGTACCTGTGCACTGATGTATTACTTCGGCATCTGTTTCTTTGGCTAATAACCGGTCTTCAATAGGTGGACTGGAAGCTTGGTCTTCGGGTCTTGATATTGACAAATTGCAATTGCGAAACGCTTTTGACATGTACTGCAGCTTATTCGGAGTAAAATTTCATGTATATTTAAATATTTGTAGAAATTATCGAAGAATTTGAGTATCGAAACTTGCTTATTTTCTCTTTGACTTCTTTTTTTGTTTCTGAAGCCCCAGTTGACTATATTTTCATACATAAGCTTGCTTCTTGTATGTTCATTAGAAAATTCATTCGCTTCCGTGGTTACGGTGGTTTAATGTAGGTACGGTAGTGCAATATAAATTTAACAATTTGCCTATCCAATTTCAGTACATTTTGAATTATTTATTTTTAAAGAAATATAATTTATACTTTAATTAGTAAAAAGTAGTATCTCACTGTACACGTTATTGTCTGAACTCTCTTTTTTTTAACGAAAATCTCATACATCTTATTGTGTAAAACAGAAATAAAATTATACCGCACTACGGGAAAATTGAGGGAAAAGGTTTGCAACACTGCTTCATCTCGTCAAAATAAAGAGCTAGAAAGATATAAACTTCACTTTCAATAAAGGTCTAAATATATCACAACAACGAATAATATGCATTTCAAGAATTCTGAGTAAAAAATGCTTTATTTTAGGAAAATCAAGCTATTGATTTATGAACAGTACCTAAACACATTTTGGAATTAAGACTATTTACTATCCTTAAGAAAATATTGTTTTGTGTTTTATGGCTATTTACTTATACTAATTGCATTCTCCAAATTTTCTGCAAGATTTTCTTGAATCAAATTAACAAATTTCTTAAGCAAAGAACTACAATTATTTCATTACAAGTGTACACTTCTCTTAAGCGGAGATTGATTTAAAACAGTTATTGTATTGCGGATAATTGAAATAGTAAGGCGGACAGCTTTGATGCAAGTACACGTTTCTCTGCGTGTATCTAAGAAATTAACCTTTCATTAAAAATCAAAGTGGGAAACGTTTTTAATGAACATATTTATCATCTTTGTATCTTTGTAGTTTTCTTAACAGCATTACCTTGCTTCATATATCTACAACTCATAAATTTGCCGGTTCTACAGATAAAAAAATCTGTACCGGAAGCCGGGATGACATGCAAATATAGGCGCACGTGTTTCAGACTCATAGAAATTCCTACCAGATCGTTGTAGCCTCCTTCTTTATGTTCCGGGTAGGCTACACCAAAGCGCAAACGTATATTACGTATGTTTGTGTAATACGTATAGATAATATACCACTTCCTATTGCCTGCCTATATTACCGCGGACCGGCGAAATTATACCAGTCTGAATTAAATTATGCAACAACGGCTTGTGCTTGAATATCGCTAGTGGTCTTTAACAAATATAAGTATACCGCCTCGAAACACACCGAGACTAGACCCGCGCATAATGTTTCACGTGTCTGACGATTATTTTAAGGGCGTGAATCGTGTATTTGTTAAAGTTATTACCTCAAAATCTATAATTTTCCAGTATATAGGCATGTTAGGGCTGTATACGTAAAGCTTGTGGTATCCACACCTGTTTTATGTCTGCTTACAATTAGAAAAGGAAGTAATATTATAACGCTAGATAGAAGCTATTTTCCAGGAATGAAGAAATTGGATATTGGAATATAATGGGTGGAGCTAGCTTTAAGAACTGATATTGAAATTTCAATAAATAATTATTTACCTGGAAGCTATCCGCAGAAAAATGGTTCTTTGCAAGAAAATAGATTTTCTTGCAAAAAATTAGTCTCTTTTCAAGAAAATATGTCTATTTCAAGACTATAAAAATGTAGGAGTATAATATAAGAAACTAATTTTTTTGAAATTTTATTTGGATCAAATAAATATTTTCTTAGGATTAGAAAATCAAGAAAATCCAAGGCAGAAAAATATAAATCATTTAGTTTTAGGTTAAGGAAGTATTGATGTTTTTTTTTGGTGGGACGTAGCCGGCGCAAAAGCTGACCGGAGACAAGTGGCCCCACGAACATGCAGAGCTTAATCAAAATAAACAATAGAAAAGGTAACAAAACTGCGGTAACCAGGGATAACAAAGTCACTAAACTGCAGAAGCAGTTTGACAGTGACAAAAGTCATCCTAACCACAAACGGAAAAAGAGAACCCTGTAGACGTGAAAAAAAACAGTATTTTGTAGTACAATAAAAAAAAGTTATTAGATTCTAGGTAATTATATTATATCAAAAACCGTGAGAAAAAGTATATCAATTTCAAACTTACATCACAACTGAGGAAAAAGCCATTCACATAACAACTCTTTAGAGTACCAAGCGAATGCAAATTCCTAAGGAATGCAGGCATGCTACTAAATATGTTCGGAATGCATACTTTCAACATTCTGCTACTGTACTTATTATTAAAGCTGGCCACGAGCGGTATCGCGCAGTAGCGTAGAGTCGACTAGGCCTCGCGTTCCACTAGAGTTATTCTGCTAATAGAGATGTCTGCTGCCGCAAATAATTTCGCGCATCTTTTAAATAAAAATTAAATAACACGTGCTCAAACACTTACCATTTTAAGAGTCCTCCGTGAAATCGCAAAGTGAATAATGTCTGTTAAATATCTGCAACATTAGATATGTTTCAACTGTTGTTTCGGCAAAACTAGTACGGCATGAGGAAAAAATGCGTTTATATGCAGAGAACAACGTTCTACATCTAGTGACGTAATATTTGCGTAAGTAAAATAATCTTTCAAATAACTTAACGATTCTGTTGACGCACCTTCACAAATGTGTCTTAATGTGCCAAAATCAGTATTTTTCTCAAACACACTTTCAAATTTTTCTAGAACAGAAACATTTTTTGCGTCTTCAATCGCGCATAGCTGTGCGTGAACATGTTGCACTATTTGTAGAGATTCTTCTAACGGCACCGCAGGATTTTGTAATTTTTCTATTGCATCTGCTAGCCTGAAGTAATTGTCGTGAATGATTTTTAAATCCATTTTAACCTGACTATCTTGAAATTTCGACTGGCTTTTCTGGATAGCGGCAGCTTCCTTTGTATCGAATTGTAAAACCACGTTCTTAATATTGTCAAAATATTTATGATAATAAAACGCGGCCTGTAACCATGTTCCCCAACGAGTTAGAATAGGTTCTGGTGGTTCTGGTGTACGGGGGCACAGTCTGTGAAATTCGCGAATACGTTTCGGTGATTTGGCAAATACTGCTTTGGTATGCGCTATTAAAGCGTCTACCTCATTTTCTGATACTATCCGCCACAAGATTGAGAGCATGAATTTCATACGTAATATGTAACAAATTAGCAGAATGCTTTTTAAGAGACCGGCCTACAGAAAGCATGTTTGCAGCACCATCACTCACTAACATCAAGAGTTGGTTTGTTGAAAGTTCAAACTTGTCCAATGTATTTAACACTAACTTTGAAATTACTTCGGAGTACACTGTTGTATTCGTTTGGAGACTAATAGAATTGAAGGTGCCGATTGATGAGGTTCCAATTTGCGTGCCATTACATTAAGAACAGAATGTTTCTTCCGATCTGTTGTTTCGTCGACACATAACCACAATTTTTGATCTTTCAACTCCGATTTTATTTTTTGTTCAATATGTTCGCGCGCAGATGGCACAATTCTTCGTAACGATGTTCGACTTCGTAATTTGCACTCCGAATAGTTATTCCAAAAGCAGATAAATGGTTCCTTGTCTAGTAAATTAAACGGAATATTACATGCAATAAACGTAACGCATAAATTAAGTATAAATTTTTCATTGTCTCGTGCGCAATTTCTTTTTGAGACATGCTTTTCACTATTTACGTGTCGTAGACCTCTGGACCAACACATTAACGGGATTTTACAGATTACACATTTAATTTTAGCACCTTCATATATTAAGTCTGGAATTTCTGCAATAAATTTTCGAAGTTTGTCCGACCGCGGTCGTTTTGCTGACGAAATCATAATTTTTCTAGGACAGATAAACAATTGCGCAAATGACCGGCAGCAAAAATGTTCGTACTGCTCCGCAGACGAAGTAATATTACCGTTCCTCTCGGTTCGAACTGATTCTATGCCGATGCGCGGTACCGCTCGTGGCCAGCGTTACTTATTATCCCCTATCATGAGGTATAATTTTGAATTGATTAGTATGGTAGTGAAACAGAACAAGTTACCATAGGTATAAATACTTAACAGGAAGAAGCCGAGATTCAATGTAACCAAACGGAGTTAACGCAGTTAAGTTGGGAAATCAGAATTTAAGAAACCCGTTTTGGGTCGATTGTGGTATCTTAATATAATAATCGGATGCACTGCTTCACACTGTAAGACCATAACATATTATAGATTGCACAAGCGCTTTGTAAATCAGGAGTAGAGTAGTTTTTGGTACGTAAAATTTCAGATAATAGAACTTATTGGCCAAATGTCTTGTTTTTTTTTTAAATAATAGACCAAATATGATCTCGCCATAAAAAACGGTGATCAATAGTAAGTCCTAGATACCTATGCGTTTGAACAATCTCCAGCACACTGCTGCAGCTACACCTTACGTTTTCAATAGTAGGTGACTGGTGCAAACCATCGTGCGAGTGGTATATGATCTTAGGTGTAATATTGTTTTGTAGATGCGATGACGAAATTAACATTACTTTAAATTGAGTTATGTAATTTTAGTGTAAGCACAATAAATATTTGTATATAAAAATCGTTTCGTAAGTTATTATTGGTTGGAAATTAACAAATGCTATTTGTAGCAGATGAGCGTTTGATGCTAAGACAATCAAGGACTTTAGCAGACGCTGTGGTAGAAGATAGACATATTTAGAAGTGAGTTATCGTTAAAAGTAGCTTTAAATGTGAATTATAAATAAAACTTATTTCAAAATTGTTTACTACAAAAAATTATTATCACTAGCCATTTGTGTTTATAATATTGTATCCACAGATGGAGTTGACAATAATTATGGTGGATAAAGGATTTTTGAGTTGACATTTAATATTTGACAAATAAGTATTGCTTGGTCTGAAACTTATTTTTAGTTTGCTTTCGATTTTTGAATATCACGTTGATCAAAAACTGTTTTCATTTCATGTAAAATACCATTTCCGTTCATAGTATGTCAAAGTGACACTAAAGAAAGTTGTCAGAATGAAAAGCAGTGGCGTTATGCAAATGTTTGGAATGATCGGCCTACTTTGATAAAATGCATTATTTGTCAATTTTGTTTCGAGTAAAGTACTTTTTCCGTTCACAGTACGCCAATGTGTTACTAAGAAATGTTGCTTAAAACAAAATATTATGGAGTTGTGCAAATTCTCAGAATGATCGACCTACTTTGATAATCATGGTAAAGACGACAATAGGAGAAAAACCTTTATTAGTATTAGAAGTTCTGCCTCTTAAGAAATTTACTGTACACTTTACAAATGATTTGCGACTTATTAAGTTTAGTGCCGTTTTTCATTTCTCATTCGTCGTAAAATTAACAAAAACATTCTCCTTTTGCCAACTCCATCAAAGTAGGCTGATCACTTTAAAAATTCGCATAACTCCATAAACTCCAACTTTTCATTCTAAGTAACTTTTCTCAGTAACACATTGGCAAACTCTGAACGGAAAAAAGTGCTTTACCTGAAACGGAATTGAAAAACAATGAATTTTAAGTAGGCTGACTATTCAGAAAATTTGGGTAATGCCACAGCTTTTCATTCTGAACAACTGTTCTTAGTGACACTTTGGCATACTGCAAACGGAAAAAATCGAAAGCAAATTAAAAGTATGTTTTAGAACAAGCAAGATTTATTTCTCAAATATTGAGTTCCATTTCAAAAATTTTTCGCCCATCATACCTATTGTTTGTTAAAAAAATCTATCTACTTCATCCTTTGGATTTCAAATTACAACATTACAATACATACATACCACTCATTATGTTAAAATTATGTTTAAATCAACTCCAATAAAGGTAGCAATAAAGGAAGTCCTCACTTCGAATCTTGATGATGAAGAGGCTTGAAAGTAAAATACTAAGGACCCTCGATAATGGTGAAATTAATTGCTTATGTTGGTTCAAGACAAAAAATTGTATTGTATGAAAGGGGGCAATTTCGTACGTTCGCTTTTGTACCGGCTAAAACATAATTAATATTTCAATTTCGGCACGAGAATAAAGATCCTTTAATTAAGCGTTTTTCTCTTTCTCTGATGGACGAGTTTTTCTTGCTTCCGATCGATACGAAATTAGTTACAAGAAATAAATTATTAAGGAATCTTTTGGGAACCTTTTCAGCTTTGTAAAAGGAGGTTATATTTAGATCCGTTCATTTAACAATGCTCTACGTTTTAGCTCCTTTTATGCGCGAAGATAATCTTTTACAAAGATAAAGAGGATTTATTGAATAAAGTAAATTTGCTGCAATAGTTGTTATAACATTTTAATAGGAATAGAAAGGATACAGGGACCTGCCTGTGGGAGATGAAAAAGATAAAAAGGGGCAATAAAAGTGTAGAAAGGCTTATAAAAGTATTTAAAGCAGAAGACATATCACGAGAATAAAAAAAAAATAACAGTAGACCATGGAAAACAAAATATACACTGTTGTTTAGGTCAACTTTCTATCTGTCAATTGAGGTGTAGTTGTACTTGCCTCAGTTAGAACGGACGTTTTTATTCTTCTTGGGTGCTAACATAAGTGAACAAATGGAATTAACGAGAGAGGATTTTCGAATACCAATTTATTATGATTTCAAAAACGGTTTAACCGCTTACAAGTGCAAGGGAATCCTTAACTCTCAAGACAATCATACACTATCACTGCTTTTGAAGTCGTTTTGTGCCACAGAATTTGCAATGACACATTAACCCTTTTCAAGGAAGGCGCGCACCATTTTTTTCTAAAAATGTGGCAGCTGACGAAACGTATATTCCGTTTTTGGACGCACCTAGCCGTCAAGAGAGTCGAGTAAGGATTCATAAAGACGAAGATGTACCAATATTAATGAAGAAGCAGCTAGCTATGAAAAAACAAGTGTTCTTTAGAACTACGAACCTGGTATGTACAATTAAATTGGATGAATAAAACACCGTTACATCTAAATGGTACACCGGTTTGCCCGAGGTCTTCAGTAGAGTTCCTGAGAAAGGTATTGTTGCATCACGATAACGCATCGTCCCATATCGCAGCTCTCACAATCCAATATTTAGCTTAAAAAAAAATATAAAAGTAGTATTACAGCAACCACCGTACTCACCTGATTTGGCAATGTGTAACATTTGGCTGTTTTATAGGCTTAAAAAGACATCTGCTAGGTGCGAGATTTTCGTCTGAGGAAGAAATTGATACGGCCATTCATCAGTATTTTGTAAGTATTTCAAAAGAAGATTGGTTATGGGCTTTTAAGAAGTGGAAGAAGAGAGTGATTAAATGTATTACTTTGAACATGTTTAAAATAAAATACTAAAATTAATAAACCGTTTTTTTTTTATTATATAATATGAGCTTGGCCCTGGTATATCTCTTTTATTATTATTTATTAAATTTATAAAAGTTTATCTCTTTGTTAAAATTCTATTTGATGTGTATCGATTTCTTGACTATCTTCGCGTTAGGTCACAGCTGGCGTCCATTTAATATATAATTCCTTATTGAAATCATCACAAGCACACTCCATACTTAAATATTCTCGAGTCGTAGACCTCACAGTAACATACTCGCGGCTAATAGAACATATAAGCTACCATAATCGTAATGACACGTTTATTTAAATAAAAGCATGTCGCTCCTTACGCAGGACAAACGACGTCGATTCTTCTAAACGTCCTAAACGTTATGCATTAGATGAGGTACGCTCCATCTTAGCATATACAGTGCATACCTAATACACATACCTTTCAAGAGTTGAAACCTACCGCGAGAGCAGAGAGGCTAAATATGGAATGGTTCGCGATAGTATCTCCGTCTAACAATATTAGACACGGCTACGGCTAAACAAATAGCCTCGTTTGCGATTAAAATCAGCCATTTAAATTTTAATATCACGATATGATTATTACCTGTATCTCCTGCAGTTAAATAAATTTTATAAACGTTGTAGCAGACGGTGGCCCACTCGTATTAACCGTTGCGGATAGGCATAATGCGCTGTACGAGACGTAGAAGACACATCGGTGTTCTGGTTTCTCTATACAACACATACATACACAAACAACGGTAGCAGGTTGATAAATTACCGTTCATGGCATTTTTATCCGGCCATATACAAGAGATAGGACAGAGAAAGCCCGACGATTAAGAAGAGATAGCCGAAGGAGACAACAATAAAACCATAACGTCTGTGATTATGCAGACATCATTAAGGCAGTGTTTCCAAATTAATTAAGCCGTAATAAAATTATTCTTCTGTGTTTATTAATGAATTGCGGGTAATTTGTATTTCTTGTTTTGCTCTGAGGACGTATTTTTTGAGGTTAGTTTTGATTAATAACCTCGCTTTGGTTTTATACGATCGAAAATTTATAATAGTATCACTAGGTGTGTCGATTCGGTGCTACTGATTTGCAATTGAGCAGTTGGTCAGCGTAGCGTCTGTAAGACTCTCCCAGGATATTGTGGAACCTATTATGGAAGTAATACTGCGCATCTCAAAGAATATTGGATTGTCAAATTGAAAGAAGATGAATTCCTTGTTCTAAGTAACGACCTGAATGTAGATAATATGCAAATGTTAAAATGTTAGAAGGATTGCTCAATGCGGCCGATCAAGATCAAGTCGCTCGTGACGTCACCTGTGTTCCGTTACTTTTTATGTCATTCAATATAAATATTAAAGAGGCAGTTTACCATAGAATAGGGTAATTTCGGGGGAATTGGCCGTATGGGATAGATGACCAATCGAAATATTTCATAGATTACTCGCCTGATGTCGCAAATGTTCCTAAGCAGAAACCCGGATATTTCTTTGAGAAAATCAGAGGGTATCTCTCTAGCTAGATCGAATGTCATGAATAGGTCTGAAGTAGATTCATATTTTAAACTACTTGAAGAAGTGTTAATGCAAGAAAATGTATCTTCAACATGGATGAGACAGGCCTGCAATTAAACAATCGCCCAGGACATGTACTTGCTAAGAAAGGATCTAAAGCAGTTTCCACGGTAACATCAACCGAAAAAGGACAAACGATAACCGTGATAGCCTGCTGCAATGCTGAAGGTACATTTTTATCGGCTGCTCGTATCATGAAGAGCAAAAATAAAAAAGAAGAATATGAAGATGGAATGCCCCCCGGATCAAAAATGTTTATGTCTGATAAATCAGCGTACATAACTTCAGCTATTTCTCTAGAATGGTTGAAAAAAAAATTTGTCTCAAGGAAACTACCTGGAAAAGTCCTTCTTTTCCTAGACGGGCACTCGACTCATTGCAATTCTGTAGAAATGTTGGAGTACGCAAATGAAAACGATATCATTTTACTATCAATGCCGAGTCACACGTCTCATTACCTCCAACTCTTAGATCGTTCGGTATTTAAATCACTAAAGACTCAGAGCAATAGGAGTGTATCCTCTTAATCCAGAGGCATTGCCAGACTATGCCTTTAGTTAAGAGTCCTCTGATCTAGCATCTGATGGCCGAAATGAAGTTGCGAGCGCAGCTGGGGCGGAAATGGTGGAAAGCATTGAAGACGCATCTGTCCCAGATTGTTCTAGAGAGCCAAGCAGAGTTTCAAATTATAGTCCACAATTTTAGCGCCATCAAAAATTAAGTCCGGCATGTCCACTATAAAGTTTTTAACCGTGTCTGCCATTTGTTGTTTTCGCGACGTACCTAACTGCGACATTTTTAAAGCAAACATAAGCGTACAATTACGAAACAAGTTACGACAGCCTACATATACACAGAACTACTCGCATACAGCATCGATTTAGTACTGACGCTGTGAACTCGTGAAATAAATAATCGCCGACTCTGCACCGCATATCTACTACACTGACTGTTACCGCTGTTTGCCCAGACTAGTTATCACTGAATTGTCGTGTTTATCCCCAATTTGAGCAGAAGTTGCCTAGTAGCATATGCGTGATTTAAATTTGATACAAATGAGAATGCGAATAGTTTTTTTTAATGCTGTAAAGAGTAACAAAGATTATAAAGAATAACAAAGTTCATCTTCGTAAAAAACTGTCTTTTTCACTATTTATACAACTTGACAAATGCAAAGAGAAATAACCTCAACGAGTTAGGTGCATCTCTCTCTTTTGTACTAGACATATAAACTTCGCCAGATGTCCGAATCAGAAGCGTATAACACTTTGATGCATAATTAATTCAAACGTGTAAAATACGGTTACAAGAATAATTAATTTTCATGCAGAATGCATAATTCTTGTCACCGGTAATATAGGAGCGTGTTTGCTGTCTGATAAAGTATTGAGACCGACTGTGCTGGAGTGATGGCAACGGTGGCGCTAGTAGTGACAGTGGTGCAGAGCATATATTCATGAAACGATACATTATGAAACTTTAGCTGGTTAATGCATATGCAGAAGAATATCTATGCTATTAATTACGTGGTAAATTTGCTAAACGTTTAATGGTTGCGTTTTTGTGCACTTGACGTGTATAGTCTTAATGAAAACGTTTATTTTTACAGTTGTTTTTACACAGACGAATACTGTATCAATTTAATATCATTACGCCATCGTTACGTACATACACTACCGCTCATAAGTATTTGGGCACCCTTCGATTTTAGATTTTTGTATACAATGAACGTATTTAGAAAATACATTCCAGCATTATTGAATAGTATGCTAATAATCAATAGGATTCACTTAAATTCATTAAATAATATCGGTATATTTACTTCCTTTATCTCTATGAGAGGTAATACCGTCATAAAACCGCAGGTACGGCAATAAACAAATGTAACCGGACAATACGAGTTGTACGCAAGTTGTGCGTCTCTATCGCACTTTTAGGCGAGTCGCCCCGCTCCAACTACCCGCATCGCCTTAGCTTACTTCATCACCGGCTTTCCTTGAGTAACCAACGTTGGCGTTGGTATGAAATGCATGTCATAAAACCCTCTTTTACAATCTGTATAGAATATGCCGCCGCGCCGCGCCGTACCGAATAATAGTCAGCGAATCGATGTTAGAGTTTAAGGAAGGATCATTATTTCTAAACCGACTAAATAGTATTATATGCGAGTGTTACAGCATCGGTCGCGGGAATTATTTCTTATGAAAGTTATTGTTATTTATAAGTATATTTATATATGTATTTGTTTTTTGCATTTCACTGCTTTAAAAATTGTTCTTTCTTTTTTCGGAATTCTTTTTGTTGAATTAATCTCGGGGCAACTGTTTTATTGAACGATTTAACTTTTTTGCCGTATTTACACTACCGACGGAAAGTTTGGAGGCAAGTCGCAATTTCTTAGAAAAATGTAGATATATATTTCTTGGATGGATCATTAAAATCTATTTAAGTACTGTTTACTTTTATGTATGTAGCGAACTATTTGTAATATCGTTATGCAAATTTTCAAGCATATCCATTATTTATAAATGCATTTTACTAATAGACAATAATGGGCATTTCATAGATACCAATAATTTTCAAATTATCACGTAATAATCAGGTGTTCGAGGATGAACATTAAGACAAGATGGTATTAAGTATTAAGTGCAGGCTTTCCCAGTTTTGTTTTGAAATTGGATTAGTGTCATTAATATTTAATAGTCCTAATTGCGTTTATCCTTAGGAAAATAATGCAGATGCTAGAATAATTAGGAGAAACCTGCATATTTTACCAACTATTGTTTTCTGTGTAAAAATGTATGTATTTCGAGAAAAATATTTACCCAAAAGGTTTAAGAGTATGGAAAATAGTGGTATAAAAATGAGAAAAGCAAAAAACTTCTTTTCTGCTTGAAACCGAAGTCGCAACGAAAAAATAACGGTTATTTAGTTTTCTTGACATTATAGTAACAATAACAATATAATAATGTATATGGCAGTAGAGCTACCAGGAGCTACATATAAGGCACGTCAAAAAATACAGTATGCTTTGAATTTCTTGTAACTATTATTCATAAACGAACGAAAGGCGGAAAGAACGGAATGGCGGAATTTAAACGGAAATTATACAAGGACCAGTGGAAAAGAACAGACGCGTTTTTCTTTTTTACCTTTTAGCAAAATATATAACTAAGGCGATATAATTACCATTTTCTGCAATGCGTGTGTATAGTAAATAATAGTGAGAAAATTTCGGACAATGTGCTGTGCGAATAGTTTGGTAAATCTGCAGATTAAATACTTATTAATTACATCGGAAATTTCCAAGGAAAGTAGGTATAAGATCTTCCTAATCTACAAATGAAATTGTATATATTATTAATGATGCTTAAACCTTTTCTTCATATAGCGATTAAAGCAGGGGTTCCCAAAGTTTTTCTTAGGCGGGCCAATTTGATATTACCGACATTTTTGGCGGGCCAAAAAAAAACGGGATAACATCAAAACAATATCCACAATTTTTTTGTTGTTTTAAATACTTATATTTAAATATTTCTTTTTACCAATTTTCCACATGTTTCAAAGTGACAAAAGTTACCAATTTGAAGGTGTTCTTGTAATAAATCAAATTTTCTTTCCGTGGAATTTAGATATCCTAGAAGATCATAAATAAGCTTACCATTACCTTGCAGTTTTAAGTTTAATCCGTTCATAACCCTAATTACGTCTACTGGAAATGTCAAGTCGCATAACCAGTTAATATCTTGTAATTAAGTAACATCACGATTTTTTTCAGTTAAGAACTCTGTAATTTCTTTTCTTATATTCAGTTTTGAAAGAATGACAATGATGCCTTTTTAAATTCCTATATAAATGCACAACAATGATTATTTTGGCGATCAATACCTAATAAAATTGACTAATATTTTTTAAATGTAATGTCTAAAATAAGAAGAATGATAATAAAACCATTCGCTTCGTGATCACACGATATCATTAATTCTTCAAGATGGCATATTACATCTTGCAATTCTGGGGCTGGGTCTAAAGGGCCAATGTCAATTTATTTAGTATTTAACATTGGCCCTTTTAGACCCAAGCCACAGAATTAGGGTCTAAATTCGTATGTAATAGCTTTACAAGTTTTTTACTTGGTTCGTCATTTGTCACTTGTTAGAACTACGTAAAATCATCTAACGGTAGACATTTATCGGCACAACTTTTCATATTTTAATAAAAAATCGTATATCGCGAACGTTTACTGTTTTGCTTCAATTCTAAAATAAAAGTAATCATGATACCCAATAAATAATGCATAATAGATTATGGATTTTGTTTGTTTATATGGAGTAACTAATAATATAATCAATTTGCATATGTATTTTTACAATTTCACCTGTATAGATTTCTATTTCACGCTTTATATTTCAAAATGCGACAATCGCTTATTACAAATTACGTGTATAAATTTCTCATTATTAGCAGGTAGTAAAATGTATACAATTGTATATTTTCCGTTATACTCTACAACCCACTCAATGCAGGTAACCGATTCGCATAGCGCGTTGAGACAGCTGTATCGTTCTTTGTCCTGAGAAGCATGCATCTTATATGCAACTTCCTTAACTGTTCCTTACCGGACGAGGCCCGGCAAGCGACTAAATACAAAATACAGCTAGGAAAGGCAGGGTCGGTGCGATAGAGAAGAGTTGATGCGCTATGACCTGTTGGGTGTCCGGTTACTTGTGAGTTTCGCCGTACATAGTAGCGACAACAAAGAGCGTGTTTCTTCAAACTCCAAGAAAAATGTAATAGTTGGTAATTTTACTATGAATCATGAAGCTATAATAAAGTTATTTGAAGAGATATTTTTAAATTACGAGCAGTTATCACTTCATGTTAGTGGCGACAACATCCCTTAACGAATAGTGTTTATAATTTCGTTTGAAATTTTAAAACATGCCGAAAAGGAAAGAAATTAGTGTTGAAACACGTGCTCGGATAGTAACACAACATAACTTAGACATAAGCAATCGTCAAAATGCTGGAAAATTACATTTAAATCTATTGTTGATTATAACATCAAAAAATACAGTGAAAGTAAGAAGCGGTAGACCAAGGGCGACATCAGCTCAAGATATTACAATCGTGTTGTCCAGAAAGCAATTGATGTAGACTTGTCAAGATTAATAGTTAGGCAATGATCAACTGACACCTGTTGCAGATAGCTTAAATCGTAGCTATAGTAGTTCTGCAATCGGATGGTTGGAATGAATTGTAGAGCTGCGTTTCATCCGCGTATACATGTGGGTTACAGTATTTAAGTCTCTTAAATAAGTCTTTCACTTTCACTAAAACTAAATAGTTCTTCAAACAACACAGAGTATCGGCACACTCCTCACCATACAAAATATTAATTAATTCGGAACAGCTGTTTCACAGGCTCATTGGGCCCTCATTTTCAACCGAGTTATCGAATAAATCTGAACGAAAAACTAAAAGCTTTTTTCTTAATTCTACCATGCTTGTCTATCCCTCCTCTCGAGGAAAAAAGGAAGGGTATATATGTACAGATATCTCTAAACATGTATGTATCTGTGTATATCTATTTACGAATACCTACTTTTCTATCGTTTAACTCTAACATGCTGAGTATATGTGAAACGGAGAAGAGTCTTGTCTCATCCCGCCCTCGTACAATAGAGCGAGACGAAAGGAAGGTTACTTCCCGCTAATTCTCTATCTACGCATGCTAAGGATACTAAACAAATCAATACATATGTTGCAAAACACGGAGACTAGGTCTTTGTCAAGTGTGGACTGAAAAGTTCTTTTACTCTAATAAATCAAACAGGCAAGAGAAATGAAGTGGCGCATTATCTTTGTTTAAGAGATTCAAATGTGTTCTTATATACACGGTCTCAAATACGTCTAATTCTCGAGGTTAAGTTACGTTTTTAATTAATTTGAGGTTTTCTAATTTGATTACATGTCCTGTATCATTCATGTGGTCAGCTACACTTGACGCTTCTGTTCGGCCGCATATATAGCATCTCATGTGTTCATTAAATCTAGTACCTATCGCTCGTTTTGTTTGTCCAATATAGGCTTTATTTAAATAGTTCTTGATTAATAATGAAGACACTGCGTCAAATCCGATGTATTGTAAAATCGATAACAAAATCGAATGGTTTATGGTATTAAACGCCTTGGTGTAGTCCAACAAAACGAAACACGTCACCAAACCGCAATCCGTTGACTGATGATCATAATAACACCCGGAGGTAAACCTAATTCGATTACGCTGAATCCAATGGTGCCAACCGTTTTTAAAAGTTAGCTGGCGTTTTCGGCCCAAAGAACCTTTAGGAACATTCTGGAATTTTCTGGAAAATCTGATCAATGGCAGAAGAGCTTTCTGGAACCTTCATGGATCATTCATGGACCATTCGTGAACCTTCTAGAAATTTTCATCCCCGCTACTGCCACTTGATCAAATGGGTATATAAGCGGCGCTGTTAACCGCTGAGAGCTCAGTTTATAAAAGCTACTTGTGCTTGTGAAATACTCGTTTTGAAATTAAATTGAAATAAGCTTTTTGTTCCGATCCACATGTGCGTGTAACCAAAATTGGTGTGTTTCTTAAATGATATACTAGATGTCATCGTTGTCAAATGCAGCTGATGTTTAGTTTAGTACAAACGAAAGACCAATTTCGTCAAAAGTTTCTTGGCGAACTTTTTACCTTAAACATTTAAAAGTTACAAATTTCAAGAATAAAACAGCAGTAGCAGACCTAGAACCTCCTCGATAAAATTTCCAGCATAAATTCTATTTTCATCTGGAATAAACCGCATGTCAGACGTACAATTTTCGACAATACACCCGAATCACTAAAAAGACCAACACACGAGATTACTATACTCGCGCAGATAGAGCCAGCTCGTGAGAAGTTATTGCTTAATGTTCTATTAAATTTTACAACCTATTGTTCTCGATTTGAAAAGAGATTGAAAACGATTTTCGGGCGTAGCCGTCGCGACCACACTGAGATAGATACTCTTTTCAATATTGCTTTTGTGGACCATTTGCATATTTATTCGAACCGTTGTGTAAGCATTCGAAATAACCGTTCGAACAGTTCGCATTGTATGGTATTAACGCTCCGCCTTGAGAATGGACTCGATCATGTCTATTTGAGCTTTGAAACAGAAACAAATTTAGATGAGATAATCTGGAAGGGAGAATTTTTTAAGTGTGTATTAGGATTTCTCTGATTTTACCGAAGAAATATTGTTCCTTTGGATGTAAATTGTGAGTTGTATAAAAGGCAATTGAATTCATCAAGTAGGTTATGTTTTCTTTACGCAAAAAGCTAGTTATGACTAGAGCGGGCCAAGAGCGTCACGCGCCAGGTTCGCAATCAGGCTGCCGGGCGCATATATGTATGTAAACATAGGTAATTTAAATATGTAATTATTAGGACGAGGACCAAAACCACTGTCTATTACGTCGTGAAGACGCGCAAATATACACCTGCAGTTTGGGTGTTCGTTGATAAATAGGGCGTTGTTCACAGTGGGCCACTACAAAAAAAAGTTCATTCATCGACGGCTACGAACTAACAGCGCGCTTATTCATTTACGGATGACGCGCTCTATTCATCAACAAATGACGAGTCTGCAGATGTTGCGTTTGCACCACTTCGTGGCATACTAGAAACAAGCGTCGGTGTGCTCGCTTTAGTGATTATGTCTAACGTAACTATTAAAAATAAACGGCCATTACCTACGAAAGTTAATAAATTTCTTAGTGAATTTGTGGATTTACACTACAATGGGAGTACAATTTTCTGTAAAGTTTGTAAAAAGAAACTACTGTGCTGGAGCAAACGTGATTGTGAAAGACATATAAATAGCGCACACCACAGAAATAAAAGAAATGGTGTGTCACAACAACGTCAATTTCAATTAGAATTGCTTTTAACGTTTATGGTATGTGGTCTACCACTTCGTATACTTGATAAAAAAGCATTTCGAAAATTCCGGGGGACATACAATACCG
Source organism: Dynastes maya (assembly GCA_029619315.2). NCBI lineage: Eukaryota > Metazoa > Arthropoda > Insecta > Coleoptera > Scarabaeidae > Dynastes > Dynastes maya. Next base: position 25,318,722 of record JAROYE020000008.1, read on the forward strand.
AGTGGATACTACCATCCCGGACAGCGTTACGGAGAGATATTCCACGAATACGTGAGGACATTGAAAATCGAATTAAAGCCGAATTAAAAGATAAACAGCTGTGGCTATGTCTTGATGAGACGACAGATTGCAAAAAAAATTCTATTTTGAACATAATAGTGCGCGTATTAGATCCTATTAAACCAAATTTTGCAATTCTATTAGCCAACAGAAGATTAAAACAGTGTACTAGTAAAGCAATTACGGCCGTAGTTCTCGAAACGTTACAAAAATTTCAAGTGTCAACCAGTCAACTGTTGTTGTTCATGAGCGATGGTGCAGCAACAATGTGTAATGTAGGCCGTTCCCTTAAAGAAAAGTGTGAAGGACTTTTACATGTTACGTGTAAAGTCCATGCTTTACATCTTGTGGCACAAACTATTCGAGAGTGTTACTCGGAGGTGGATGCATTAATAGCAAACACAAAAAAAGTGTTTCTCAAAAGTCCTAAGAGGACTAGGGCATTCCACAGATTATGCCCTGGTATTCGAGAACCACCACAGCCCATTCTTACGCGTTGGGGAACGTGGTTAAAAGCCGCTTTTTATTATAATGAACATTTTCAAGAAGTCAAATCCGTTATTTTGCAATTCGTCCCTGCCGAAGCTAGAGCTATTAGGATGAGCCAGAAGGGATTTCTCGATATTTCTGTTGAAACACATCTAAAGAATATTAGCAACAATTACAAAGGGTTAGTAGACGCGATAGAAAATTTGCAAAATTCTGGATTGTCGTTGGTAGAATCAGTGCAAGTCGTGGACGAAGTTAGTACATTGTTACACAGTATAAACGATGCAACAAGTGGACGAGTTTTAGCTAAGTTCGATAGTGTTTTAAAAAAGAATCCGGACTACACGAGATTAAGACAAATGTACGATGGGGCATCTGCAGATTCCTTGACTAAGTCTAAAGATTATTTTAATTACGCCTGTCTTACTTCGGTAGACGTGGAACGGTCGTTTTCGAAATATAAGAACATTTTTTCGTCTCGGCGAACATCCTTCACCGAGGCAAATGTGGAAACTTATCTGATGGTGCAACTTTTTAAACAAGCCTATCCACATTATTAAGAAGGATAGAATTTATTTATTATATCTTTATTTACAGTTACATTATTAAGTACAACAGAATAAAAAAAGCGTTCAGTTCCTCAGTTATTTCCTTATTACATCCCATTTACAACGCATACCGTTTTCAATCAAATAAAAAATCATAATGAAAATAAAAACACCTCAGCGTGTACATACATATCTAATTACTAAACATTATTATTGCGTCAGCTTTTATTTTTTTACTCTTGTGTATTAATTTCGAAATATCACATATCTGCTGTGACTCACATATACGCTATTTACAATAAGCGGCCGTTGCGCCTGATTCCGATTCTGTTGGATGGTGCAATTTGGCCCGCTCTAGTTATGACCCAATGTTGTAGATAATTTTAATTATTAATTTTAGTTTTTTTTTACCATTGTAATTTGTGTATTGTAATTTTCCTTTTATTGAATATCCTTGTAGCTGATGCCTGATGAGGCGTGATGGTATGTTTTTTTTTTAACACGAAACCGGTCGCCTAATTTCTCAATAGAACATTGTGAGATCTGGACCATTTTTTCATTCCTACCTTTAATATGAATATTTTCTTAACTTAAAGCTAAATGATTTACTTGGAAGAAACATTTTTCTGTCTTGGATTTTCTTGATTTTCTAAACCTAAGAAAATATTTATTTGATATAAATAAACTCTGGAGAAAATTATTTTCTTATGTTATACATTTCTATAGTCTTGAAATTAAAATATTTTCTTGAATAGAGATTGATTTTTGTAGGAAAATCTATTTTCTTAATGCAAGAAACGATTTGTCTGCGTGCACGAAATTTAGGTTCAGAAAATGAAAATATATTTTACCTTTGTTTTTTGGAGTAGAAATGGTTAAAAATACGGATTCCTATTAAGAAAAAATAACTTTTTCTTAGTTGAATATACTCATTCTTGTAATAAATTTTCGGAACACCCTGCACATCACTCTCGATATTTAGTGATAACTATTTGTGTAATTCATAAGAATCTTAAAGCTGATTTATGTATCTAATGCTAAAGAATACAATGAAAATGACATTTGCATTCGTTACAATTTTCTAGTCATACTAGACCCATGAGATGTCATATCACTAGAGCTGCTCAATTTGCGCCAACAGCCAGTGGCGGACGCATAAAAGTTTACACAAAATAAAGGGTCAGAAATAAAATATAATAACGTGCTCAAACACTTACCGACTTAAGAGTCTTCCGTGAAATCACAAAGTGAATAATGTCTGTTAAATATCTGCAACATTAGATACGTTTCCACAGTTGTTTCGGCAAACCGAGTGTGGCGTGAGGAAAAAGTGTGTTTATATGCAGAAAACGAACATTCTACATCTAGTGACGTTATATTTGCATAATTTAAATAATCCTTGGAACAACTAAACGGTTCTGTTGACGCACCTTCACAAATTTGTTTTAATGCGCCAAAATCAGAATCTTTCTCTAAAACACTTTCAAACCTTTCTTCTAGAACACAAACATTTTTTGCGTCTTCTACTGCGCATAGCTGTGCGTGAACATGTTGCACTATTTGCAGAGATTCCACTAACGACACCGAAGGATTTTGTAATTTTTCTATTGCCTCCAATAGTCCGAAATAATTGTTCTGAATAGTTTTTAAATCGGTTTTAACCTGACTATCTTGAAATTTCGACTGGTTTTCCTTGATAGCCGCAGCTTCCTTTGGATCGAATTGTAAAACCACGTTCTTAATATTCTCAAAATATTTATAATAATAAAACGCGGCCTGTAACCATGTTCCCCAACGTGTAAGAATAGGTTCTGGTGGCTCAGGCATACGGGGGCACAGTTGTGTAATTTGCGAATACGTTTTTGGGATTTGACAAACACTGCTTTTGTATGCGCTATTAAAGCGTCTACCTTAGGATAACATTTTCTAATACTATCTGCCACATGACTGAAAGCATGAATTTTACACGTAGTATGTAACAAGTTAGCACAATGTTTTTTAAGAGACCGGCCTACAGAAAGCATATATGCGGCACCATCGCTTATAAACATCAACAGTTGGTTTGTTGAAAGTTCAAACTTTTCCGATGTATTTAACACTAACTTTGAAATTACTTCGGCAGTACATTGTTGTACTCGTCTCGAAGCTAATGGAATTGAAGGTGACGATTGATGTGGTTCCATTGTACGTACCATTACATTAACCACAGAATGTTTTTTACGATCCGTTGTTTCGTCAACACATGACTACAGTTTTTTACCTTTCAACTCCGATTTAATTGTCTTTTCAACATGTTCACGAGCAGATGGCACAATTCTTTGTAACGATGCCCGACTTGGTAATTTGCAGTCCGAATGTTTATTCCAAAAGAAGACATATGCTTCCTTCTCTAGTAAATCAAACGGTAGATTACATGCAATAAAGGTAACACATAAATTAAATTTAAATTTGTCATAGTGTCGTGTGCAATTTTTTTTTTGAAGAATGCTGTTTATTATACGAGACGTACGACGTAGACAATCCCTTTTGGACCAACACATTAAAGGGATATTACAAACTACACATTGAATTTTAATGCCATCATAATTTAGGTCAGGCATTTCTGCTATTAATTTTGTAACTTTGTCCAATGTTGGTCGTTTTCGCGACGTAGGCAACATTTTTAAAACAAACGTAGAACTACGAAATGGTATTTACGGCAGCGTACATGTATACACAACAGATCTGGTTGAGACTCGCAGTTATACTGAGGGTTGTATTGAACCTCCGCCACTGCCCGTTGGCGCTAGTGAGCAAGTCTACATATCACTTAACTTGAGATGACTATGGAAAGTATCCATAATCCACAGGATATTTTATTTGAAACAAGAAAGTTGATATCCGCTTCCGATATAATCAAGAATGCCCTGAAATTGAAGATACTTCTAAGAAATAGATCCTTGTCACCAATATTATCCATCAAAATTTCAAAGAGATATCTTAATATTTTCAGAGGTATGGGGGGTCATCATCGTGAAAGAAGTTGTATACTTTGATTTATTCTATTTTTCCCTGCTAAGCAATCAAGAAATCCACGGAAACTACTCATTGCGTATAATAAAACGCAAGGCACAAATGTCTGCCACTTTAAAGTACACCACACCTGTTCCTCGTAAAAACGTTATCGCACTTGCGAAAAATATATGGCTGTAATGTCAGTAGATTCATGTCAGCGCAACATATATCATGTGCACTTGCCCAGAAGTCTAGATTTCGCGATTTTTGAGAAAGAGTTCATTAGCTTCTTGTAAGATATCTGTCAGACATATATGGAAATTATTTGTTAGGTATGCATGTACTATCATGTTCAGCTAAAATGGGCGGTCCAAATTCAACATTGCAACGTTCTAAACGAAGCGTTGAGTTATGAGACGACCATAGCCGATGCGATGTCTTGTTCGCCGTAGCCTATGTCACTTTTTAAGAACCATATTGATAGATTTACGAGGGATTCTTACCCGGAGATAGAATATTGAAATTATATGAGTTACCATATGAATATGTTAAAATGTATAAATTTTAAATGTATAATTCATGTTTTATTAATCAAATTAAATTTGTATCAGAACTGAACTTGAGGTAGTTCGTTGAGTAGTATCGTAAGTATCGTTTTACATTTACGCATGTAAATAGATTTATAACATTAATAATAAGAAAATGTTGCAAGGGCTTTTCTGATAGCTCGTTTGAAATTAAGTGTGATAATAAAAATACGAATAAATCAATTTACTAGAACTCAATAACAACGCTTATTTTAAAAATTTTAAATTAATTCATAATAATAATACAAATAGAGGAAAATAGAAGAACAGTAAATATGAAATTTTGATCCACGAAATGGTAGCAAAACGCGATTGATCTACCAATGGAGTAAATCTTCCTACATGGGTTCTTAAGCCTGATCGAGGGAACTAACCTGTTCAAGCAAAACGAAACCGAAGCAGCAACAATACAATAGGCTACTAAGCCTCAGTATTAGGGATGCAAAGACTCACCCTGCTTGGGTAGAAATCAAATCAATCAATCGTATTTATATTATCACCCTTCATTTTAAGCAAGGGATCAGAAAAGCGTTTGCAAAATGTTATTGTTATTAATGCTATAAATCTATTTACTCGCGTAAATGTAAAGCGTTTCTACTAGAGATATTTCATAAATAATGCACACAAATTTATTGTTAACTACCAAGTTTATTTTTTTTACACGATCTCTTTACAATCCTTCAATCCTTCAATCCTCCCTGCTACGCAATGAATGCGTCCCACCGGTTGGGAAGCTTGACTATCCCATCTAATACACCATCTCTGTTCATCTGGCGAATGGCTCGGGTAACGGCGGCAGAGCTATTTCAGCGAAGGAAAACGACGTCCACGCATAGGTTGTTTCAACTTTGGGAATAAGCCAAAGTTTGATGGACTCATGTCCAGACTGCAGGGTGCATGCGGTAACAGTTCAGTTACAAGATTGACGATGTGCGGGCGAGCGTTGTCATGGCCCAGCCTCAAACAACTGAGGTCGGGTTTTGTGCAGTTTTCTGTCCAGTTTTTGCATGAATTTACGATAAGACACTGCTGTGACACTTCGTCCACATGGAACTCCTCTGTCTCTCATGATGATTCCGTGGTGATCGTAAACAAAGATCATCATTTGTTTGATCTTCGATTGAGCTCGTCGAAATTTGACTGGTCTTGAGGAAGATGGACCTCTCCACTCGTTGGACTGTGATTTCAATTCCGGCTCAAAGTCTCTAATCCACGTTTCATCAATAGCGACAATTCGATACAAAAATGCTTGACTTTCAATGTCAAATCGTCGCTTCAGAAAGGTCGCAATGTCTGGGCGGGTCTGCTTCTGTTCAGCACTCAAGCAGTGAGGGACCCATCGCGCAGAAATTTTTGTCTTGTGCAAATCATTTGTCAGAATCCGGAATACTGATGTTGGTGAAATCTCTGTGGTTTCAGAAATTTCTTCACATGTCGCACGACGATCTTCTTGAAGACAATCTCTCACAAGTTTCACACTTCGTTCATCTGTTGATGTTTTTGGCCTTCCAGGTCTTGCGTCGCCGTTTATGTTCACACGACCTTCACGAAAACGATTAACTCAACGAGAAAGTGTACTACGGTTCACTGTTACCTGACCGCAAACTTCACTTAAAGCACTGTGGATGTCCGTCGGGTTTTTGGCACGTATAGTTTCGATCTTAATGTAAGATCTTTGACCGTCAACAGTAACAGTACCTGAGACCGGTGCAGGGGCTCCACTTCTAGCTCGCGTTATTAACAAGCAAAATAAGCTATCGATGAAACTAAAACACTCGCTTTGAACTACAACTATCGTAATTTTCACTGTCGTCGCGTCATTCACTCTGCAGTGTTGCCAACCTGTGCATTATTTATGAAATATCCCTCGTATCATATACATATGTGTGTATGTTATACCAACTAACTAGAGTTTAATTCTGATTCTGATACAAATTTAGTGTGTATAGTAAAATATGAATTACACATTTGGAATTGAAACATTATACATTTTAACATGTTCATATAGGAACTCATATAATTTTAATATTATATCTCCGGGTAAGAATACCTCTCTCTCGTAAATCTATTAACATGGTACTTAAAACTGTGATAGGGTCTAGGGCGACCAAGACATCGCATTGGCTATACAATCATTTCATAACTCGACGCTTCGTTTAGAACCTTACTAAGTTGAATTTAACCACGCATTTTGGCTGAACATAATAGTAAATGTTGTTCCAAATTCACCTGATTTACTGAACTACTTTTTTATATTCATGAGCCATGCGTATTGACAGCAAAGAAATTCTCTTAGGGGATTTAGAAATCCATTTATTGGTTTAACACTAAGTTCCTACAGACATAAAATACCTAGAATAAAATTAAAGCAATTTCAATGAATGCTTAGTATACCCCAGATAACAACGATGTTCGGTAGGCTTTTATTTATATTCCAGCGCTCGTAACTAAACGGTAAGGAGTAGTCAGTCATCGCTTTCGGGATCCCTGTCGTAATATTTCCCTTTGTAAACGAGCCACGTTTTCTAGCCGGGTGACTCTTATCGTTGGAGCCGATCGGTCTAAATTTTTCATGTGGTGCCTTTCTTTTTTTCCACTTTAAAGCAAAAGTTGACCTCTTGGCGAGCCTTTTTTCTTTTATTCGAGTTTTCATGAAGCTCAGTACGTACAGTAGGATAGATTTTTGTGCCTCTGGCCATAAATGCTGCTGAAAATACGGTAGGGTAGGTAGACACTTGAAATTTCCTAGTCTTTATTCCTCTTCTGAAAGGGTTTTCGGTTTTATCGAGCTCGATAAATGAAAATATCCCAGACGGCCGAGTAATTTACTAATTCCGTTGAATTTTCGCATTGAATGCGAAGTTGGAGGACGTTCTTGGACAAAACAAGCTTTTTCAAATCATCTAAGCGTACTATCGATAAAACTTTTCTCTCAATCCCCACCAAAAAAAAGGAAAAAGAAGCCACTTCTTCCAATTAGGACCTTATTTCTGGTAATACATGTGGACAGGATTGACTTCGAAAATTCTCCATTCAATAAAATAATTCCAATAAATAAATTGCTTTGAATTATAGAAATATGGAAAAATTGAAGTTGCTGGAGTTCCTAGAGGGACGCGGGAGATCTGAGGTGGTAGAGTTTGAAAATATTTTCTACAGATTTATTAATTATTTCCAATAGTGTGTGTGGTAATGACTTGTCAATGTTTCCACCATCCGATGACGTTGCAGTTCGATATTTAAACGGTTGCTAAGACGTTCGAGAATGTTCGAGACAAATCGGAACTTCTCGCGAAGCCGCGGGGCGATGGGGATTATCGCCCCGCGGCTTCGCGAGAAGTAATTGAAAATTGGGTCGCCACTAGAAGGTTGAGAACCACTGTCTTAGATAAATGTTGATTTAGGATAACCGAACATTTTGAGGTTTGATGTAGTTACCTATAGATATTCTTCCTCTGTGGAAGTTTTTACAAGAACTATGTAGCCTTTGTGTGCCTCAATTGGGAGCATTTAATTGAAAGCGTCGATTGAATAAACTGATCAAATTGAAATAGATACGTCTAGTTTATTTTGGCTACTGCAGAAATCTATTTATAAACCAGAAAATGTACTGCATATACGATTGATAATAGTAGTTGAATATCAAACGTCAATTCAAACAAAGTTTGCGAAATAATACAATCCAAAGTTTATATTTCACCTTCTTCCATAGTCATCGAAGTCATCTCGTCCAAATGTCAATTTCTGAAATTGAAATAGTAAAAACGTAGCAAAATATCGACGTCACACCCGAAAAGGCGATATATTGTCAGAGATTCATTCAGAAATGCAGGTGAATGATGATAGAACGGCGCCGGATCCTATCTATAGCGAAATACCTTGTTTCAATTTTGCCGTTGAAGAGAAGCTCCTGGAATGCTAGAGAATTACTAATTTCGAACGTGAAATCCTCAAGACTGAGAATACCGTCACCTATAGCGCGTCAAGGTGGAATAGACGTAAGAGAAATGGGTGTTGAATGCTTCAAATGTAAAGCTCCAACTGGCAGATTCGATTTCGAACGGAATAGTTCGAGGAGCTCGACTAATTCGGCAATGTGTGTCGCTAAGATGAGCATCTCGAGACAAAAGGTTGCATTGGGTTTGGTGTTCTTACCCGTTTCGAAGTCATTTTGTAACGTTTAAGGTAGATGGCGCTCTAAAATGAATTTATGGAGATATTTATATTGTGTGGTAAGATTTTCGTTTCACTGTTTAAATACCTCTAAAATTTGGCGGATAAATTAAAGAGTGCTTATTAGAGCCTTACTAAAAGAAATCTGGTTGAACCAAAGCATAGATGATATGTGCCATGGTTTGTTGTGATTGTTATGAGAACATATGTACAGACTGGAAGGTTTTAAACATTTTGCTGTTGACTTTGATATAGCAACAATTGCAAATATTTCTTCCTCTAAAGTCAAATTTGCTCTGATAGTGTGTTTCTGAGACGATTAGAGAAGAACCGTTTGGAAAAAATTTGTAAATAGAAACAGAAGCCATGATCTTCATTTTAATACGTGGTGGCAACATAAAACTGTATTTAAGGATTATATTTGCAAGTCTAACTAATCATCTTCAACCAGCATGTGAGGACCACAGAAAATTGATATAACTTGAACTAGGAAAGTAAACAACAAGTAGAGGATTAGTATTCCAAAGTAAAAAATGTATGTTGGCTCCATTAAGAGCAGCAAGGGTTATGCTACCTCTTAGTAATAATAATCTGAAGATACAGAGTGAAGCTACTGGTAGAGTGTATGTATATATATGTTTATCACTTGTATGCGTGCTGTCACGCTTAAATTCCGAAACCCGATAACTCAGGATGGAAAATGAAAGTGACGAATCTCCAAGAACAGCATCTGAATTAGATTTGATTTCCGTTGCGGTTTTCTCTTCCAAATAGAAAAATTTGATGACCGCTCGAACTTCGCTTTTATCCATAATTGAAAACACAAACAGGTAGTTGACTTCAATGCTTGCCAAAACCAGACTATTTGACAGATCGATTTGACATTTGCAGTCAATTGATATGAAAGAGTTGCCAACACAAAAAGTATTTGGAAAAAAGCAACCTCCTAGCAACGATTCCAGAAACTTTTCAATCTACTCTCGTATTATGGATTTTGACACATAGAGCTCCTACGAACACTGTGTTCAAAATCTTATCTTCTTTCTTAAAATTGAGGCAAGTTGAACACGCACAGCTTCAAGCAAAACTTCGGCTTTCAATACCAATCCGAGTTTGTATAAGTAAAGTTCCAGCGCCGCCACCATAATCGTGAATCCTTATGCAGGAGCATACATCCCTGCTTTTTCTCATTGTATGTACAGCTATATACATAATTATGTTTTGACGAAACTCCCGTACCACTACAAATTTCCATAACGAGCACCTCCGCGTTATTTATCAGTATTAATTAATACCAAAGCGCTAGACGGCGCTGTATATGTGTGTGTATATTCGCAAAAGAAAAACGAACAAAAACCATCCGACGTCGGCGGCGGTATATGAGAGCATCTGCACAGCGGCGAAAAGCTTTGCGTTCGACCCCCGGCACGGATATTAAATCCTCTCCCCCACGCGCCTCGTCTGCAGCCAGGGGCGCTTTATAGGAGAAAATAGGGGGCGATATTATGCCAGAAAATGCAGAGACTATCCTATCATACTCGGATGCACCTTAAAGTGATACAAGTCCTATAAACTTTTTGGGGCCGGCGTAGGCAACGTGCGGGCGGAGGAGCCGTCGTTGTCGGTAAGGGGTGGAGATTTCGACATGTTGCTTGGTGAATCTTGTTTTCGCATTACTGTTTTCTCTGTTTCTTTTATCTTTACCGCGTTCAGGTTTTTACGCGCTGTTATAGGGTGTTTTCTAGTCCCAGTCTTGTCTGGGAAAATATCGTTAATTTTATTGACGATCTTTGCGACATCCCTAGCGGTCCTTATTGAGGATTTCTGTGCTTTTGAGGAAACTAAATGAAGTAAACATATATGTAAAACGTGTTCAACTAGTGCGTGAGTGAATCACCTAGTGCGCGAGTGAAAGATGATTACTTTCCTGAGTAATTTAAAGAAATGTTTTGAAGTACGATTATGAAATCGTACCCAACTACAGAAGCTGTTCAGTTTTTGTTGCCCAGGATACAAGTTTGGCTTTTTTAATGGAACTGCATCTCTAAATGCTTCTGTTCAATAGATATCAATCAACTTCAACATTCCCAATACCGTGAAGTGGGGCAACTTTGATCAATCTGCGCGCCTTAACTTAACCAAAAATGTGTAACAAATGAGACCTTCATTTCACTAAACTACCTTACAGATGTAGCTAGGAGTCGTAATAGATGTATTTCCTAATGCTAGTTTTAGTTAAGGTGTTAGAGAGAAGCCTAAATAAGGTATTTTGTTGGATTGAGGGATTTGTTGGATTTGCTTATCCAAGTAGGCTAATGTACCAAAACCTTCTGTATTTACATAGCCTGTTGTTGGTCATTAACCTACGAAGCTCGTGGTTGTCGACCATAAATTCAATTGGGTACGTAAATTTACCGATCAAAGTAGCCCCCGTGGACAAGACTGAACACTTAAAAGACCATTTCCATTTATATTTTTTGGAGCTTGTAATGCTGATGGTACCCTGAATGTGAAATTTCTAAAGAGAAAAGGTGATGTCTTCATTTGTCTTACTGCTGAGGAACACCATGAAATTAATCACTCGTAGTAATAATAATGTAGTAATATCTTTTTGAAATAATTTAGAAGTTTGGAAATGATCAAAGTAGCCCCACTTGACGGTACGTCTCTAGCTTAGTTTTTTTTAGATAATTGGGATACGAGGGTGGGTCAATATGTCCGTGACTTTTTGGACGAGATATAGTTTTTTCGGCAAAAAACGTTTTACTTCTCAACATGGCCTCCTTTTAGTTCAATACATTTCGTCCAACGTCTCTCCAATTTTTTGATCCCTTCCAAATAATAAGACCTATCGAGGCTCTCAAAATAGGCGTTTGTTGAGCGATGATTTCATCGTTGTAGCCAAATCTCTTTCCGCTGAGCCATTTATTCAGATTTGGAAATAGGAAATAGTCACTGGGGGCTAAATCCGGAAAATATAGCGGGTGGTGGAGCAATTTGTACTCCATTTCATGAAATTTCACCACGTAGACTACGTACGTATGCATCCGTGCGTTGTCTTGATGGAAGAGCACTTTCTTCTTGGCCAAATGCGGTCGTTTTTTCTTCAAATCATCAATGAACCTGTCCAATAAGTTGCCGTAATATTCGCCATTGATTGTTTTTCCCTTCTGAAGGTAATCGATGTGGATTATGCCGCGTGCTTCCCAAAATATGACCTTGTTGGCCGACAAACCCGGAGAAATCGACTGTTTTGACTGCTTTTTGACCTCCGATGTGTTGCGGTGTATCCATGTTTTGTCAACGGTTATAAAATGGCCCAAAACCTTGTCCGGATTACTGCTAAACAATGTCAAACACACCTTCGAAGTTGTTCAGCGATCGCGTTTGTTATCAGTTATGAGCAAATGTAGCACCCATCTTGCGGATAGCTTTCTCATACGCAAGTGATCATTCAAAATCGAAACCATTAAAAAATTGGGCGTCCAGAACGTTCGATGTCATTAGTGCTTGTACGACCACAATGAAATTCAGTAAACTACTTCTTTATCATTGATTCTGATGGTGCAGAGTCTCCATAGTATTTATCAAGCCTAACCTTGGTTTGAGTGATGATTTTCATCCGCAAAAAATAATGCTTTATGAGTACATGAAATTCACCTTTTTCCATTTTCGCTAAAATGCACGACGTTGTCTGCCTTCAATGGCTGTTAAACTTTAACTAAATGATGCAGCTTTCTCAAACTTTAACAGTAATGTATTGACAGATGGTGGTTGACGGGAGTGGTGTTGCTTTTCAATTTGCAATGCGCGAAATTCCAAAAGTCACAGACATATTGACCCATCCTCGTAGTTTCAGATTTTTATGAAATGCTACTGTTTCTTCGGCGCCCGATATGTTATTTCTATTTCCTTAAACAGAACAGCCTGTATATTTTTCCAGGATCGGATAGAGTATCGCTTCTAGACCTTTTTTTTTATAAACTATTTCCTATGCCTGAAATGCGATCTTACGAAGTGCCGTATTCTAAGCCTAACTACGAAAGAGATCATGTGGAAGAAAAATCTCCTTAGCTTCGATTATAATTTTGAAAATAAGAAATAGTTACCTGGGACAATGTCGGGGCTATACGGCGGGTGATTGATTTCCTTAAATCCTCAGTGGTGCACAGTAGCCTTTGAAATTGTGTGGATAGGAGCACTGTCATGCAAGAGTCAAACACCTCATCTCAGCTTTCTTTTGCGTTTCTCGATGATGGCTTGTCTTAACTGGCGTAGCAAGTCGGCATAATATATTGCGTTCTTCAAAGTCGATTAGCAAGATGCTCTCGCTATTCCAAAAAATTGTAGCCACCACCTTTTTTGTGCTTTTTGTCTCCTTGTCTCCATCATTTCTCTTTTAGATAAAAGATCGTGGTATAGAACCATTGTTTTATCTTCAGTCACTATTTAATTAATGGTCGTGTTGCTGGCTTCGTACAGTTCAAGAAGCGGTCGCGTACATTCGATACGTTGACACTTCTGAACCGCGCTGAGCAATTTTGGGAACCATCCTGAGCTAATTTTTATCATACCTAACTGCTCGTGCAGGATCTTCAAGGCACTAGTTTTTGAAGATCATATATGTTCCCCTATTTCCTTAGCCTTCAGTCGTCTATCACTTAATACAACTTCTTCGACCAATTTAATATTTTCTGGTGTCACTATAGTAACGGGTCCTTCTTCGAGTTTATCATCTTCAAGAGATTTTTCTGCCCCAACGAAACAGTTTTGTGGCATACGAAGGTACAGAGTCTTTATATACGATGTCCATTTGCTCTTTCATTTCGAACGGTATCTTTCCTTTCAAGGCGAGAAATTTTATCGTTGCACGATGTTCAATCTTAAACATTTTGAAAATTTATCGTGCATCGCTCAACTTCTGATTGTTTCACTCAACTTAGCAATGACTATAAGCTACCAAATTATTACTTGAATGTTAACTAAAGATAGATCTATCAAATGGTAGCATTGGTTTTTGATTATCTTCTATAAGGTTTAATAGCAGTGGAATGAAAAATTGACCTTCTTGTATATTGGATCCATCCAAAAGTTACCAACAGTCTTCTAGAGATGGTAGATGATTACAATGTGAAGCTATTTCTTGGTAATTCTTCCTTTAAAAATTCCTTGCTTTAAATAGTGTCAAAGTTTTTCCCTCAAATGAGACATTTCAGAACTAATAGGACCATTTTAGAAAACATAGCTGTAGTCCTTAATGACAAGCAGTTTAACAAAGTTACCAACTTAGAGTATATATTCATTTAATTATCATGTCAACCTTAATCACTTAATAGTGCGGATCAGGAACATTAGAGAGAGACGATGCTTTAGCACACGTATACTCATATGACGCAATGTATAAGTATTAGCTATTATTATTTATTAACGTCAATTTATAGCGTTAAACACGCTTCAGTACCAAAGCAATTTCGACTATCCATCGGCTGATATTGATTGATTAAATATACGCGATTAATATCCGGCACTTGAACAGCAGTTACCAAAACCCAGCTTCGCAGTTCGATTTCAGCTTAAATTATTTATACTCCCGCTGGAGAATATGGCGCTATGTATCAAATAATCTAACTTATGTTTGGATATATACGTATGTACTAGGTATACATTGGTCTAGACTATAAGCGAGAGAAGCTGGAAGCCAGTTATATTATGATGAGATTCAAATTCCTAGAGAAGTAAATAATCCGGAATCCGGAGGGTTTGACGGCGTTCCAGTGTATTTATTTATGAACTATCCGGCTTGATTGCACGTGTACGGGCTCGGCTGTGGTCTTCGAGGGTACTTGGTGTAATTAACGATGTTAACATAGCTAATATCTGGATCGGTGTATTGATATTAGGTTAGAGTTGGTATGTGTAATCGCTTTAAGTGATCCCATCCTTTAAATAAATAGAAATCCTCAAGAATGACAACGTTCATAGAAACACGTTTCTTTTGGAGAACGGCAGTGTTACAGATTATCGGGCAATTTCAACATTTACTGACAAATTATTTGATCTTCTTGATGATCTAGTGGAAGTGACTCAATCAGTCGTTGTATGTTGCGATTTTAACATACATTTTTTGAACCAAGGAAGTTTGCCTGTTGATGTTCGTAATATTTCTGAGTGTTTTAATCTTGTATCTTCTGTCACTGATACAACGAGAAGCACTGCCAGTTCATCTACATTAATAGATAAAATTTTCGCAGATTACATTAAATATCAATTGCTGAAAATTCGAGGAGTACAAACACGTTCTACTGTAATTGAACTTGGAAACGAATACCGTGCTCTCTCTGGACGAAAAATATATTTCTCTTTGTGATCTGGTGTATTTCGTTGGTGTTCTAATAATATAATTTACCTTATACTAATTCTGGAGTCTTAAATGATATGTAGACAAACTGTTTGCTACCAATTTTGCTTATTGTAAATGATATATCGTTGTGCTCATCGGCGACAGGAACCCTATATTATTGGCTTTATAATATAGTTCCAGCTTCGACCACGGGATGTCGCTGCACGCATCAAGAATGCTTCCTCAAAATACAATCGGCTGTCGAGAAATAAACAAACACCACGTGTTTATTAATTCGGGGAATAAAAGTTGTTTGCGGCTTCAGTGACTTAGAAAAAGGGTGTGATTTGTGATCTTAATCAAGCACGGTGCACATTAACGAATCTTACCGAATGGTATGCTCATGTGTCCAGAGGTTCATAAGAAAAAGTAAGTAACATTTAATCAAATTTATTTACACAAATACGAAATTAAAAAGATCCTTAACATAATAAAACAGCATACGCTTCTCGGACGTCAAATTTGTCAAAATCTACAAAGAATCTTGTCGGTAATGTAACGTACAGAATAAACTTCGGGCATTTATACGGAAAGCATTGCAAATGTATACAGATTTGAATATTTACACGTTTTGGTCGTGAGATAAGAACATAAAGAATCTAACATTGATTTACGAACTTTGTCCAACGTTTAAATAGTTTTATATCTTCGCTAAACCACGGGAAAGAGAGAAAACGCGTCGCTCTTTACGAACTTGTGATATTTTACGTCTTCGGCAAAACGGAGACACGGAATTATAAGTAAACATATATCGTTACCTCGCGAAGGCCAATAAATCTGTACGATTGCGAGATATCGACGTTGCCGCACGAACTTCGCAAAAACCAGATAATTCCGAAGATTGCGGGGTACGATCGAGAGGGGTCCTCTGCTCAGCTAAAATGCCGGGCATATAAGACATCGCAGTGACATTTTGGATGGTTTATATAGCAGATTTCGGGTGTGACGCGCTACTTTTTGTCACTGACGTATTTCGACCTTGCACGTGAAGTGGATTACGAGCACGCTGTTGCACAAATCCCGCAGGTATTGAACTTACATAATAAGTATATTAACGCTCAACATAAACAAGGTACTCTTGTTCAAAACAGTCGATTCAGGTTCTTTGAAAAAGTAATTAATAAAATGAAATAAAAGTTTAGTAATTGATACAAGATTTAATGACTGGCGATAAAAGGTGAAAAATAAAGAATGATTTTTATATCTTTTCTAGATTTAGCAGTCTTTAAACCTAACGAACGTTGATGGTTCGTCACAACATAAACGCAAATTTTCTCAAGAGATAATATCTCGTTTCAAGTCGGCATTGACTGCTGAGAACTGGCATAAGGTCATGGTGTCTAATAATAAGTTTGGTGCATTTTATGAATTATTTTTGCATTACTTCAATTTGTCATTTCCACTATAAAAGTATAAAATTATTAATAAACCTAGCGTTGAATGGTGTACCACTGACTTGGCCTTTGGTCTACAGTTATAACAATGTCAACACAAATGTAAAAAAGCGCAGGTAATTATTCTCACTAATTGATCGCAATGCCAAACAAGATTTGCAAGGAGACAATAAAAGCAACGTTTGCTTGCTTTGATTTATATTTTAAATTTCTCACCTTAAAATCTAGCAAATCTCATTTGTCTCTCATTTTGGGATCTTAGCGTTATAAGAGTAATTTATTTGAAATGTTACTCTCTATCGATTTGTGAAAAAATATACAGGGTCTTTAATAAAAATTTAAGCAAACGCTGAAATACGATGCGCAATTTCTTTTGATTAGATCATTTTATTGGGCGGAATAAATTACATATTTTTCGTGTTTCGACTATGTCTATAGCTGCTCTAATAAAGAAGTTATTGCAGTTTCATTTGTCCAATATAAATTTCATCGTATCTCTTTTGTTTTTCATTTTAGGGTTACAGTCCTATAAGGATATTTCACGCAGAATTTCATTTCTTATCGAATAAAAAAATATACAATTCAAGTTAACGCTGAAATGAGATGTGCTTTTGTTTTTTCTTCAATACCATTGTGATCAGCGGAAAAATCACTACACCTTTGGTAATTTAAGCAATACCGTAGCTACAATAATGACGACAATAATGAAGTTAGCAATGGTGGCCCGATAACTTTGAACAACCTGTATATCGGCACTGTAAAGCACGTTCTCCAATCGTTACTCGGTGCTTCTTTATTTTTCCATGTCGACTCTATGTCATGTAAAACTGTAATACCGTATTTCCCCATGCATCTAAGAACTTTTTTTTAATATTGTCTATCCCGGTTACTTTCCCATTCTTCAAGTTTCTTACTGCATCTTCAATCTCGTTAATTTTGATAATGTCGTCTCTGTCTCCGTCTTTACCAACATTCAGTATTTCCTTGCTCTTTTCTTCCCGCTGCACTTGAAAATGTTCTTTCCACCTTGACATTATCTCATTAACATTCAATAGTACTTTCTCATACTAATATACCGCCTTAAAAAGTATCTCTCCAGGCAACCTTACGCGCTGAGAAATCACAATCAGTCGATTACTGTATGTGCTCGAGATCAGTGCAGATTTTAGGAAATACGTAATATATCTTATTTCTCTTTATTTTCAGATATAACAACGAAGATAACTGTTTAAACATGCAACTGCAGTTCGAATCTACACCAACCTTTCAGATACTTTCCGAATAGATTTCTCATAGACTCTCATAGACGTTCTTCCTCTTTTACATTTGGAACACCACTAGTATAGGTCACTGCTATTACCAATTTTACTTTTAAATATTTTATTAATAAAAAAGTTTTGGATATTTTACAATTGACAATCAGAATTTGTTAGCGTGTAGTGTTAGTCCTCTTTTTACAATTATTTTAATTAATTTTATATATTGGTCTTAATATGTTGGTCCAGTGTGTTGCACCTTACATACTTTATTTTTAGACAAATCGTTACTGTATATAAATCAAATTGTATCACCAATGTTTAATGTAATCAATTTCTATATATAAAAAATAAGAGAAACGAAATGTATATATCTTTCAGTGTTTCTATACCTAATATTTACAAATTGGATTTGTACAAAAATATCAATTTTAATTGATACATAAATTAATACCTTCTCTACTGAATTTATAAAATATGCCTATCATAATTTTATAATTAATTTAGATGAACTACAGTTTGTATTTGTTCCTGGTATCCTTGTAGCGTGCCTGAGGATGAGCGTTCGCTCGAAACCGGTAGCACTGGTGTAGACATTAAATAATTTTTTGTGAGTAATAGACCATTATACTCATCCTTTTATTATTAAATAGTCAAATGTAATGCTGTCGCATATGAAGCACCAAATTTATAAACAAAAATGATAAACTCCAAAAATTAATTAAATTAAAGTGCAACCTCTCGTTAGATTTAATATGTGGAGGCGCTTGCAGCAATTAATTCGTCGAAATGTACAAAAGAGAATATCTTAATTAGATATTCCTCAGGCGTACCAGTTATCATCTACTTTCACAGGACACACTGATGAGCCGAAGACGGCGAAACGCGTCTGTGTTTGGTGGATGGTCTTTACAATTTCAATTAGCTAGATTTAATTTTTTCATTTTCAAATATCCAATATATTATGTCCAAGTAATAGTAAATATTGTGTATAAGTTTTCAACGGTTTATTTTTATTGAAATTCATTAGTATAACAAATGTAATAGTTCAGATAAATTCGCTGCTAGATCTTTGTAATTTTGACTATCTATTAAGGCTTCAGTAAGAAACAAATTTAGTTTTGTGAAAGACAGCCCCCTCAAATAAATAACCAATATAATACTTTTCAGAGTTTACTCATGGAATCTATAAGATACCTTCATCTAATTCCATAATGCTGATAACATCCCTTCAGTCATATAATAACTCTCCAAAAGATTTTCATTACGAAAACCTCCTCCAACGAGGTTTCAGGACCTTCTAAAGTATATACTTATATACGGTATATAAAGCAGCGCAAGGATCTAAAGGGAAAAGTTCGCGAACTCTGATCTCCCTCGGACTTGGCGGAAGAATAATGTTGACGTATCGACAAATTTAGTTCGACCAATAAATGCGATTTCGCCGATAAAGTATCAAAAAGCGATTATCCTTATTTCGTTAGGGCGATCGTTCGCATCCTCGTCGTCGTCCTGGTACTCATTCTCGTAGGTATATCAAGTAGGCATCGGCTGAGAAAGTGAAGTCATAGCAACGCGAACTTAAGCTTTACCCAGAGGAAGGTATACGAAGACGCCGCACACGTGTCCGGAATAAACTGCCTGGATCACGTCCTCATTTAACGATCAGATCACCCTCCTGGCTGGAACTGTGCGAGAATACGTGGAAAACGCACTGGAGTAACAAGACAAAGAACAGAAATACCCGCAGATCGCTGCCTATTCTTGGCGCGCGTCATCTGACTAACTTTACAAATTGTGTTTTCTTGTATTTTTCTTACATTCTACTATTCACCTTCGCCTAAAAGCGAGAAACCATAGAATGAAAGCCTCGATTCGGTCTCAACTAGAATGGTAAAGGATTATGTCGGAGAGAGATCGAAGAAAAAGGGAAAAGTAATCATGAGTTTGTGTGCGACAGATGGTGCTGAATTCGCTTTCATATCGGGATCCGATGAACTCTGATATGATTTCTAGGGATTTCAGAGACGTTCTTGCGTCATAATGAAGCACTGCTTGCGCTACGAAATTCCTTTAAAATGATTTCTATACAGAGTGTCTAACGGAAAACTTGGTTTATCTAACCAGTGATTCAATGGAATCAAGCTAGATTACGTCTACTTATCTGTGTGAGGCTAGTCAAGGTCGCTAAGCAAACGAAATGCTACAAGTTTGTTATTGCTTTACAAAGATATCCTTGCCGTTCTATAACTAAAGTAAATTACGAAAAGAAACCATAAATCCCGCAGTTTTTTATCATCGCACATCCATGTATACGTATCTGTAAAGTTAAAAACAATGCTAGTATGATTGGTATGAGTAGCGACAGGTTAGCGTTGTTCAGTCACCTACATGAAGGCACGTTCAGATACTTGCTTGTAAGTAAGCTTTGTTCCCAAAGTTATGCTTTAAAGACAATAGTTAAAAATGCTGCTGCCAAGGTAACTTTGCCTTGTTTGGCAGAATTAAATGCAGTATCTTCTATTACGAAAACTCAATTGATGCAGACATCATTTTCAAGCTACAAAAAGATGTGTAAGAACAATATTTAGACTTAATTATAGATATTCGTACGGAATGTTGTTATCGCCTTCCAGGTGTATTTTAGAATGTGTCATGTTTGTCAAAATGAACTACAAAGACTTTTTAAGGAACACGAACTCATGCACGCTCACAATAAAGGAAGTACTTACCATTAAATCGCGTTTCCACCATACACTCGCTTAATAAGGAAACTTTGAAATAACTACCTAATGCACATTTTAAAAATAATTTAAAATTTACCTGATCAACGATAGGTTTATAATTAAGTGTTTATGCTCGAAACTGTGTTTAATTTTGTTGTTTTGTGTTTGTTGTACTAACATTTCCTACAAATAATTTGTATTACGGAAAGAATATTGTAATAACGACGATGCTTTACCAATACTTAACATGACGTTGCATCAGTTTATCTAGCCTAGCCCCCGTTTTTTCTTCGCCTCTCCCCATCCCGGGATTTTTATTGTGTCAATATAACTGCAGCCAACAACAATCCTTGGAAAACGACGAATTTTCGGATTTAAAGTAATTTCATTCGTTGAACATATTTTACTTGGCTTTAACACCAATTTCCACTAATTGATTGTCGTTATTAGTAGTTGGGTTCGCTATAGAACGTGCACATTTTAAGGCTTCAGATACGTAGCAACGACACTTCTCGTTAACGCTAGAGGGTAAACCCTAGCGTAATATGACACTCTAGAAATTAAACTATATGTAATTTTAGTTTAAGAATAAATATTTTGTCAAATTTAAACGCGCCTATTTAAAAATAAATAGAGAGGTTGCGTTAAACGTCAAAGTTAAGGTTTTCTTTAATCTATTAATGGTCTATAATGCTTCATTTTCGTTCATAACTTCTTTATTAAACTGTCGAATTCACCACAAATTTACAGTACGAAAGAAATCCCGTCCCTTTAAAATTTTCCAATTATAACATTACAATACGTATGTATACACCTCTTTTGACCGCCTGTAAATGAAAAGTATAAATAAACTCAATGATTTACGAGTTTGAAGAATACACACCGAGCATATGTTGTTGCTGTTTAGATGGAACAGATTCTCGTAATAGAGATTTTTGGATACTTCTAAGGACGACTAACATCAAAGTAACTACACAGATTAAGACCGTTTCTGCTTCCCTTTACGGCTACTTTTCTATTAGATGATGTTATTTTTAGAGCATCAGATATTCGATACAAGACGTCTTTGTATAATCGCGCATTTTTAATAAAAAAGTAGCTACTGCGTTCTTTATTTATGTTCCTTCTCTTATGAGATGTTTTTACACACATATATCCTCTTACAAATAAAAGATTTGGGCAGCGTGTTTTCAGGCAACACTGACGAAAAAATACGTTTATTGTTTTCATTATTTGTGAATGGTTTTTTTCTATGTAGAATGTGGAGAAGGACGGCATGAACATTTTTTAAAAAAATAGCTAAATAGAAATGCTTAGGAAAATACTTTCTGGATAAATTTCTTAAAGCAACACGTACCGTGGACATTATATAAAATACTACTCGCAATATGTAAGTGAATGTTCAACAAATTACAGGGATTCTCTTTACAGCTTTTATGAAGGAAAATGGTGCCCACTTCAAATAGAAGCTGAAATTGTGTGCATAAGTCAAATTCCACAGATTACTTTCAGTGAACAGAAAATTAGAAAAACAAAAGTTTATTGTATTTCATCGCAGTATTTTACACACTTTAGCAAAAAAATTAACTCCATAACTTCATTTTTAGTTTATTAAAGAAGAACGCATTTTAGGTACACAGAAGTGTTTATAAGAAAACTCTGGAACAGCTTCTCTCTCAGATTCTGAAATGATGGCCATCTTACGGATGCTAATTGATATAAAAAATTTACGATGTATTGCCGAAAACTCGAATAAAATTTGAATCATCGCTCCAGCTCACTGTGGTCGAAATGACTTCAAAAGTGCGAAATCAAAGTCCTTTGCATGGGAATTTCGATGAAAGGGTTTTGCAGGAAATATTTAAGGCTCTCGTTCTCTCAATATTTCTTGTGAAACCCGAGCGTTAGTTACTTTTTCGAGCCAGACAAAATGAAGAAAGATAGTTTTCACAAATTTGACTAAAAATTTATAATTCTTCTCATAGTTACAGTGATTTTATATTAAAACTACAGACTAAAACATTTGTTATTAAAGTGTAACATACAACATTATTATAAAAACTAATTGCTTGAACTTTGTTTTGTGAAAGGAGTTGATAGACTTATTTGTACATACATTATGTGTAAACGAAAATACGTGTTCGTACAGCTTTTTCGAGGATTTAAAAAAAATGTACGTGGAGATATTTACATTTCTGAGAGGATGGTGTGTAGATTATTGTGTATAAATACTAAGAATCGCTGTTAACGGCTTTGGAAAATATGAGGAATTATATAAGAGGTATTCCGTTTATTTTTTTACTGGTCTAGATCTACTTTATTACTTTAAAGTTTATAATCTCAACTTATTCAAGTAACTAATACTGTAATAGGGTTATTTGATTTTATACCTTATTCAAAAATATATATTTAGTATGTTTGTATTCCATTTCATAAAGTTCTCTGTTCGACTATGTCGGATTTGGCGTAAATTAGTATACCTACACTTTTACCAGGCTTTTTGGTTCTAGTATTCAACAGCCGGAAATAATATGTATTGTTAAATATTTTTACAATTTGAGTATAATATCGATTCTTCAATGTTATTTATGGCTTACTTCCTTTTAGTTCACATGTGGCAATTGTTGAAACATTTGCTGTTCTTTCTGGAATTATCTGTCATAAAATCCATTTTGTTTAAAAATTGGTAATATAGGAGAAATTGTTATTATTAATGAATTGTTAAGTGCAGATGTATTATTTCTTAAGCTTATATATCAAGGTTTTGCTTCACCAGGAGCTTATTACTTTGTTAAAAACTTTCCCACAGAGCTTTAGATTCTTTTCTTAATGTTGAAAAGCTTCTATATCTTATCATACAAAAGATTAAATGTAACTACTACATACTCAAAGATTGAACAGTTTTTCAAAGCTACTTGATCAATATAGTACCACTGATGTGGATATTTGATGTAGCAAACAACAGTAAAATTGAATAAAGTGCACTTTTGAGAGTATTTCAACCATAGTGCAGAGCGCGAGGCAAAAATCTCAAATTATCTCAATGACCTGGAAAACTGAGTTAGATATATATATGTATAGGGAATCTTGATGAGGGTTGATATGAACTGGACAGAGGCATTCAAAAACGTCATAATACACTTATCTCCAAAACTTTTTCCGTAAATGTTCATGCCGAAGGAATCAACTCCCAGCCACACACTAGGCGGATACGCTTTATAGTTATTTTTTTTTTAAATAAAACTTTAAACGTTTGAAGGTCAGAGTTGATATTTGTTTCATTGAGTCCCCCATTTTTTATTTTTTATAGTACTTTGGTAAATTCACGAAACTCTACTAATAAACTTTGTAATTATCAGTAATTCAAGGAACTCATAGAGATTTGTCCATTGCCTTAAGAATCTAGAAAATTTAAAAATAAACAAAAAGAATAAGAAGCATAAATTTTAGGACACTTTTCGCACGCTCAAACTGAAAGTTTTTCTTCCATTTTGCACAGTTTCCTAATTTTTGCAACTTGTACTTTTGCTGTTTCATATATCCGTCAACACCTCCTCTTTATAACTTGAACTTGGTATTCATTCCCTTCCTATTCTGGTTGTATGGGTTACAAAAATGAAATGTTTGGTTGTTGTATGAACGTTGTCCAAATTCGGCGACATATCGGAAAGCTTCGCATAAGATAGGTGATTGCTTTTAACTCCAGCACGGTACTGTTCACAGCAAAGATAATCCGCTAAGTTTGTGTAAAATAAATCTCGTGGCGTTTGCTTTTACTTTGACGATGTATTCAGCTGCAAGAAGTGTCTTCTTTATCTTAGTGGTGGTTCCTTTGCCTCAATTTGCAATGCGTTGATTGGTGTCGATCGCAAGGCACCTACATATGTACGGAGTGCTTTACTTTGTATAATGTCCAGTGTACGTGTATTTGTCATGGAAGTATTACAATGCAATATACATCCATAATACATAGTGCTATTGTGTGTTTCTCAGAATGTTCACTATTTTTTACACCTTTTTGCACTGCTTAATTTATGAGCTATCCATTTCAATTTAGTACCTAAATTTAATCCCCGATATTTGATATACGAGGGATACCTTTTGAGATTTTACAAAAACAATGAAAGAAAAAAAAATTTTTGGTGCAAATCCTTTTACTGTTTCTCAAAATATTCGCCATTAAGATAACTTTTGCATGCGCTCGAACCAATTCTCGAAACGTTTTTTCCATTGTGAAGGTGGTATCTCAAAAACATGGTTTTATGAAGATTTCAACAGCTCTTTAAGGTGATAACAGTCGCTGTCCACGCATTTTTATTTGACTTTCAGGAACAAAAAGAAATCGTTAGGCCAGGTGAATACGGCCAATGAGATATTAATTCCACGTTTTTCTCCTTGAAATAATCAATTGTTTGACGTGTTGTGTGTCACGATGAAGGATGATGCGACGTTGTCGACTGTTTTTCCTGATTTCATCGATGACTTCTACCATTGCATTGTGATATACCATTCAGCATTAACTGTTCTTTGATTCTCCAAAGCAATGCTTGCGACATGTCCAATCAACGAAAGACACAGGCAATCATTTTCTTGAAAGTGTTTCGCGATCGTATTACTTTTGTCGGATTCGGTTTATCTGCGAACACTCAAACAGTTGACTGTTGTTTAGTTTCCGGCTCGTACGAAAATATCCTAGTTTCGTCACCTGTTTCAATGTTGTATATGAATTTTGCAGTTCCTTTGTCAAATCTTTTGAGCATTTCCATACACACGAGCCTTTTATTGTGCTTGCGTCGAATTATGCGGTACCATCGCGAACAGATCTTCACACCTAAATATTCATGCAAAATCGAATGTACTGTAGTCTTCGATATGCCTAAGGTTGCCTTCATCCATAGTAAGTCACATGTCGATCCTTTTCAATCATGTTGCGTACAGCGTCGATGTTTTTTGGAACAACAACCGATTTTGGTCGACTTCCACCAAATTCATCACTGATGAAAGCACGACCATGACGAAATTCTATAAACAAGCTATAAAGAGTCTTTTCTAATGGTGCTTCATTACCAAAAGTTGAACGAAGAGATTCGATGTATTGTTGTTGCGTTAGGTCTCTACTAAATTCATAAAAAATCATCCAACGAAAAGCTTCACGTAAAATTTAAATTTTCACAAAATTGCTTTCTCCAAACGCTCACTGTAAAGAAACTGCTAAACGATTTCTATACTATCACTGCTTCAATAATAACAAATGTTAAATTTTACAAAAATAGTAATGTTAAGTTTCAATAGAGCCATCTAGTGATCATTTTTAAAAACTTAAGACGCTACCCTCCTATGAAGGTATGGAGAATTGGTCACCGTCAGAAGGGCGATAGCACTTATAGCTGCAGGAGTATTTTCTCCTATCAAGTTCTTGTTGAAGATTTTCTTTTTGCTAGTTGTTAAACTAAAACCGTACAAGCAAAATAACGTAAACCCTCATGTTCCAAGCTATGGGGCACATATCATGGTACAATATAAATAATGATCTGTTTTTAGAGCTTTCAGCAAATAAGAAAGATTGAAAAAAGAAAGAATATCGATGCAGAATCACACATAAGCAAACACCAACATAATTCATATCCTACTATATGCAAACATGGGAATTATTTATGGCTTTCGAAAGTACTCAGAGCTGCGTTAGTAATTTATAAGTGGAAAGCTGTTGTAATTTACACGACTCGACACTGTCCCTGTTCGCGCCTCTATCATGGATATCGCGATTTTACATCGAGGTTTGCTGTCCCAGCCTGCTTTGCTTTCTCATTTTATTATTTACCCCAACATTTATTTGCCTCTATAACTGTGTAATTTAACTCTTTGGCGTCGTAGTTTCTTATCACTCGTAATACTTAGATTTAGCGCTGCTTGTGTATAAATATAATACGCTTTATATTTATTTGTGCTTCCAAGCTGCGATAAACGTGTTGGCTGCTACAATATCGCGTAATCAAATGCACGAAATTCACCGCCCCTAGTAGTAGAATGGCTTTGAGCATATTTAAGCGAATTAGGGATGATTTATGGTCGACACTTTAACGCTGAATTTATTTTGTTTGGGTTTATACACATAGAACGTAACTACAGCATGATGTTTACGAATTCATAGACTGCTTCTCTTAAGGGACATATAAAACGATAACGTAAAATACGTAATATAGTATTTTAAATATCGTGATATCATTTTTAAGTACAAGTGAATAAACAAAGATACTTACAGGGTGTATTTGAAATATGGTACCGGATTATGAAGGTTGAAGTGATAGATAGGTACATACATGTGCATGAATTTGTAATATTTGGATTTATTTTTGTAGCATTGCATGTATCTTATTGTATTCCTGTCTTGTAAAGATTCTGGATAACCTATCACTAGATTGCGGACTTTCCCTATAACACAGCGAAGACGCTAGAACGTAGACGTACGGGTACAACAGCTAATTTTTTATATTATATTATAAAGTTATGGAAGCATTCGAACAACGAACTTTATTATCTCACAATCTTAAGCCAAAATGTTGGTACAGGTACGTTGATGACACCTTCATCATCTGTCCTCATCGACACGAATTTTTAAACAATTTTCTATCGTTTCTGAATTCCCAACTTGATTTCGCCATGGAGATCGAATCGGCCGGTTGCCTTCTTTTCGTAGATGTTCTCGTACAACAGCGTCCCGATGGTGCACTGGGGCACTCCGTTTACCGAAAACCCACGCACACAGATCAATGGCCTCTTAGGCCATCACCCAGCCCAAAAGCGCGGTGTCACCAATTCTCTTATCCAACGGACCATTTCCCTATCTGAAGCCAATTCGCTTTTTCAAGAGCAGAACCATATCACTGAAACTCTGATCCGCAATAATTATTCTAGGAAAGAGTCCCCTCATCTAATCCTAATTTTCGTAAGCAAGCGCATCTACTCTACATTCATG
The DNA here is from genome assembly GCA_029619315.2 of Dynastes maya. NCBI lineage: Eukaryota > Metazoa > Arthropoda > Insecta > Coleoptera > Scarabaeidae > Dynastes > Dynastes maya. The sequence goes on from JAROYE020000008.1 coordinate 25,346,325, forward strand.
GTGTCACCGATTGCATCAGCAACATTCTTTTCAGAAACAACATAAAAACCATCTTTAAAACCAATTTCAAGCTCTCAGACTACTTTCCCATCAAAGTTGGTAATCATCTGGAAGCCCTTGGTGTCTACCAGGTTTCATGTTCATGCTGTAGTGTGTACATTGGTGAAACAAAGCGATCGGTCAGCACTCGTGTTACTGAGTACGACCGTTGTAGCTGGGTCCGCATTGGCTGAGCATAGACTGCAAACTGGTCACCAAATCCAATTTATCTACTCGCATCTTATCTCACAACTTTCATTATTAAAGCAGGAAATTCCTTACATCACACGTGGAAATCTCAACTTATCAAACCTCCTAGCAACCGCCACTCTTCATTGATCCATAACATTCCTGCTCCGCTGACCCGAAATAAATCCTATATAAACCCCTCCGGAATGAATAGTCCTCAGTCAGTGTGCAGTGACAGCCCTGAAAATGTCCCATAAAAGTGTGTACGAAACATCGGCAAAAGCTACGACAACGACGCGGTTCCAACCAGGAAACCAAGAGTATAGAGTAGTAATAATACATAGAGCTCATTCTGTGATATGAGAACCATCACATAGCAAGTCATGAAGTCTTTACACTTCTGTAGGAAACTGCAGTTGTCGATTCATATATAGAGTAGAAGATGCAAATATGGAATATCAAGTTTTATCAATAATGTATGTAGTTACATCTATCATACGGGCCGTAAACTTTTAGCCTAGACCTGCTATTAAGGTTACAGAGACCCATGAACAAATTTAACATTTCCACTGTTTGACAGAAGTGACATTTTAAACTACGCGTTTTGAAAACTTTAACAGGTAAGTACATGTGAATGATTTGTTTTTGTATCTTGTTATTATTTATGTGTCTGCTACTATTGCCTAGTACGTGAAATGGGTTTTACAAAAATACTATTGCCATTTATTATTTTTTTTTAATACGTAACGAAATCTAATCTAAAATGTTTACTATCTAGGTTGTTGGGAATATGGAATACCCCTCTTCTATATTTGCGCACCCGTCTCTTCAAATATGTTTTCTATGAAAGCTATCCTTCTTCTATCTTAGAACGCCAAGAAGGAGTTAACGTTGAGCTTGTAAAAATAAAACACAGTACTACAGTTAAGAAAAAATCGGTCTGTCAATTTACAGCAGTCAGAGAAAAAAGGATGTGACTGACACAAACAATTATGTTATTATTTCAATCATCATATCTGTAGGTTTTACACGTAAATAAAGGCTATATAGCAAATTTTCAGTGTATTCCATATTTGCACCCCAGTTCCTCAAGTAATAATTTTGGCACTTTTTTCGGGAATGTTTTTTTTCTAGAATGTGTAGAACTACAGGAAATCCAAGTAAATATTTTGGTCCGTAACTGTTATAGAGTTGAATTTTAAATAACAGCGAAGATGTATTCATAAAACAAAATGGTATTCCATATTTGCATCTTCTACTCTACACATATTATAAAAATGTATAAATAAATGTGTAGAAATAAAAATAGGTATAAAACAAAATATAACATACTTATGGACAACCAACAGGTTAAAAGAATAAATAAACAGTTTAAAATTTGCTTGAAAGAAGGAGTAACATGTATTATATATATACATATGTTGCAATGTTCAATATTTACAACAACAAGAAAATCGGCTGTCAATCTTAGAGGGGTGTTCAGGGTAGCTACCCGTTGGTAACGAAATATCCCTCTTGCGGGTAAAAATGTAATTTTCCAAGTCACCATTTCCCCCCAGCGAACTGGCATTGGGGCGTTGATGTTAAATAATAAAGTTAAGTCCAGACAACGACGATCGTAGGGTAACACGGACAAAGCCGCTCTTCAGTTTATTTTCCTAATTTTGTAAATCGTCGAAATTAATGTAAAAGTCATCTAAAACAAACAACAGAGTAAATTGAAATAATTCTAACATTCGTTAATTTCGATTTATTAATTTGAAAATTTCCAAAGAGTATTCAGGAATACTCCCGATCGCCCAAAGGATTTAAAAATATAGACTAATTTAGAAAATTTCAAATTTTTCCTAAAATCCCCTGAGAACAAATATTTCAGTATATATATACATAAAGCAGACGAGGTGAAAGCGGCTCCTTTCTTCATTAAAAAAATATTTATAGTATAGCATTCCATTTCTAGCAATATTTCTTTCGTACCACGGGTTTTTTGGAAAAGTACAAAACTTTCCCAAGTTTACATCCAAAATACAAATAGTGTGTTTTAGGGAAAAATGTAATTGGCAGCAATTATAGAAATTATACACAATAGCTCCATACAATTTCCTTTCTAGTTCAAGCAAGCTTTGCCTACGACATGACACCCCCGGAATTATTCACGCATTTTTTTTTCTATTTATCCCTTAGTAAGTTATTCGTTTTCCAAACATTGCGAGCGGTTTGGTTATCTGACAGTACTCACGACGAAATGCGACAACAACCAACCATCCAGACAACTATTAACCTTCCTCTTTCACTGAAAATGGGGTGAATTTCGATTCGGATAGCTATATTCGGGCTGGTAGCGTGTGACCATCGCGTTTGCGACGTAAAAAGTTTTTCGATGTCCGTAGAAAAGTGCGTGCGACTATGCGGAAGGTGCGTGACACCAGGGAGTCTCACGTCACCTCCGTCTGTGAGGCGCGCTCGCTAAACGAACCGGGCCTTATCGGAGATTCGTGAATTACCTAAACGGTCGGCTTAATACATTTTAATTGGGTGAAAATTCGTCAAAGTTTGGCGGGGGTCGACTAACCAAAAAAAAAAATTGCCATTTATTAGTCGCTGAAATGAAATTACAATCCTTCCAGCGTTAATTATTACCGATTTTGTATAGTAGCAATGCGGTAATATATTAGTTTTCCGCATGAAAATAAGAGAGATTAACAAGAGTAAAAAAGAAAAGTTAATAATGAAGTATGCATTAATTTCTGTTGAAATGAGGTTAAATTCTTTCGTGATATTCGCTCGTAAAGTTAACTCTGCAAACGGAAAATTAATTTAACAATAGAAGGCTGTGAATTATCGTCAACTATTACGCAAAGAAAAATAATTAATTTCTTTCCTTTTCTACGTGGTACGTAATGCTAACTTTGAGAAATTGGATTCATAATTAAAGCAACGCAAATTGCGCTGAAAGCCAGTGGCTGACGCATAAAAGTTTACACAAAATAAACACGGCCGGGACAATTCGGTATAAGCATCAGTACAACTGCGACTCGAAAGCCGATCTGTTGTGTATGCATCTACGCTGTCGTATACTATATCGTAGTTCTGCGTTTGTTTTGAAAATGTTTCCTACGTCGCGAAAACGACCAAAGTTGGACACAATAAGAGAATTTATTGCAGAAATGCCTGATTTAAAGTGTGATGCCGCTAAAATTCAATGTGTAGTGTGTAAAATAGATTTAATGTGTTGCTCGAAAAGTGATTATCTACGGCACGTAAATAGTGCAGGGCATGTTTCAAAAAAAAATTCCACACGAGATTATAACAAATTTAAATTTAATTTATGTGTTTATTCCATGTAATTTACCATTTCATTTACTAAGGAAGAAAGCATACGTCTTGTTTTGGAATGAATATTCGGACTTTAAGTTGCCAAGTGAGAGAACATTACAGAGAGTTGTGTCGTCTGCTCGTGAGCATGTCGAGAAAGGAATTAAATCGGATTTTCAAGATAAAAAACTGTGGTTATGTATGGACGAAACAACAGATCGTAAAAAACATTCTGTGGTTAATGTAATGGTACGCATAATGGAACCACATCGACCGTCACCCTCAATTTTACTAGCTTCCAGATGAATACAACAATGCACTGCCGAAGTAATTTCAATGTTGGTTTTAAATACATTGGAAAAGTTTGAACTTTCAACAAATCAACTGTTAATGTTTATGAGTGATGGTGCCGCAAACATGCTTGCTGTAGGTCGATCTCTTAAAAAACATTGTGCTAACTTGTTGCATATTACATAAAGAATGGAAGTATGACAAATGCAGGTTATAATAACAATAAATAACAAGAATATTTTACGCTTTTGGAATTGAGATTTGACAGTTTGGCAATTGTAATGAATACTTTGCTTAGCAACGAGTTCTTTGAATCAGTCTGGCGTCACAAGAAACAGTTTGGCGCTCATACCTTCATATTTCTTAAGTTAAAGTATAACATATGTGGTATCATTGGATTCGTCTTTCGATTACCTTTCCAAAAACGTAAAATATATAGGGTATTCTATTTTAAACCGGAAATACGATTAAAATGCTGATAAAAGCAGAAATTATACCATAAAGAATAGAAATCGACCTAGCTTCTGTCCTTTAAAAATTAGCATATGGGGGGGGGGGGGCACTTTAGGACCGCATTGTATAATAATCGCCACTACATATCTTTTATGGGTTTCTATTATTGCAACACTAAATTGCCCAAAACAAAATAAACAATACTCAATACAATTTTATTATTAAAGATTTACTGATTAAAGATTAACTACCCGCAGACATATACATACTGCAAATTTTCGAGATATTGTTTTACGGTGAAACCAAAATGCATCGAGTTCTGGTTATATTCGTCTGTGCACTAGTGACAACCACACTGGCAACAATGCAGGATCCAAAAATACGGCGTCGGTATGATTCCAAATCCTCTTCTTTATTATTCTTTAAAAATATTAGTACAATTAAAGAAATTTCAATTTCAGTAGAAATGTGCCTTGCCCACCGCGCTGTCTATGTGGACCTAATAACATATGGATTGTGTGCTCACATCACAAGCCTCGGGTAGCTTCCTCTCAAGAAAACATAAACCAAGAGAAGGAAAAATATAAACGCGCTATAGAAATGAATACTATGTAGTTTTTCATTTATTGCAAAAAAATTAACAAAGGAATGTAATCTATTCGTAAAACGAAACTGGTTTGTATTATTTGTTTACTTAACGAACCTGAATAAATTACAGTTATCCCGTTAGAGGAAGAAGAACAAAAGAAGGAACGAAGATGAATATTTTAATTATGTTTTATTCTTCACTGAACACAACGTTAAGCAAAAAAGGGTTTGTTCGACAAAGAACAAGAAGGTGCCCTTAATTAAATATCTCTAAGAATAAAACTATTTAACGTTTGCTCCATGAATGGATTCTAGGTGCTTTTCCATTCCTTACCATCACATTGTTTAAATTAAATTTCTTTTAGCGCAGAAATAATGTATTGTATTTTTTAAAAATAGAGACTCAAGACACATACAGTAAAACACCGATTAAAACTATCCATAAATTTATCAAAAATGTCATCTATGTTATTGTCACTAAGGAATAAATTAGACCAATTACACTTAGAGAGATAAAATTTCATTTCATTTAAATTACTCGCAGATTCATCCCTCCACTTAAAAGGCATTGATTCATTACTGGGCATTGGTAACATACAATTGATATTTAGTGTGTAAACGAAATGGTCGGCTAAATGAGCATTCCAAATTGATTTTTCGAATTGATCGCAAGGAAGATTGCTTACTGCACAGTCAATTGCAGATTTTTTCCGAAGTTGTGTTGGAGATTTTCGTCTGAGTGTTTTTGTCGAAAAAAATTATAGCGCCTTACTAAGACATATAGTTTCAAACTCTCTCACTTTTCGTGACATTGATTCCAGTAGGTGGTGGATGTCCCCCTGGGGAATTGTGTCTGAAGCAGCTTGCAATTCATGCCGGAGAGCTTCCAGTGTTTGCGGGAGTTTCGCTCAATTTTCTCTCCATAATGTCTTACATGGGTTCTATTGGATGCGCAATAAGACTTGGCTGAGAAACATTACCACACCCTTCCTATTCTCCTGACATTTCGCCAAGTGATTATCACCTTTTTTGTCTCTTGGTAACACTATGAGGGATAGGCAGTTCCAAGCTAGAGTTGATATAATAAATCCTGTCCCTCAATTTTTTGATTCAAAACCCCTACAGTTCTATAATGCCTGCGCACAAAAATTGGTGTCACATTGGCAAAAGTTCATTGATTGTGATGGTAATTGTATTATTGTTTCTTAATAAATATTTATGTTACCATCAAAAATCGAACGAACTTTTTTGGTTACCTGATATGTTAATTTCTTTAATAAATATTTTAATTAAATAATTTATTTTAATGAATACACTCAACGTTTTTGATGTAGCTGGAGCAGCGAACATATCGGTTCCTCAGTATAGTGTACTTGTCTAAGACCACAAAATATCAATTCAATGCGGGATTTTATCTAACCCTATTCTCCCATAATTTCCAATCCAAGTCTCTGCCGCGAACAGATAGTTTAATCGGGAGGAGCTTTTGCAGCGTTTCGAAAAGAGAAAGCGTAGAATATAGGTAACCATATTACCGGTTCTAAAGTATCGAATTTATCGCCGTACATTGTGCACGGGATATCGAAAATTATACAATCTGTGCCATGCACTCCAGGGAAATATAAAGTAGCTAGAGGACAAAGGTCTCTCGTCGGTATAGAACCACTTCTATGGGAACGGTTTGATTAGGTAATATCTTACCGTTCGGATACATACCGTCGATATATATATTTAAGTATATTCAGTAGAAAAAATCAATAACTAATCAGGTTATGCATGTTAGGGACATCGTAATACCCACCGGACTCGTAAAAGGTCTAGATACAAGGCCACGGAAATGTTATTCCGTATATTATAATGATGGAGTCCTTATAAAGAGGAAATCTTTTTACAACAAAGGAATTAAATCTACATACATACGTAGTGACCGCTGTCTAAATTCTAGAGCTAGAAAATTTTAACTTATACTTATTCATTAATAGAGTTTGTTAAAAAGGTGGTACCGGATGGTAGTAGCGCAGCGGTAGTGGCGTGGGTAGGGGTAATTTTTAACTCGTAGTCGATCTCAAAAGTACCGCGAGGGAGTTCAAAGCGATAAGTACATTGCACGCTGCACGCCAAATAAGTACGCGGAGATGGGACGCCCAAAGGGTGTAACGTTGCCTTCGAATGTGAATAAATATCTCAGGCATTTCCCTGGATTAGAATGTAGAAGTCCGCATATTTATTGTACAATATGCAATAGTAGATTGCTAAGTCACGATAGGTTTGAATGTAGAAAATATTGTAAAAGTAAACGTCATGTATTGAATTTAAGAAACAGTATTCCATACTAGCAATTATTTTATGATTTTATTTTTATGTTAAGTGTACATCCTACAACATTTAGTATCTATCGAACACTTTCGTCTTTTTTGGGTTAAGTACGTTCCCCCATGGAAGCTGCCAACATCTATGCAATTACGATACAATTTGCCACGTGTGCAAGGTACAGTAAAGTAATGTATAAAAGACGAGTTGAGAAATAAGAAAACCTGCCTATGTGTGGATGAAACAACTGGTGCTCAGAAACACAGCGTCATTCATGTTGTAGCGCGTCCTTTAAAAGGTGATGGTCCACCAGCTTCATTGTTGTTATCCAGTAAAAGGATTCAGAAAACTAATGCAGAAACCCTTGTCAAGATAACAAAAGATTCGTTGAGAGAATTTTATATCACAGGAACCCAAGTCATAATGTTCGTTACTGATGGAGCCGCAACAATGCTGAGAGTTAGTAGGATGTTGAAAATATGCTTTCCGACTCTTCTTCACATAGCATGCCTCATACACGCATGTCACCTCGTAGCAGAAACCATTCGAAAGAAGTATCCGTGTTCATCAAATCTCCCAAACACATCCGTGTATTTAAACAATTGTGTCCGAAATTACCACCACCACCTCAGCCTGTAATAACGCGATGGGGAACATGGCTCCAGGCAGTATCTTACTATCAGAAACACTTTTCACAAGTGAAAAATGTCATCTTGAAACTTGATTCAAATGATTCTGCAGCAGTTCGAGATAGTCAGCAACTTTTTTCCAATTCGGACGTTCAACAACAAATAGATGCAATTGTCGGTCTTCCATCTGAAATCGCTGATTTCATTCGCTTTGAAACAAAATCCTCGCGCGTGCCAAACTTCCGAATCAAACCCTTCCTAAGTCAGAAAGCTAGACCTTAAGAAACCTGAAATCCGACACTAAAATTGCTGTACTAAGAGCTGATAAGGGAAATGCCACGGTGATCCCGAACAGCGAAGAGTATGAGCGAAAAGTGCTTTCCTTAGTGCAAAACGGCACCTACCAACTTCTTAAACGTGATCCTACTTCCCGAATTGGGCATTCCATCATTAACTCCATTAAAACGTCATCTATCCCTACCGATACACAGAGGTCACTTCTCGCTAGTGACTCTTCAGCCTTCAGAGCTACAATATCGTGATTTTTTAAAATATCGTAAAATTGTAAAATAATAAAATTAATGTAAACGAATCAGGTACGACAACAATTTAGTACCTAATATTTACTTAATATTGCTATCTATAGAAGTAAATATATTATCTTCTTCCTTAAATATTAAATCAAGAAGCAGCACGCCACTGTTGCAGTTTCCTTACAAGGCCAGGGACTGTGGAACACTTAGTATGTCACGTATCTCACATGTGTCTATAAGTAAGGAACTGGGGGGTTGAATTACACATGTTACCTATGACACAGTTATAGTAGACCGAAACTAGTGGCAAATGCAATATTGGTCGTCATCCAGATTGTTGTTTTAGAATGTATCACACTAAATAACATATTTTTTGCGTTTCCCTAATAATAAACGTTTGTGTTTCTTTTAATTCATGCATATTTTCTTGAATTCTAATATATCATACAGATCAAAAACCAGAATTGAAATTACTATATTTCAAAAATTTTTATTTCTCCCTCATCTTCATGAATTTAGTAACAGCATCCCTCAAACCTAGAAAAAAAAACCATTTCAAAAATAATTTGGGCATTACTGAGAATCGAGATTGTGCTGAGCTTACCATAAAAATCTGCCAGTTTAAATCCGTGTAGGGTCCCGTCTGATTATAACGCCCTAGGCATTAAAAATCCCTTCCGTATGAACCATTCCTTTCTACTCTATTCCAATATATCCTGAAACTTCGAACTTACAATTTATGTGATTTGTAATCGTAAATTATATTTAACGAATTTCTCAAATTGTTAATGGTTTAAAAATTGAACGATAGAAAATCCATCAAACACTTTGTATACAGACTGGCGGTATTTACACAAGTATTGTCGGGTATTTTCGGCGCAACATGGGTCCTTTGGGGATTTTCGATCGATCCATAAACACAAGCCCTCGTCGAGAACAGCATAAAAGCGCGGTTTATGTTTTTTTCAGCGAAAAATCGAAGAGATAGAAAAACGAAACGGTTTTCAAATATAATTTCTGTTTTATGACGAGGCAATACAAACAAATAAAACGAATGATGAAAGTGGAAAATAAAAAATCCAGCGTAACAGAAACAATAACAGAAACAAAACGGCCGTACTAGCGCTGTATCGTCTATTGACTTTGTTGCTAAGCAACGTTCGGGGCCTTTGATGTTCCGTTTTTTATTTTGTTTTCCGTGTAATTTTTTCCGCATGTTTCCCGATTTTCCATAATGTTTTCATGTATTTAGAACTGGAGCGATAATATATTAGCTACATTATGTAAGTATAAATCAATAATCCGGAACTCCTGCCCCTTAAACTGTCCCCACATAAACCCACCACCACCCCCAAAGTACGCCATGTAGTTCTACTGAAGTAGAATAAACTTTACAATGACACAACTCGCGCCCAAGCTTTGGAATATTGATGTAATACGTGGCAGCTGAACAGCTATATACGTGATGGTTTAAAATGACTTGATACAGTGATAATTTTATATAATTTCAGCAAACTTCGTATTGTTGTATCGTTTAGCTACTTGTCCAAAAGCTGTTGGTTTAGTTGTACCTACCAATGTACCTGTTGTAATATGTAGTTATATACTACAAAGTTTTAATTTAATTTGTCAGAAAAGAGTACATATAGGGCTTTCATTTGAAAACTTCCCACCTTGAATAACTTGTGTCGAAATAAAGAGTAAAAAATAGGAAAGACTATTGACTTTAAATACCTGTATTTTTAATGTTTACTATTATTTTTTAACTTCAGCAGCCGTTATTCTGTATGCTACGTGGTAGGCGCTATAAATTCTCGGCCTGATATAGAAAAAATAAACTTGGTAAGGTACAACAATTTTTATTTTTCAATATAATCTGCCCTAACTTCAGTACATTTATTACAGCGATCAATTAATACTACTCTTCGAGCTGTAATATATATAGTGCAGACCTCGCACATGTGCAACCATAACGCAACGAAGTTTGAACACGCTCGCACTTGTATAAGCCTGTCAGGCCAACAATTTATGGGGCCTACCTCGTACGTACTATCACCCCGTCGCTCTAAAGGATGAAACGCAGTTAATTGTTCCCCAGTATGTGGATTGTGATCCGAGATTGTATCGGACCCAGCGGGAAAATCTGCGAAAGGCCCAGGTAAGACTCAAATTCACAGCGTCTAACTCTGTCATGGTAAGAAAGGCGTCGCCGTACCAATGGGCTCCCGAGCTGTTCTCATTATTATTATAACATTTAAAAATGTTAATGGAATTCATTCTTGACAACGCAACCATACACAGATCCTACATCCAGCGTTGCAGGTGTATTATTAAATAACAACGTCGGGAATCGTGATAAGCTTCCCTCCGAAAAAAATTGTCAACCTTGACATGACACGCTTCCCTTACTCAGGACGATTTAAATGATGGATTTCGTTATTAAAGAGTTTTATCAACATCTCTCCCGCAGTATACACGCACCGTTTAGACCGTTGCATGCCTGCGCTTATTTATTTAATAATCTTTCTCTGAGATGTGACTCGCCTACTAAACCCGTGATGGACTTTCGTAAATAAAACGACAAAATCGCAGTTGTGACAACATGAGATAGTTAAGCAGCAAAAGAAAGACGAGGGTTTTCTTCGTATAACTATTTTATTGCAAGCTAAAAGATTTTGTCAAAGATTATGAGTGGTTGGGCAATTCGTCAAGTGTCTAAGATTTCCAAGTAATACTGACAATCTAAGAGTAAATGTTCGCTATCGTAAATCTTTGCTTTTCTAATTTTCACTATTTTCAAATAACTTCTGCGTTCACACACTTTATATCAAATAACACAATAGATTCTCTCGTATATAAAAGCATATGATATTGTACGGGAACAAGTGGAACTCCATCCATGCGTGTAACTGGCATTCTTAGCAAAGTTAAACGACGATATCCCTTCCCATTATCTTCTTTGTGCCACAGTATAAGTTCCTCTGAACGCAAAACTTCGTGCACATATACAGAGTGGACCATTTAACTTTTTCAACTAATCTTTAGTTTTCCTAAGGTTGGCTATCCATGCAAAACCGGCGAGAAGTAAAAACATTGCGGTTCTGTCACAGAAGCTATACTTATATGATACTACTTATATGATAAAATATGATCCAGATTTCAAGATCGTGACAGTAACACGCGATTTAAGGGAGTGGGGCCGTCGCCGTTTTGCTGTCACCAGTTCGCCGTCGCTGAATCGCTGTAGGGCTAGTTCGCCCTATAACTTATAGTTATAGCAGGTATTATGAGCACTATTGTAGAAGTTTCGTTGTATCTTACTAGACAAAATCTAATTCATTGTCACCAAGATATCTTAAAAGGTAACAAGGCAATACGTGCTTTTTGTCTATATACGGAGTACAGAAACGATCCACAATTTGCTTTGAACACCAGGATGCTTCTTTGACGTTTGTGCTCATTGTAATTAAGGAGGTAGCTGTTGATATTCTCACTAATGCTTTAGCTGTAGAGCTTTTATCTCTCCTCAGTTGGTTTGATGAGAATTATATAGGACAACGGTTAATAATTTTATATACGTTTTATCTTCGTTTGCTATTTTTAGTCCTCCCAACATAATTACACGCTTTTGCTACTGCTAACAGAGACTAAGGAGTTCGTTAGAGCTCATGCACTGTATATGCAATTATAGTTGGGTTCGGGTAGGTTAGGCATTTCTGTTATATTACATGTAATATCAAAGGTTTAAATGGTGGAACAGAGCGACCATACCTTGTTTTAGTCACTGCTGAATTTCACTTTGCGATTGTCAAAGAATTAGCTGATGTATGTTCTATTTTATGTAAGAGTTTACTTTATAGTAAAGCAATTATTACTGTTATTGTAAATTTACATTATTACTTTACTGAATAAGCTAATCCTGGATAAGTTCCTGATCGTTAAGAAAGAGTTGAAATTTTCTCTTATTGTAGTGAAATTGTTTCACTTTTATCCTAACGCTTATTTATTTTTTGGTGTAATTTAATAATGCTAAATTGGATAAGAACTAACACTTTCTCAGGTAAAACTATGTCCATACTGTAAGATCGAATCAAAGGATAACATTTTACCCCAAAAACTTTTATGCGCGCGCTATTGTCTTAAGTTAAATAGCTCGCTCTGTATAGCACTGCAATGCACTCAGTTTCCAGCGTCGTCATCCGTTTCCTTATACAAACGCTATGCTCTCGCCGCCATTATCAAGATAGTATCGCATTGTGATTGCTGCGGACGATAGAATCACTAGTATTGTAATTAATTATTGAATCCCATAAATAAGCGTCGCGATCCGTTTGATTTTTAAAGCGGGAAAAGATGCCAGACGAATGGCTGGGATGCTTGGGCACTTTTACACCGGTTTAGCGGCGAAATTGTTGCCATTGTGGTCGCAGATAGTGTAAAATATGATATTGTCGGCAAGAGTAGTTGGATACAAGTGCATAGTTTTAACTAACCGTTAATGTATGTGTGTACAGGTTTGTTTTGTATGAAACATGCGAAGTTGTAAGCTTGTATTATTTCAAGAAAGGAGTTGAAATGAAACTTAATCATTGGCAATTATCATTTCGCTGGTAGTATTGTCAGATGATGTAAAGCTATTTAGATGGGGTTCTCCAACGTATAAAGTAAGATTAATATAAAAAATTAGAAAGTCCCAACGGTAGGGAGTGATGAGAGTTGAGAAAGATCCAGAGCATTTCTGTTCTTGCCACAATCACGTTTAATTAACATAATAACTAGTAATATTTTGGGCCCTGTAGTTACTGTAATAGTTACCCCATAGAAAATAAAGAATTATCTACAGATTGTTCTGAAGACAAAGGCGCTCTATGTCTTCGAAAAATGAGAACCGAATCAATTAATATCATATATATAATATCATTCATAAGTAGAGCGGGCCAAATTGCGCCATCCAACAGAATCAGGCGCAACGGCCGCTTATTGTAAATAGCGTATATGTGAGTCACAGCAGATATGTGGTATTTCGAAATTAATACACAAGAGTAAAAAAATAAAAGCTGACGCAATAATAATGTTTAGTAATTAGGGCGGATATATATATATATATATACACGCTGAGGTGTTTTTATTTTCATTATGATTTTTTATTTGATTGAAATAAGGAAATAACTGAGAAACTGAACGCTTTTTTTATTCTGTTGTACTTAATAATGTAACTGTAAATAAAGATATAATAAATAAATTCTATCCTTCCTAATAATGCGGATAGGCTTGTTTAAAAAGTTGCACCATCAGATAAGTTTCCACATTTGCCTCGGTGAAGGATGTTCGCCGAGACGAAAAATGTTCTTATATTTCGAAAACGACCGTTCCACGTCTACCGAAGTAAGACAGGCGTAATTAAAATAATCTTTAGACTTAGTCAAGGAATCTGCAGATGCCTATCGCACATTTGTCTTAATCTCGTGTAGTCCGGATTCTTTTTTAAAACACTATCGAACTTAGCTAAAACTCGTCCACTTGTTACATCGTTTATACTGTGTAACAATGTACTAACTTCGTCCACGACTTGCACTGATTCTACCAACGACAATCCAGAATTTTGCAAATTTTCTATCGCGTCTACTAACCCTTTGTAATTGTTGCTAATATTCTTTAGATGTTTTTCAACAGAAATATCGAGAAATCCCTTCTGGCTCATCCTAATAGCTCTAGCTTCGGCAGGGACGAATTGCAAAATAACGGATTTGACTTCTTGAAAATGTTCATTATATAAAAAGCGGCTTTTAACTACGTTCCCCAACGCGTAAGAATGGGCTGTGGTGGTTCTCGAATACCAGGGCATAACCTGTGGAATGCCCTAGTCCTCTTAGGACTTTTGAGAAACACTTTTTTTATGTTTGCTATTAATGCATCCACCTCCGGGTAACACTCTCGAATAGTTTGTGCCACAAGATGTAAAGCATGGACTTTACACGTAACATGTAAAAGTCCTTCACACTTTTCTTTAAGGGAACGGCCTACACTACACATTGTTGCTGCACCATCGCTCATGAACAACAGTTGACTGGTTGTCACTTGAAATTTTTGTAACGTTTCGAGAACTACGGCCGCAATTGCTTTACTAGTACACTGTTTTAATCTTCTGCTGGCTAATAGAATTGCAAAATTTGGTTTAATAGGATCTAATACGCGCACTATTATATTCAAAATAGAATTTTTTTTGCAATCTGTCGCCTCATCAAGACATAGCCACAGCTGTTTATCTTTTAATTCGGCTTTAATTCGATTTTCAATGTCCTCACGTATTCGTGGAATATCTCTCCGTAACGCTGTCCGAGATGGTAGTATCCACTCGGTATTGTATGTACCCCAGAATTTTCGAAATGCTTTTTTATCAAGTATACGAAGTGGTAGACCACATACCATAAACGTTAAAAGCAATTCTAATTGAAATTGACGTTGTTGTGACATACCATTTCTTTTATTTCTGTGGTGTGCGCTATTTATATGTCTTTCACAATCACGTTTGCTCCAGCACAGTAGTTTCTTTTTACAAACTTTACAGAAAATTGTACTCCATTGTAGTGTAAATCCACAAATTCACTAAGAAATTTATTAACTTTCGTAGGTAATGGCCGTTTATTTTTAATAGTTACGTTAGACATAATCACTAAAGCGAGCACACCAACGCTTGTTTCTAGTATGCCACGAAGTGGTGCAAACGTAACATCTGCAGACTCGTCATTTGTTGATGAATAGAGCGCGTCATCCGTAAATGAATAAGCGCGCTGTTAGTTCGTAGCCGTCGATGAATGAACTTTTTTTTTGTAGTGGCCCACTGTGAACAACGCCCTATTTATCAACGAACACCCAAACTGCAGGTGTATATTTGCGCGTCTTCACGACGTAATAGACAGTGGTTTTGGTCCTCGTCCTAATAATTACATATTTAAATTACCTATGTTTACATACATATATGCGCCCGGCAGCCTGATTGCGAACCTGGCGCGTGGCGCTCTTGGCCCGCTCTATTCATAAGAATTGTTTTAAGTGTTTTAAGTTTCGCATCCGTCAACATTTTCAGAAAAAAAATTAATTCCTCGAAGTTGGCACCTTGCAAATAATTCGTAATATAAAGGACATTTCCTTTGGAAATAAGAACGTTGAGATCGTTTGCAATTTAATCAGACAAAAGCGTAATGAAATTGAAAATATTTTCGAAAAATATAACTTTTTCCATAATATTGCCCCTCCATGACTTCAAAAAAGAATTTTGACTACAAAGATACGCCTAATAGCTTGCAAATTTCTTCGAA
Source organism: Dynastes maya (assembly GCA_029619315.2). NCBI lineage: Eukaryota > Metazoa > Arthropoda > Insecta > Coleoptera > Scarabaeidae > Dynastes > Dynastes maya. The sequence continues at coordinate 25,361,991 of JAROYE020000008.1, forward strand.
TCCGCTCACCCCATCCTGACCCAACACACAACAGACTTCAATAAGTTGATAGCCCAACAATAATACCGTCGTTCATGCGATGTTAATTAATCCCTCTTGCAACGTGTGTAACGTTTAATTTACGCCGCGCACCAGTCATATGGTATGCAATTTTTAAATTATCACACGCAGGTAATGACTTGCTGAACGACTTCCACTTTATCAACCGATCGTCGGGTTGAAACTTCATCGACAATGCGCTATCGAAGGGTCCGTACAGATCCGCGTACAATAGCCGGAAAGAAAGGGCATAATGGAAAGTAATTATGGTCGCGTTGGAAGTAATTTTTCATTGTATTTAAATATATTAATTTCGTTTGCGCCTTTCGCCATCGGTCGACAGTCCAACGATGATGATGGATAAGAAAGATAAAGGGGATTGAATAAGTGGTGTATTTGTACGTCAAAAGATTACACGGTGAATAAAATTTAATGACCACAATTTCGTATGTAATAAGATTAAGATGCATGTAGATGAATACATTAAATTGACAGGTTGTATTGCAGTGGATTTAAAGCAATGTTTTCGGAGGAGAAAATAAGTTTTTAAGCCCTATATTTTCGCTATTTTCAAATTGTAAAGATTACTCAATTCATTTAAGTATTTAACTTGATGAAGGGATGAAATCTCATCAACGATTGATTTCTCCCAAACAACATGTCCTCAAAACACTTTCCAGCTCCAATACACACACTATTTACTGTGACTTTCCCAAGTTCTAGGCACGCTTCATTATTGTCAACTGTAGAAACAGGTACGGTTCCAAAATACTTCTAAGAGGTATAAGTAGCAACAAGCAATAACAACAAGTGAAGCCGTATCATGTAGAAAACTACAAGTACTAAAAGAAAATTATCCCCATCCTAGACTACAATTTTCGTTTTTACAACAGGTAACTTTCATGCAAGTACAGGTGCAATTTTCACAGTAGCCATCGGTATCCAGAAAAGTGCATTGTTTCTCTGAATGTTTGGGAATATGTGGTAGGAGATTTTCTGGTTAGTCCCATTTTTGTCTACAATCCTTAATGGTCGAATCCATACGGTCTTTTTGGAGCACCAATTACCAGAGTTGCTTGAAGACATCCTATAAAGTTTGTGACGCACCCTTTAAAGCGATGCGGTTTATGGACCACGATGCTTCTGTGCATTTCAGTTTAACTCCTAATTTTTTTTTTTTATAATATTTGTCGCTTAATCAGCTTCGTCACCCGATTGCAATCCTTTAAATTTCCTTCTTCTGAGGACATCTCAAATCGTTACCCTACCTTCAACTGATTCCTAAGGTACAAGTAAATGGGAAAGAATATGTTTTGCAAGGATTTCACATCGGAAATCCTGGGAGGCCCAGGGCAATCTACAACAAATTTTCAACTGATAATCTGTTAGAAAACATTTTGAGATACAACTAACACACGACAATGGACCTAACTCCAAGCTAATATACTGTTTTGTTAAATATTTAAATCGACAAATGCAGCTGTCAATCCGATACATACAATGTATTCGATACGGCCAATCATTCCATACGAAATTCCCTCAGGCGGCTATTAGTTCTGTTCAGTAACCACAGTTTTCTCCCAGGCCGACTGGCCTTGGAGTGGGGGTGCTACAAACTTAATTTAAATCCGACCAACGACAAATGGAGAGTAATGATGAATTAACTCCTCTTCTTTTCATTCTCCTCATTTCGTAAATCCTCAAATTTAATGTAAAATTTTACTAAAACAAACAACAGCATAAATTCGAAGGTATTTCCCGCATTATTTCGTATATTAAATACGTTTCGTTAAGTTATCGTCACGTATGCCAGGAAGTTTTTTATTATTTTAGTTGTCGTTGAGGTTTTGTATCACAGAGTCGTCTATTTATAATGCTACTTCTAAAAATAACTTTTTTTCATCGAAATTCATCACAATATTGCGTTTGGATAGAAATCATCAAAATTTGCTGTGGATAAAAACAATCGCCAAGGGACGCTGATTAATTCATCACTTCTGGTCAAGCTTTCATCGAGTTAACTCGTATCTTGGCTGCGCTCCCAGTTTAAAGCGTCTAGTATTCAAATCATAGAAAAAATTGAAGGTATATGAGAAGGTTGGAGATTAGAGTAGGCAGGTTTCCTGTGAATGTCATAGGAATATAGAGTTTATATAACTTCGTAAAATCAAGGGTAGTTTCAATTTTTAGTTTTAATTTCCTTTAAAATCTTATTTGTTGATTTCGTTGCCGAAAGAGTGTGTAAGAATACTTCCGAATCCCACAGTTCATTTAAAAATATAATTAATCTACAAAAATTCTAATTTTTTGAACAATTTCCCTGAACTAAAACATTTCAATACTTTAAACAAATAGTTTTTCTTTAAATTTGAGCGCCAAACAGAACCTTGAAAAAGGGGTACAAGATGCAATCATAAACTTTGTTACAGGCAATCAAATAGTAGTAAACGCAAGTAAGTAAAACCTATACGTGTGGACCTAAGATAAATGGGAAACAAAACGTGCGTTACTTTATGCCGGATCTCAAGCCAGGAAGGGATAGAGGGAAGTGAAAATGCTAAAGAAGCAGCGAACACGCTATTCATTGATCCATAGTCCAACTGCGTTCTACAAAAGAGCCACATAAAGCAGTAAATTAGGAAATGGGAGGAAAATCAAAAGTCCTCGTATTGGTAAAACATACCAGTATAAAATCGGGCGAAAATATTTATATCAGTCTCGCATAAGACAGCAGGGATAGACGCTATCTTTTAACAAGAGTGATTCGTCAATTATCATCTATAACATGATTTCTAGTTCCTCAATTAGTTGTTTTGGAATCTCACCAAAAGATGGTCTTCATATTAACGGCTAAAGCAGAAAAAGTGCAGTATATTTTTGTTGGAGAGGGATAAAAATGTTTATTATAAAGGAAACAATATCGATTGCTACACTAAAATGTCGCCACTCTTACACATTTCGGTATAAAGTGTCTGACTCTTGTCTTCTCCATATAATGTTATATATAAAATCCAGAAAAAACACAATACCTTTAGACAATATATGATTTAATGCTTGGATTTTAGGTTTAAATAAGATTCAGTAACTTCGTCTTCACTAAAATAACAACTAAACATTCCTACATTCTTCCTACATTCTTCCTACCTTAAATTGAATACCTAAATTCAAAAACGTACGTCCATTTTCACTTTGGCGAGTTTGGGAATTGTTCAAATGTCCCGGTAAAACAGAACAGAAGAGTTCTATATTTATAAAATCGATAGACGCGGAAGCCTTTTGTTGACGCTGTGGAATGTCTTTCGACCGAAATTCTTGATGTTCTATTTTCGAATTTCGAGGAGAAAAACGCCGAATAGCTGAAATGTTTCCGCGGGAAATTGATGCTTTGTTTCGAGATTCTTGAGGAAAATTTATTACGCAAACACTCGGTGCTGAATGTAATTACACTGTCTGCATTGTTATGGAAAGCTTGCGTATTTGAATGTGGGACAGCAGTGTATGTTTATATCTGTTGTGATCGAAAACAATTCCTGTTCTAATACTCGCAGAAAGAAATCCTAGTAAATATGTGGATAACTACTATCCTTTTCAACGATACAATGTAATAGTTCTATGTGGTGTCCAGGGCTGTATTCAAAAAAATTATAAAAGGATATTAAATAAAACGAATCATACGTAGCTTAACCCCCCGGAGGGCGTGCCTGCGGCAATTTGCCGCAAATCAAACTTTCAGGCTTGTATAAGTTTAAGTATTCCTAATTCATACAAATTACCACTTTTGTTATATCAGCTGTTACAGATCACTGCGGTTCAGCTGGTATTAGCCATTCATTCGAAGCAGGTATTATTTGCGGCTGTTTGCCGCGACGCGTTCTGTGACGTAATTGGATTTTCATAAGCAGTTACCATGTAAGTATAGCCTTATTTATAGTGTTTTTTTATTTTACATATTTGAGTGTGTGTGTGTGTGCTCGTATGTTTGTTACCGTCGATATATTTATAATGGATAATCGGTGATTCTGTTGAAAGTCTTTGAGATACCTAGATATTTATATCACAAATTTTTATATATTCTTTTCATTTTTTTTCAAGGTGTCGAAAAGATTTGACTTCTGAAGAGCTGGAAAGAGCTTTGCACGATGTGTTGAGGGAATTATCAGAAGAAAGGGAAGTAGAAAGGAAGGAGGAATCGGATGACAGTGAATTAGAGACAGAGGAGGAGATTGTCGAAGAGGATAACTACAGCAGTGAATCTGAGCAGTCCGAGGAAGAAGATGCCATATTTGAAAGCAAAACCGAGGGCAAGGAAAATCAGCCAGGTCAAAATGATTACAAATTTTATATAGGAAAAGACGGGGAGACAATTTGTATAAATAAACCTCTGTATTCGGGTAAAACCTCAGGCAAAGAACATCATAAAAATTTTGCCAGGTCCAAAATCTAGTGCTAAAAATGCAGAAAGTGAAAAAGATACATTTAGTTTGTTCATCACTGATGGAATGATCGAAGATATTGTAACTCATACCAACACATATATCCAAGAAAAGCGGACTGAAGTTGAATACGCAAGGGATAGGGATTGCAAATACACTACAAAAACGGTGATTAAGGCTGTTTTAGGCGCATTCTTTTTAATTTACATAAAAAAGGAAGCCATACAAACTGTGTTGAACTGTGGAACGCAGATGGTACAGGACTGATAATTTTACGTGTCCTTTTTCTCGTCTCTTTATTAGAGATGTGAGAAAAAAGATCGATAAACTCGCTCCGATTCGTGAATTCAACAAGCCTACCAAATACGGCATCAAATTGTATGCACTATGTGATGCAAACACTTTTTATACCCTAAACTTTGAAATATATTGTGGGAAGCAAGTACCCGGACCTTACCTTAGTTCAAACAAGAGTGATGACGTTGTGAAAAGATTAATCGTCCCAATAGAGTACACCAAGAGAAACCTTACTAGGGACAATTATTATACCAACTACCCATCTTTTGAAAAAAGGGCTTACTTTCCTCGGAACCATGAAAAAGAACAAAAGAGAAATACCAACAGAACTCCTACCATACAAGGCCAGAGGAATCGAAACAAATCTTTTTGGCTTCCAATATGACTTTTGTCTGGTTTCAACCGTTGCCAAGAAAAGCAAGGCCGTAATATTCCTTTCAACAATGCACAACACAGAAGAAATTGACGAAGTTACTAAGAAGCCTCAAGTAAATTTGGATTACAATGTCACAAAGGGTGATGTTGATACTGTGGATCAAATGTGCGCAGCGTACAGCACCTTCAGGATTACAAGACGATGACCTCTTGCTGTATTTTACAGACATCTAGATATTGCTGGAATAAATGCATTCGTTATTTTCAAATTCAACAATATCTGAAACCAAGAAAGAAGGCGATTTTTTTTTGAAAAATCTTGTTTTGGGCTTATGGAAAACCACTTGAAAGAAAGAGCCCGAATTGAATCTCTTCCCAAAGATATTCAATCCTTCTTGGCGAAGTATCGGGACAATGACGACCGTTCTAGAGATGGCGCGAAACCCGGTATTTGTTATATTTGTGGAAAGCATAAGAACAGCAGGACGAAATTAATTTGTGTCAAATCTGGTAAAAATATATATAAACGACACGGTACGACCAGACAATGGTAGTTGAATAAAGTAGTTTTCTCATGTGTATGTTTTTATTATACCCATCTATATATTTGATATGTAGAACCAATAAATCTGTGTTTATTAGTTGATATAAGTTTCTTGAAAGAAAAATATTGTTTTTTTTTCTTAATAGCATCATTATTTATTTTTTATTTACATGTAATCTAACTAAATATTATATGCGGCAATTCGCCGCAGCGCGCCCATTCGTGGAAGACTGAAAGGCGCGCCCACCGGAGGCTTTAACATGAACAAATATTCAAGAAGTACGTTGAAACTAAGGATATATATGTTATATGGCTTTCTTTGCACCGCTTATACTGAGTGTCCCAGATTCAATGTTACAAGCGATATCTTCCTTATTTGCAGAGGTATAAGATCGAGCAAGGAGTGTATGCCAGCTCTGATCGGCCCGATCAGAGCTGGCATAGATTAAAGCGAATTGTTAGTCCGATTCGATTTGAAAATAGTTCCACCTTGTCATAAATTCAAACGAGTCCAACTCGAATCGAAATTAGAAATTATTCGAATTTTCTAGTTAGATGTTCAACTCGAGTTAGCGAATTGAAATACTCGTTGTATCGCTACCATAACCTCTGATGAGAGTTTTGTCTTATATTCCGCAAGATTTCAGAATTACCATAAGGTTAGTCCAGAAATTTAGTATTTCAAGCATATCCATAGACAAAAAAAATACATTTGAAGGTATCAGCAGGTAAATTATACCGTATTTCTCGTTGCATACTCAAAAAAAGGATTAAACCATGACAACGTACACTGTGCTCCATATTTCCATCCAGAATTGTAATCTTCTTCACATATACAACCTCCTAATTCCACCATACGTTCTCCAGAGACTGACCTATCAGCATGACATCGATTTAAGTGAACAAAAATGTTAATTGCTTGTATAGATTTAACTACTCATCCATCGATTACCTTGCTGCGTTTATTTAAACTCCTAGCGAGATATGATCTCTGCGGTCTGGTCATGGCGTTCGTTGGGGCCATTGTTACCCGGCATCGTACGGGGGAAGTATTCGAAAATTAATATCGCTTTTTTCTCAGCCTCCTGTTACGCTTGTCTCGTTAATTATTTTCACATACGTCGTCTTTAACTCTCTCTCGGTACGGCGAGTTCTTTGTTTTTTCCAAGAGGTGTACGGATTTGTGGAAGAGTCACGGTAACCTATTTTAAAGTCAAGGCAAGATTCTTTTGAACCATGCAGTTTAATTTGTTCGGATATGGCTTTGGAAAGTGAATGATATATGGATTACATGTCCTACTTATTTGATAAATACAGCGCGTTGTTGGAACTTACAAGGCAAACACCGGTAATTGACCGATCTAAATGAAACTGTGGGTTTATAGACGCTGCATTTTGGAAACTTTGAGCTTTACTTTATAAAGGCGTCATGCACTACAATATTCGATGCGGATGGTGTAAACCATACATCTGTTTTAAACATGAAGATTATCATTATTGCATTAATTATGTAGCGTAAATCAACTGCTCATATCGTCAATTTATGTAATATGTACCATTTTCATTATTTCCTTATTTTTATCCTTTACTATTATTAACAATTTGTATGCATTGTAGGTTGTTTTTTTTTCTCTTTAACATACTTTTTACACAGTTGTAACTAAACTATAAACTCAATCGTTATTAATAAAGCTATTTTATAGAAAAAACCTCTTTGTTGTATTATAGTTACTGGATATGGCGTACTTGTGTTGCTTCTGCAAATTGGGTTATTTTGCGGCAAACATACAATGCGGTCCCAAATTGTTCCCCCCATGATAACTTTTGAACGACAAAAGCTAGCGTTTTTAGAACAAATAGGTCAACTTCTATTTTTTGTGAGCTGACTTTTGCCGTCATCGACAGTTCAACTGTATTTCCGTGTCACCAGAAGTGCCGTCAATTTTCTTATTTTAAATAGAACACCCTATATATTTTAACGTTTTTGGAAAGGTAATCGAAAGGCGAATCCAACGATATCACATGTTATACTTTAACTTAAGAAATATGACGGTATGCATTAATAAAAGTTTTGGTAATCTATTTTTGTTGTTACGCAAAGTTGTCTAGGAAAGAGCGCCAGATTGTTTTTTGGGACGCTAGACTGGTCTAAAGAGCTCACTATAATAATTTCCTTTTGGAAGTCCCATACTTAAAGTAAACTAAAAATTAAGTCATTATGTAATGGCATCTTAGAAATAGAAATATAACGATAAGGTAACTGTATTTTTACTAGTTGAGTGTAGGCTTTCGCACCCGTTGTTGACTGTAGAATAATCTTCCTGGTTTTGCTGTGTCAGTTCACTTTCGACATTTCGCTGTACATACTGTCACTTTCTTCAGAAGGTTTTTATAATCGTCAGGTCAGCGAAATATCAAGAGTAAGCTTAACGACACGGTCACACCCGGAAAATTATTCGAACGTTAAATTGTAGCCCTTACTAAAAAAAAATTGAAAGATTGGGGACCATATTCAGCAGTTAGCTCATAATTTTGTCTTTATTTAAATACTATGAAATTAAATCACTTCTAAAGAGTAAAAAAGAAATATACTTTCAAAATTATTGATTACTAGGGTAGTAACTTAGTAATTGTCTTCAAATTCTAGCATCGTGAGGTTTATGTACCCCGAAGGTATTTTCTAGTTAGGGAATGATTTAAAGCTTAAAACAAATTCATAAAACTTCTTCCTGAAGGTTTTCCCCTTTTTCGTTCATTTCTTTTCCTTCTTCTTTCCTTATCCTCTTATTTACTGCCATTTAATTTTAAAGAATAATGCTGCTCGTAATTAGAGTACATGTTTAGACCAAACTTCCATAGCCCCAAGCAGCTGCATATCTGACGAACGTAATACGCTGTGCACTTGTACATCGGAATTAATTACCGCAGTACACGCAGACTACTTGCTCCGACGAAGTTTTCATATAACGGAGATATGTTAGACGTAATATAACCTACTAGATTTATAATATATAAAAAAAACCCTCGTAATTTCATAAATATATTCCTTCTACAGTATTCAAACGTAAAATATTATTCCATTTTCCAAATATCCTGCAGGTGAATCTGACAGAATGCGGTTAGTGATGCTTTCTATATGATCGCCAATTTTAGAATAATCCGATAACTGACAAATTTAGAAATTTAGAGGTTTTCCCCGCGAATATGCTACATTGTGAATGAAATTCCGGATTTAGAGTATTTCGTAATGTGGTGAATATTTTTAGCGAATAAAAGTGGCACTAAATATTTGACGACGGTATCAGCATATTTACGTATATATTGTTAATTTGCATATTAGGTCGCAGGTTTTAGGTCAATATGCATATCTATTAATACCGTACTGAACAAAACGTAAAAAAATGTATAAATCTCTGGTTTCGTATATTATTCCTACCAAATATATTTATTCAGGTAAAAAATTAGCTTTCACATCACTATCATGTTCGTTCGAATTTAGGGCTGTTTTGTTTTGAAACTAGAGATCCGTTAGAGATACGAATTTATTTAAAATTTTAGAGAGCTTTAATTAGTTTTCTGAATCATAAAATATGGAGAACAAAAATGTTTCATCGTGAATCAACTTATTTAATATTTTAAATTACTATTTAGACAGTACAATGGATTCTCTAGTTATGAAAATATGAGAAGTTTTATACAACCATTTCTGTATATTTAATCATTATTAAGAAAGAAATGCGGATGACAAGTTTTCTGAAGCTATAAGTAATTCAAGACAAGGTAGTCATTTCGGTGAAATATTTTAAACGGAATTTTGTCATTTGTGTTGCATTATATTTTGAGATTAAAATCTTTGCCTCATTGCTTTGTAAGTTATACAACCTTTGGCTGTCCATTCTGGAAAACTTTATTAACAAATGGTAGAATAAAATAATGTAATTTCTTTCTTAACCGTACTTGTAATTACTTTGAAAATCGAATCTTGATCGTTACCTACAATATACACACGTTCACATCGTTTCATGCATTTTGAATTGGTTTATCTAGATATGGCGGTTTTATTTAAAAAAACACTGTGTAGTGACATTTCCGTACTTTGTTGGTGATACTTGTAATGTTTTTCTAGTGCTGTATAAGCGATAAAATCTTTTCTGAAACGATAATAACGGGAAAACCTAAAAACTGTGGTGTCGGCTGTTTTCACACGTTCAGATCCTTTCTTGCGTTTTGAATTGGTTTATCCAAATTATATTGGTTCCATTAAAAAAAACTACTGAATAGTGATATTACCGTACTTTGTTGGTGATACTTGTAACGTGTTTCTAGTGTTGTATAAGCGATAAAACCTTTTCTGAAACGATAAAAACGGGGTAGCCTAAAAACTGTGGCGTCGGCTGTATGCTTTGTTTATGAGTTGCATTTTGTAAAAGAAGATATTACTTGTTTTTCAACAGCTATATATTCAAGGACCGGTGAAACTATAACTGTAAGTTTAAAAAATCCCAGGCTTAAAAAATATGCTATTCCAACTCAATTCCCTAACTGTCCCTTGTATTTGACAAAAAATGTGAAGATTTTATCGTTGAAATAGCTTTATATTCTAACGTTATATTTAACAAAATTATTTTTGAACATGAAGAGATGCTTTTAAATGTGTATCATAAACGCCCTCTTTTAATACGATATATTCTAAATTATATCACCGAACATTTGGATATTGATATGTGTAAATGTCATATTCACAGCAGTGAACGTATTGCAACAATTGTAATAGCTTGTTCTACAAATACCCCACTTAAAAATTATACTGAGAAAAGTAATGACAGATTAGGTAAAACACCACATAATAGGAAAAATAGATTAGGTAAGACACCACATAATAGAAAAGATAGATTAGGTAAAACACCACATAAGAGGAAATTAAAGACCCTGGTTAAATGGCATTTCTTCATCATACTGGTAGTTGAAAACAACATCGGTTTGAAGCCAGTCATGGTATGATATGAAAAATAAGTCCCACTGTCTATGTTTCAACTGAAACCTGTAACGGAGATATTCTGCCTCACTTTTTGCTACAGCCTGAATCTTTTTTTGCACTTCATCAGAAACGTTTTGTAAATTCCATTTTTCAATCAGAAAGTTATGGATGGAAGCCACTTATACACTTGCATATTCTATTTTAGGCCTTTATTATCTTTCTGTTTAAAACTTTTGTGATTTTTATTGCTAAATCTTGTATACTGGAGTGTTTTACGTTAGATAGATAGATAGATAGATTTATTTCATGTTTTTACAAAAGTATTACAATCGTCATATATCTAAATTAGTATCTAAACCAATGTCAAATGAATCACATCAACACAAAAGCAGACCACGAAGAAACAACTCACACAAGAAAACTAGGTGTTAGGAAAGATGTAAATAACAGGAGGCGTGTCTAAGTACTCTGCAACAGAGTAGAAACAGTGCGTAAGGAGGTAGGTTCTAATTGTTCTCTTAAATTTATTCATATTCAACTTTGTAATATGCAATGGCAAATGATTATATAATTTAATATTTAAGCAATTTTTAATTGATTTAGTAAAACGAAAACTTGGTTCTCGAATCTTGTGTGCGATTCTAGTATTATAAGAATGTACTGTTGAATTTGTATTGAAACTACCTTTATTAGAATGGATCTCCAATAACTGAAAATAAATGTATATACATGGCAATGGTAATATACGACGTAGTTTAAAAATTGGTCTGCAGTGATCCCTAAAACCAACACCCTCAATAATGCGCAACGCACGTTTCTGCAACTTAAAAACGTTAGCAGAATGTGAAGAATTACCCCAGAGTATGACTGCGTAAATCAAGTGGCTATGAAATAAGGAGTAGTAAACCGACAGAACCACATTCGGTGCAACTAAATTTTTAAGTTTTCTCAGGACATATATTGTACTAGATAACCTTGTACAGACCTCATTTATGTGATGTATCCAAGACAAACCGCTATCAATGGTAACACCAAGAAGCTTCACCGTCTCGGGCACCCTAAGATGTCCACGCAAACCAAAATCCAAGGACTGAGTCTTTTTGTTATTTAATTTTAATCCATTGGTCGCAAACCACTCCTCAGTAGCAGCCAGGAGCTCACACGACATCTTAAATAGAGTGTCTGCGTCTTTAGCAGATGATATCAACGTAGTATCATCCGCATACATGACACATGCATCGGGTGTAATATGTTCAAAAAGGTCATTAACATAAATGATAAAGAGGAGAGGTCCGAGGACGGAACCCTGAGGAACTCCATATTTAATAGTAAGAGACTTGGAAACATTACCCTTAACATCCACAAATTGCGAGCGATCAGACAAGTAAGAACTTAGTAAAGTATGAACATTTCCCGTACCCCATATGCAAAGAGTTTGTCGAGCAATACATTATGATCAACACAATCAAAGGCCTTGCTGAGGTCACACAACGTAATTCTCGTGCGCAAACCATCCTCAAGACCCTCAACCATCCGGAATATTAAATTACACACTGCCTGAGCAGTGGAGCGACCCTTTCGAAAACCAAATTGCTTTTCGTTAAACAAAGATTTTGATTCAAAGAAGCTTATCAGTGTTTTCTTTATAATTATTTCAAAACCTTGCCAAATGTTGGTATTATTGAAATAGGGCGATAGTTTTCTACATTGTTTTTATCTCCCTTCTTATATATAGGGACTACCCTTGTTTTTTTAAAAACATCCGGGAAAACACCTAGTTCGATACAATCATTAAAATATGCTGCTAAGGGAACCGCGATTTTATCGATGCAACTCTTTACTAAACGACCAGACATACCGTAGCAATCGACAGAATTTGAATTTTTCAGGGACATAACAGCTTCGACAACATCGAGGGGCAGTATAGATTTAAAGAAAATGGAGCTAGAATTTGTAGGTAAAAGGCGTTTATAATTCGATGGCTTATTTACAGTAGGAAGAGATCTTATAACATATTCAGCAACATTAACGAAATAATTATTAAAGTCGCTGGGATTAATTTCAATTTCAAGATTATCATTTTTCATGTTATTACATTCGTATCTAATTAAACGCCAGCTATCTTTACAAATATTGTTTGAATTAGATAAAAACCGGCCATAGGCTTTTCTCTTTGCCTCTGTAATAGCTTTCCTATAATTACCTAAATAGTTTCTATAGATATCCCTTTCTAGTTGACCGCCTCGCACATCACAAATAATTTTTAGCGATTGCAGCGTGTCCCGCATCCCCTTCAACTCAGCATTGTACCAACTAACAGGTGATGCATTTTTATTTACGGTTTTCTTCAGAGGAAAATATTTATTAATACTACTAAAAAAAAAATTTACAATATAGTTAGCAATTGAATTTAACGTATCAACATTTTTACCATCACTGAAGACCAAACTCCAATCCATATCATTTAAAGAATTAGAGAATCTTTTTATATTATTATCAGTAAAACAACGCTTCAATTGTGAGGGAGGTTGTAAATAGCTACAAGTAATATTTGCAAGCAAAGCCTGAGCTTTATGGTCGGAGAGACACGGATCGAAAACAAAGGTTTCGTAACATTCCACATTTAAGTTTGTCAAAATGTTATCAATACAGGATCCACCACCAGCCGACACTCTCGTAGGTTGATTTATTGTTATATCCACATTGAAGGAGGCTATAAGAGTTTTCAGCTCAAGAAGACTGTTGGAATGCGTCAAAAAATTTATATTAAAGTCTCCGGTTAAAATTATTTTATTATATTTGTCCAATAAGAAATGTAAAGTTCTTCCAATCTATCTATGAAAACTGAAAAATGTCCATTACAAGATCTATACAAACAAATAACAGCAGTTCCAGCTTGTGGTAAACAAATCCCACAGAACTCAATATCAACTTCAACACAGTAATCAGTAAGATCCAAATTATAACAATCCAAACCCGCTCTTGTAAAAATTGACACGCCTCCGTGCATTCTCAAAAGTCTACAAAAGGAAGCCTTCAACACATAATTTTCTACATTAATTAATTTAATTGTATCATTGTTTAACCAATGCTCACTAATACATAGAATATTAAAGATAGTATTATTTACATATACAGACAACTGATCGGCTTTGTTTGATAGACACTGAATATTAATATGAAATATATTTATACTAGAATCTACAACATACTTGTGCTTTCTATCAGAAAAGAATATATCTACGTCTGACATAAAAAAACATTCTCAGTAATACTTATATTATGACAAACAGCGAGAGAAACCTGCGATCCAATAGGCTCCACAGAGACGGCACCACCCCTGTAGGAAGTTATTGATAATGAAATAAATTACATATGGAGGATTTATAGCAAATTCGTGGAGGAATTATTAAAACAACTTATTTTTGGCTAAAACATTTAATTGGAAAAAGGAATATTAATTACCACTAAACATAATAACAATGCAACATAATAACACCTTAATACTTAGTATTTCGTCCTCTTGCTCTAACGATATCCTGCATCCTCCTAGGCATGCTGCGCAAAAGATCTTTGATGATTTCTTGCGGGATTCGATTCCACCCTTCCTGTGCAGCAATTCTTAATTCTGCAATTGAATTAGGAGCTGGATTTCGTGCTCGTATATTTCTTTTTAGAATGTCCCATAGGTGTTCTGTAAGATTTGCGTTAGGATTATTTGCTGGTCACTCAAGCACCGCAACCCCTACGTCCTCAATGTACTGGATCACTGCCCTTGCCATGGGTCCGGACATTATCATGTAACATTAAGAACGTGGTTTTACAATTCGATCCAAAGGAAGCTGCGGCTATCAAGGGAAGCCAGTCGAAATTTCAAGATAGGTTAAAACGGATTTAAAAACTATTCAGAACAATTACTTCGGATTAGTGGAGGCAATAGCAAAATTACAAAATCCTTCGGTGTCGTTAGTGGAATCTCTGCAAATAGTGCAACATGTTAACGCACAGCTATGCGCGGGAGAAAACACAAAAAATGTTTGTGTTCTAGAAAGGTGTGAAAGTGTTTTAGAGAAAGATTCTGATTTTGGCACATTAAGACAAATTTGTGAAGGTGCGTCAACAGAACCGTTAAGTTGTTCCAAAGATTATTTTAATTATGCAAATATAACCTCACTAGATGTAGAACGTTCGTTTTCTGCATATAAACACACTTTTTCCTCACGCCGCACTCGATTTGCCGAAACAACTGTGGAAACATATCTAATGTTGCAGATATTTAACAGACATTATTCACTTTGTGATTTCACGGAAAATTCTTAAGACGGTAAGTGTTTGAGCACGTATTATATTTTATTTTTGACCATATATTTTGTGTAAACTTGCATGCGTCCGCCACTGGCTGTTGGCGCAAATTGAGCAACTCTACTCATTAGTTAATTTAATAACATTGATAAAAACCAAGGAAATATCGATTTTGTTAAAAACTGTATTTATTTTTGCCGTTTTGACCAGTTAGTTCTCCCGATATGAATTGCAATGAACATGTCTGGGCTGAAATGTCAAGACAATTTGTCCGGCTAGAACAGGCATCCCAGACATTACAGCAGCTTGCCAATGTTTTGAGAATTTGGCAAAACATTCCTCACCCTTTCAGGAACAATTTAATTGAAAGAACACCGAATAGTGTGAGGACACTACGGAGAGCTAGAGGAAGCTTTACACGATATTAAACTGGAGTATCAAATTGATATTACTAGAAGTACCATTTCTACAAATAATCGAAATCCAAAATAAAAATTCTTATTTTTGTACATTTCTATATTTTTGCGTTTCTTTAGCACTCTTGTTTTATTTTTTACAGTTTACGTATGTTAAACGTGTTTAAAAGAATCAAATAATACACTAGGAAACATAATAAACCTGCAATTTTATTAAAATGAAGAATTTATTTCAAATAAACAAATTACCACCTTCAATTTTTCGGCAGTCCATATCGCTTGCTTTACGATAACCATATCCTTCTCCGGAGAATACTGCAAACGTCATCTAATATTTCTAATCTCTTCTTCATCCTTGCATTAAAGCTTTTAAGCAAGCCTGCGTCTCAAAACGTTCATTTCCTATCACTTTCTATTGTTAATAAGTAACTTGGTTCTGTGGACGCAATAGGGACCTTAATCTAATCGAGATTCCATTCAGCAAACTTGCACGCGTACCTCCACATGAAGACAAGTCCAATTCCAGCGTGATAATGCAGCTGGCACCGCCATTGCCATCAGTTAACAGTTACCATCCATTAGGCAAGCACAAACCCATTCTAGATGGAAGTACCAATCTAAAGAAAGACTATTAACATCGTCCTGAAAATAATTGTCATCCGATCGATCAAGAACGATCTTTCATCGCTTCGAGGCCCACATCATTGAATTCCGAACGATGTAATAATAACAACGGCTATGTAAGATATGTGCGCTTGATTCAGATTTATTTGGATACCAAAAGGAATGGCTGGAGGAGGAAGGGGAACGCGTATCGGGGTATAAGTGGAGTTAATATATAATGTCAAATGATTGATTGACAATGGAAAGAAGTACAATGACTTGTCGAACGTGGCAGTGGTGTTTCGATCGTTAACGCCGTCTTTTTCTAACTCATCGACGGACTAACTCAGTGAAAATCGCAGGTCTCGGGTCGAGGGAAAAGATGGGAGATAACGATCGCATTAATTATTTATTCAAATACGTATTAATGCAGGTACAATTAACGCCCGGGCCGTATCTAACTGTCCAGTTAATACCTTTACAATCGCGTCTAAAATGATTAATTTATTTGTCAATTAACACGTAGTTCTTCGCGTCAATCTTGGACTGTAACGGATGTCTCTTCGTCTCGCTGGATAGACACACGCATGTCTGTATACACCGCCTGGATCATCGTTATATGAACGTTATGTGTACTTATGCATATTATTATTATCATAAACTCATTGTATTTAAAATAGTTTTTTCTCGCGTAGAGGTTGGTACTGCTGCGTTGTGTAATAAATTAGTGGTAAATGTAAACAGTTATGTATGTATATTTGAATTGATGATGTGTGTACGGCTCCGATTGAAATATACACGATGTTCAAACAGAATAAAATATGAACGATATCCTATGTGAAAATGAATTTTATTAATCGTCAACGATATCCATAAATAAATTACTAACAATTTAAGGTTAGCAGTATTTAATTTATATTCGTAAGTATTATTTATTGATATGATAAATGAAGAATAAATTCCTTCGAATTAAATCTTGTAGCTCATCCGCCTTGCGTATATCTTCTCGAATGTCAAAAACAGGTCTTGCGTCAACTTCATAATGTTAACAAGAAAATTGACTATTTCAATTCTCAATTGAGGTTATGTAATAATGAAGAAACTCTTTTTATTAATAGTATTAGTAGCAATATTGTAGCACATTTAATCTTGTTAATTCGTGTAATTTGAACTCTACGTACTACTACAGACTACCTTCTTCATACACTTAATTCGTGCTTGTTTCTTTTCCAGATTCTCATTCTAAAAGATTTCCACCGTCCAACAATTGAATCAATTACCAGAAAGATTATTTGGTAAAATGCCTATCCAAAAAGAAGACCTGCAGTGTTACAATGGCATCTACCAAAGACTAATTCTTGAAGATCCTGGAAATAGTTTGCTTTTCTGGTAAGTACATATGTACACTACCGGCCAACATTATTTTCCCACCCATAGAAATACGCATAATTAAAGGAAGTGCTAACTGAAAAAGATATTGTAGTGTTGCATTTAATAAAATTCTCTTAAAACAAATTAATTGATAATCTTTATTCAATAATAACATTTAGTTGATACAAAAAAATTAAACTTTTCTTTCCTCGAAATGTCCACCTCGACTCTTAATAATTCCAGCACACACTTGCGGCATTCTCTTTATCAATTTCATCAGAGTAGCGGGTTCTATTTTAACCAGGATTCTTGTAGTGGTTTCTACAACGATTCCTTGGAAGTTGAAGGATTTATTTTCACCTGCCTATCGAGTTCCTCCCACAAAAGCTCTATGGGTTTAGCATCTGGGCTTTGAGGAGGCCATTCAATTATATTGATATTGCTTTCGCGTTCTACCGATTCTAAATATTCGCAGCACAGTTTAGAGGTGTGTTTCGGATCATTATCACGTTGAAATATAAAATAGTCACCGATTATTCTCATTCTAGATGGTATAGCATTTGTTTCCAAAATTTCCCGGGAAATTAAAATAGAATTCCATCTATTTTAACCAAGTCTCCTACGGATGCAGCGCCAAAACAATTCCAAACCAATACCGATCCGCCCCGATGCTTGATTCTACGTACTGCACATGGTCTTCGAACGAACGTTCTTCTCTTAAAACCGAAGAGTTCAAATTTAGACTCATCGGTCTACAAAACATTTTTCCACTCATCAACTGTCCAATGTTGATGCTTTCTAGCCCACTGCAGGCGTAAGAGTCGTTTATGTAACGCTATTCAGTCAAATAAGTCACCCTCTCTTAACCCTCCAGTACCCGTCGTCGGTTACTCAGACCGAAGCAACTATTTTTAATAAATGAGCGAGTCATTTTTTGAACGATTGTTACGTGCCGCCTTATAACTTCCTAATTTGCCCATTGACAGCTCAGTGCATTAAATCACGTTAAAGTGAACAGTTACTTTTCCAGCTACCATTTCGGTCTTCCAGACCGAAGCGGTTAAGTGTATTTTCATAAGTCTCAAAAAGTGTTTGTGTATAAATTTGAGTTTATAAGGTATTTTTGTCTCTTTTTGTCTTTTTTTTTTGCTACTGTAAGTTATTTGTAGTCATCATGGGTGATTATGAAATAGAGCAAGCTCGGTTGACCCGATTGATGGAGGTTTGGCTGAAGACCAACAAGAAACTCTGTTTGATGAAGAAGCTAATGACCGTTTAGACGGCGATGAAGAAGATATTCCGAACAATGTAATCAAGATAGTGAATCTGAGCAAGAAATCTCTGATTCTGAAAACTTGGAGGATATTGATGTAAACGCAGATGAGCCATGTTTTTTTAGGTAAAGATAAAATTACCAAATGACTAAAGCACGTGCCATCTCAGAAAGTCAAAGTCATACCAGAAAATAAAATTGTGCATCTTCCAATGTCAAGATTGTTGTCAACACAAACAATTTCATAAATTCTATGGCAGGAAGGTATTCAAGAAAAAATGATGTCAGACCTACCGACAAATTAGAAATCCAAGCTTTTTTGGGACTATTATATTTTGCGGGAGTTCTAAAGGCAAACCGACTAAACGCAGCTGATCTATAGAGAGCAGAAATATTTCGTTTAACAATGTCTCTGAATCGTTTTAGATTTCTATTCTGTTGTATCAGATTTGTCGATAAAAATACAAGAGATGAACGGAAAAAAGTGGATAAACTTGCATCTATTCGAAACATTTTTAGTATGTTTGTCAGTAAATGCAAATCTGGTTTTGGTTTGTCTGAATATGTAACAATAGACGAGAAACTTGGAGCTTTCCGGGGAAGATGCAGCTTCAAGCAGTACATTCCGTTTAAACCCAACAAGTACGGCATCAAAATTTTTGTATTGTCAGATGTAGATATGTATTTCTTTATTTTTTTTCTTAATAAATATTTATGTTTTGCATTTTTTAAATAAAAAATATAACCAAAACAGTGAATTTGGCCAAATTAGGGCATTAAGTACGTAAAAAGAAACATTTTTATATGCCGGCCTGTGAAACCGAGGCGGGTTACGATGTTCCAGAAGTTCTTTTCACGGTGGTTAAACCAATTCGTTTTTCACGCTCAATATTTATTTCAGCCGTAATTTCAGGTGCAGTTTTTCGTTTATTTTGTTTACTCGTTACAATTATTCGACGATCTTCTGCTAGTGTCGTTACTTGCCGTCGTCCTGTTCGTCTTCTAATTAATAATGTAACAGCCTCTTGATATTTTTTAACATTATAGTCAACAGTTCGGTGGCATAATTTCAATTTTCTTGCGATATCCCTGTTACGGAAGACTCTGTGAACCAACAACTCTCTTGTTTTCGGCATTTTAATACTAATTTTAGATCATTTTATTAAGGATATTCATTCTCTAAAAGAACAATGAACTACTACATCTACATTCATAATTCTAGTTGAGGCACATATAGAATTATATTCTTTACCTTCACTACATTAAATATTTATTAGTAAAGGATATCGGATTAAGAAGATTCAGTGGATAATTAAGTATGAGAGGAGACTTTTGCGGAATTATTTAATGTGATATCTTCCTTTTACTTGTAGGTGAGTAATTAGATCCTCTAAATAACAATAAATAAATAATTTTCTAAAATCAAAGCAAAAATGTATGTGGGCAAATAATTGTAGCCGGTAGTGTATATTACTGAAATGTCGCACTCAACGTGTGACCTTGAACTTTACCCCATTTATGAAAATAACTACGATACAAAGCCATGCAAATCTAATATTTCTTGAACTTTAGCAATGAAGTATTGAAATACTACCACACCCCAACATATACAAAACTACTGAACACTGAGTGGCAATGCCTTGAAATGAAATGCCATGAACTGAACACTTTTGCTACTGATGATGGTATCTTAGCTTGCGATATCTGCGTACAGTTTTAAATGAAGTGCTGTGGTAAAGGTGCTAATTGGAGTGTTTGAGAGCGTGGGTTAAAACTTCTTCGTTTTAAAATTAGCAAAGTAAATGTCCTTCTTTTGTTAGAAACACTTCACCTTCACTACAACACTTAAAGCGTAAAATGTGTTCCAAATTCTTTATATCAAACCATGATACCTAACTCATAATGTTCCCGCTTCTCAAGATATAATCGAAATTACTTCTTTATTATTTCGATCATCTGTACGTCGATGTAATACCCGATTAAATACTGACTATTTTGAAAGTAAAAAAACAAGGCATTCTTCGGAGAATGCTCTCTAACAAAAACCTACCTTTTCAAGCATTATTCTCACGTAGACTCCTGTAGACAATTGATTTTGAAGATCGATCTGTCGGACCCAATGCTTGCCGACAGAGTCCGCGCCCTCTTTCCGAGAAATTCGAAATTAAATCTAGACAAAAACGAATCGAATTGTTAGCGTAATCGTCGATGGATCGTTCATGTCTTAATTTACAAAGAAGAACACCGGCAGATAACAGTAGATGACTAGTCGTTGCCTTTCTCTGTTATAGTAAACTCCGTTTAGATATCCGCTTGGTTTTTATGCTGCAACAGGCAATAGCGTTGCGCAGAAAAAGCAATCGTTTCGCTTTCTAGAAGCCAGAAGCTTGTGCCGTAGTTAACCTTGTCTGGTATTTACTTAGACGAGCTCTTTTTCTAACGCTTCAAGCGTTTTTGTGCTTTATTTATTACCGAATATGGAATAGAGAAGAGCCGCCTGCATTTTAAAGAATCCCCTTCTTTTATCGCATCCAGCGTACCGCCGATCTTTATTTAGACGTGAAGATTTCTTATAGCCGCACGGTATGAGTTTAGACTACAAACTGTGGCGTTTCTTGAAGATGCTCCTTGCAGATAAAAGCAACACGAAGATAAGAGTATTCAGTTTATTGGAATGAAGCGTTGTTTTTCGCAAGCATTGGGCGCCATTGATGAAGAAGTAACAAGTAACAAGACGCGTCGTCCGTAATGAATTATGAAGTCGTTGAATTCGTAATGCAAGACGTTTTTGAAAGAAGCACGTGAGACGAAGTGCAAACGACTCATGTTATTTCCTTTTTTTGGTGTCCCTTTTGGAAGGTTGCTAATCAAGCAAACGTGTTCATTAAGGCTTTTTATATGTCCGTAAACGTTTATAAAGTTAATTAAAAGAAAATTTATGATGATTGAATCCCTATTTCCTTATATAGGATGGAGAAGAGTTCACATAGCAATGCCTCCTTGTACACATCATCCTCAATCGAAGATTCTAATACTAAAACCATTTTTGGAAACTATTCCAGATTCTTTTAATATTGTAATCAGGGGCGGCGTGCCTATAAGGCCGGAAGACTGCGCTCCCTTCCTGGAATATCGTTGAAAAATTCAGTTCAATTCATAAACAAAATTATTCAAATTTATATTACGTAATTACTGCGAAAATACAGTTTTGATATCCGCGACTTTCAGCTTATTTCGTGGTTAATTATACCCCATACCTCATACGTACGACATACAGTAAGTTGAAATTAAATGTTTCGGACGCTATAAAATCGCGGCCTTGGTTGCTATGGCAACAGTGCGACGCTTGACCAAACAATCAATCACTGTCCAGCCGGTCTATGTACTTTTAGGACACACAGTTCCCCGGCCAGGCTTCTTTAAGCTAGAAGACGGAAAGCCGTTGTTTAGCATAGATCTTTTCGCGCGTTTTTTGTATAATGACAAGTGCCTGTTATGTGTTGTGTTACACTTGACGATTCGATTCTTCCATATCGAGCCCATCGCTCGTTTCGTTTATCCAATGTAGCCTTTATCATAGACACCGCATGCCATTTTATAAATTCCCGACCATTCCTTCGTATCTGGTTTATCTTTCGGTTTATCCACAAGGTTTCTGTGTTTTGCGAACTAAAGCACACGTTCATATCTTGTCTCTTAAAAATTTTACTAATGCCTTTCGATATTCGGTGAAAAGGAAGCTTCACGAATTTCAAGTTTCTGTCGGTATTAAAGTCGTGGACTTTCTTAAGGATGCGATCGACATTTATAGAGGAACAAGGGAAATTTTATCAATCTGTTAATTAAGAGACTAATCGCAGCTATTTTGTATTGTCCGTAGTGGTTAGAATCAATCATAATGTCTCTATTAGTATTGATTTTCTTATGTAGGTGTCTGTTTCCGGTATTTTGTTCTTTCTAATTACTAAACTATCTAGGAACGGACTTGGTTGCTCACTTCTTTCTCTACTGTAAATTTAATAGTCTCGAACTTGAAATTAAGTGTCGCGAGAATTTCTGGAATAGTGTTTTTCCTTGTCAAAAATCGTGAAAATGTCGCCTACATAACTAAGCCAAATTCTAGGAAAATATATATATAAACGCTGTCGCCGGTCACTCAGTTTTTTAATCGCCAGTTCACAACTCCTTTCCCCCTCAAGTTTCTCACCGCATCATGTCAGTCCACCTTTTCCTTAGCCGCCCTTTTTTTCTTCTTTCTACCGCTTCCGTACTCATAGTTGTTTTGGTGTTCTCTCTTCCGTCATTATTTCTAGGAGTCCCAACCACCTTAACCTTGCCGTCTTAGTCGCGTGACTTATTGGTGCTTCTCCATAGAGCCTCATAATTTCCGCGTTTGTTCTTCTCCTCCATGTTTCCTCTTTTTTTATTCCTCGATAAATTCTCCTTAGGATCTTTCTTTCCCATATATTAATTTTATCTTCTTCTGTTTGGGTTAGCGTCCATGTTTCACTTGCATATAGTACAGTTGGTCTTAGAACCGGTCTGTACAGATTCACTTTTGCTTTCCTGGATACTTTCTTTGATTTGAAGATTGTGTTTAGGGCTCCTGCGTTTCTGTTACCTTTCTACAACCTGGCTTCCATTTCAGTGTTCTCATTTCCATCACTTATGATTGTTCCCAAGTATAGGTAACTTTCTATTCGTTCAAAGCTTATAGCCGTTTTACTTTGATCGAACACCAACAGGTCTTCTTTAGCTATTGCATCATTCTGTGAGTTCATTTCTAGGTATTTCGACCTTTCTATGTTTGTAGTTAACCCTGCTTGTTCTACCGTTTTCTTTAAAATGCTGCTCACCTCTTCTAACGTTCCTTTGGATCGAGCCAGAATAGTTACATCATCAGCATATGCCATTATTTGATAACTTTTTGTTTTTAGAGTTCCTATCTTGTTTAGCTTACTTGTCCTCAGTATTCCTTCCACCATCAGATCAAACAAAACCGTCGATAGAGGGTCACCCTGCTTTAAGCCTTGTTTCATTTCAAACCTGTAAGGGGTTTGGCCGTTGTGTTTGACTTTTGGAGCAACGTTGTTTACTGTAATTTTCACCAGACTTATTAGTTTTGCAAGTACTCCCAGGGTTGTCATTACTTGTATTAACTTCTCCCTATTTACTGAGTCGTACGCCTGCTTGTAGTAAATGAAGAGCATATGCAGAAGTATATTGTGTTCATAACACATACTTTGCGTTTGCCTCATCGCGAAAATTTTATACACTGTATCTAGCAGAGCAATACCTCTGTAATTTGCGCATTCTTCTGCGTTCCCTTTCTTATGGATAAGGATTAAAATTGCGGTTTCCCACGCCTTCGGCATTTCTTCTTGAACCCAGATGTTTTCAATCAATTTGTGAATTTCTTCCATTATTTTATCTCCTTCATATTTAATTAGCTCGATATTAATTCCGTTCTCTCCTGAGCTTTCGCAATTTTTTGCGCTTTTCATCATAGCTTTTATTTTCTCTAGCGTTGGTAATTGCACTACTTCGTCGTTAATGGCATGCTCATGTTCTTCTTTTAGTAATGCCACTCCTACTTCTCTTTCGGCTTTATTTAGGTTTTCTTTAAAATGTTCTTTCCATCTGTTCAGTACTTCTTCATTATCTGCTATTACCTCATTTTTTTTATTTCTTAAAGATGGTATTTTTTTCTGCAATAGGTTTTTATTCCTTTTGACTTCTTGGTAAAAGCTTTTTGTGTCTGTATTAATAAAAGTAGGAAAATATACGTCCTTTTTCATACACGTTTCAAATTTACTCATGAACAAGTTGACTATTAAAGGAGACAGTAGCTTTCCCATCGCCAAAGTGAAATTAAGAAAAAATAACAGAAATAAATATTGTCTAAGATGCTTCAGCTTTGAAAAATTTCGAGAAGAAGAATTATTACTAATTTTCACGAGGTTGGCACATAAACCAATGCAAGTAATACTATGTTACAATTGTAGATGCTAAAACACCCAACAAACAATTACCATACGCCAAATTCCGTAGCTACTTATTATCTTCCACCTTCTTATTTCTCACCAGTTGCAAATCCCACGGAAATGTATAGAAATACTGCAAACAGAGCTTATTTTCCCAACAAATGCTATAAAAGGAAAACTTTAATGAAAAAATCGTGACCAAAATGCTGCTTAAATACACGATTCACTTTCTTCCCTATTTCTAGCTAGGTACAGAGATGGAGATGGTCGAACTTTATACATTTACACACTCACCGACAGAAGTTCTTGCAAGTCGCTTAAATATTAAAGCCCGCAGAGCCCTGGGAAGTAGACAGAAGCTCTAGAGTAGTGAGTAAGCGATTAAAATAGAACCTTTTCCTTTGGAAAGAAGTAGGTGCAGGAAAGGATAAGGATGATGGTGGTAGGTGAGATAGATCTATTAATATTGAAGGTGCTAACTTGTAGCTCGATGTAGAAGTTTGCGTCTCCTAAATGTAGGGAGCAAAGTTTAATGGAAATGGCATATGCTGTGAAATTGGTTTAAATTGATGTTTAACGATGTATATGTTATAGAAAATCAAGTATAACGAAGAAAATGAACAAACGACGAAGTTAAGGAACTTAGCAAATATGAGTTTTTTACTTTGGTGTGTCAGAAACTATTACAAGTATTTATTGAGAAGTTCGTTCAATTAATTTAATAACAAACAAAACAAAAGGAAATCAGAATAAAAGTAAAGTCACTCTGTAGCAACTAAAATCACCAGATTCTTTTTAAAAAGCAAATATTCTCTAACACGCAAGATAGTAAAATAAAACAGATACCCTTCCACAACCACCGTAATCGTCGAGAAAATTCAATTTCCTTTCTTTCTTTCTCGGTTTATGTATCCAAGGGTAAATCAACGATTTAAAACCTGTTTTCTTTTTCGGCAATTTTTGCTTTTATTAATTCCAATAAAAGCAAATATAAGGGAGAAGAGCGAACATTAAAAGAACGTTATCTCCCGTGCACAACAGCAGACGAACAAAAAGAAGAAGATGGAAAAATAAGCATTCAGACACGTTACAGAGCCTAAACGTAATCAAATTTGAGTCTCAAGGAAAAGAAGAGAAGGAAAGAAGGCGGTGGTATTCACTTTTTAACGTCTAGGCAGTCGTAGCCATCACTGCATTTTATTATACCTTCTAATCCGCAAGAAATTGCCATACCGCACGTACGCCGCTGCATCATTCCGAAGAAATCCCTCCCAATAAAGATGGTGGATGTATTTTAGGAAGGATATCGTTTTTTTCTTTTCGTTCCATCTCTTTCCCTTTTTAATGTCATGCTATTAGGCGGTGGGCTTCTCGATTTCACTCCGCGCACACGTTCACGTCATTAAACCGTCTCGAAAAGTAACTTATAGAGGGCACTGGAAGTGGGAAATAAGCGCCCGTTTTAAAAGGAGGTCTTCAGGTTCTTCTTTTCCATTTCGTATCGAAGAGGAGATACCGAAAGTAAAATAAAAACAGATGGAGCAATATTTTCTGCTCTTCGCGTGCCCGTTTCCTTCCGGAAGGGTATAGCGCACGGATCAAGTCTAATTCAATCCCTTCTTTTCGGAAGAAGGTCCAATTCCTCCGATTGAATGTTCAATGCTAAGGGGGCCTAGCGTAT
Organism: Dynastes maya; assembly: GCA_029619315.2. Classification (NCBI taxonomy): domain Eukaryota; kingdom Metazoa; phylum Arthropoda; class Insecta; order Coleoptera; family Scarabaeidae; genus Dynastes; species Dynastes maya. The sequence continues at coordinate 25,388,287 of JAROYE020000008.1, forward strand.
GAATCCGATGGATTTGGAACTTGGAGATTCATGAATATCCATTAGATTTTATGTTTATCAGTTGGTATTACGTATATTGTGTAATCGGAGATGAAAATCTTTAGATCTCTTTCTCGAACAAAATTTTTGGGGAATATTATCCATAGGAAAATGGTTTGGAAGTTCCATTGATTTTAACGTTTATAAAAAGATGTATTTGTTGAAGTTTAAGCTAATTGCTCAAAGTCTATTAGGTAAATCTGGCAATTTTCCCGGATTTCTAGGATTCTAGTTCTATAAAATGTTCTTGGCATATAAACATTTTATAGGTATTTCAAGTATTTTCTGAAATCTTCTTTTCAATTTTACTATATCTTTTTTTGTTTCCCAGAACTTTTCCATCTAGCTGGTCTTCTGACCAGCACTCCAACGTAGTTATCACATATTACTTCGTTACAAATAAATAGATGTTTTAATACATACAATCGTACACCGGGTGTCCCAGATTCAATGTTACAAGCGATATCTTCCTTATTTGTTTTCATTCGCAGCGCGCAATGATTTGTGGTAGCAACAGGATGGCGCCCCGCCTTATAACTCGCGATTAGTTGTAGAGTATTTAAATGACGTATATCCCAATAGATGAATTGGTACTAACGGTCCTATTCAATGGCCAGCCTACGAACTTAGACGATTTGAAACGTAAGATTCGGCGTGCATGTATATAATTCCGTTACAATGAATATGATCGCAGCAGTTGCGTCAATGATGGTCATTTTAAACAATACCTGTAAGTGATTAATTTTATTTTTTGTGAGAATTGTTTTGTTATTTATAATTATACTCCAAATTCTTCGTGCTTCAGTCATGATGAGGGGTGCAATTCAAAACAACTTGGTTTGGGAGAGGTTTCTTAGAAGCTACCTTACTAGGGGTAGTTTTAAAAGTACATCTTTTAGGATTCTTGCAAACCATTTCCGACAACATCTTGCTCGGTCTTATATCTCTACAAATAAGGAAGATATCGCTTATAACATTGAGTCTCAGACACGCGGTGACCTTAGTAGTATTTCATAGAACTCTAAAATCCATATAATAGTCCAATTTAAATTTTTGATTATGGCAGTTTTTTGGAATCTTAAAGGTTTAAGATCGACATTTATGAAAATAAAACAATAAATTACATTTCCACAAATTGTTTAATTGTCTTCTTCAGAATATTTTCTGTTTTGTTTCACTTTCTTAAAATCTATAACGTTTAAACATATTGTAGTTAGTCTTTTGCTAACTTTTTTTTTGTTTTTATGTTACGTACAATAACGAATCTTAGACTACAACAATTTAAGAGATTGAAACAATTATTACATGATTTTAGTTTAATTTAATAAGAATTGGGTAAACACTTTTGTGTTAAATCAACTTCTCATCGCATGGTGGAAAGACGGGTACGACAACCTCGACTCCCAACCAAGCAACACACACATGGGAATTTTTTGTTTAAGTATAAAACTCCTCAATGAATCCTCAATGTGAAAACAAGGTAAAACTGTAAAAAATGAGATAATAAATTTTGGATAATCCTTCGATTTCAGCTTTGTTATTGATAGCTTTTTGTGTGTGTTAATTTGAGTTATTTCGAGTATACTCCTTGTGATTAACTTCTTTATTGAGCATAGGTACGAGGTGTGGCAATTAAATAACCGGACTGGTGCTACAAAACATTTTATTGATCACCAATTACATTACAAGGGTTTATCTTCTTCAATGTACTCTCCTTGCCGATTCCTACAACGCTCCATACGAATTTTCCACTGCCGAAAGCAGTTCTGGAAGTCTGTTTCTGTCAGCTTGTTGAGAACCTCCGGCACTTTCGCCTTCACCGCTTCCACACTGTCAAATCTTGTCTCCTCAAGCTCCGATTTTACTTTAGGAAATAAAAAAAGTCACAGGGAGCCAGGTCGGGCGAGTACGGTGAGTGGTCTAACACGGTGATGCCGGATTTCGCAAAGAACGCATTCACAGACAAGGCGGAATGGGTTGGCGCATTGTCTTGGTGGTGTATCTAAGATTTGCTCTTCCACAAATCGGCTCTTCGTCTTCTCACTCGTTCGCGAAGGGTAGTTAGAACCTCGGCTTTCACAAGAAACTTGAGGTTAGTTCGTTGCTCGACCTGAACACTCTGCATTTTTCCGACGCGACGCTAGCGTAAGGACTTGAACGGACAATTGCTACAGCGAGACTGAGCGACGTACAACCGTGCCCGTCGAGCTCACGATAGGGGAAGCATCTACAAGCACAGACATGTTCAAACCTGCCGTGGCGTACTCGCTGTTTGCCGATAGTAGCACCAGTCCGGTTATTTAATTGCCACGCCTCGTATATTGTCAAAATTAAATGTGTGTCCTGTGTTTTTCACAATTGGAATTTTGGAAACAACATGTGTTTGTTGTAATTGGTATTTTATACTTTAGTTTGGAAAATGCAAATTCTAAATTGTTGTAGTTTTGATGTGTTGTTCGAATATCATGGAGTATTGTTACATTTTTCTGATAATTGTGGGGTATATAGAAATCGACATATTTTGTTATTGATTCAGTGTTATTATGTTTGCATAGAGTTGTAAAACGCGTGGGGTTTACTTGTTATTGTTTTTTATATTAAATCTAGAGGGTACTCATTGTTTTGAAGGAGAGTTTTAATTTTATTTGTTATTTCTTGTCCAAATTTTGGACTAATTAATTTAATAGCCTCTGTTAAATAAAGCTAAAAGGACATCTCTATTGTAAGAGAATGTAGAGTGGAATGGAAGTGTAGGTAACGACCTGAAGGTATAGGTTTATAATAAAATGTTAATTTTTTGTTCTTTTCGCGAATAAGCGTGAGGTCTAGGAAGTTTATACTATTTCCAAGGTAAATTGTAACTTCGCATGAAAAATTTTGAACTTTTGTTGAAGATAATCTATTTTGTCAGTTGAAATACACGTCGAACAATCGTCTATGTATCTTTTGAAGAAAGCAGGTTTAAAATCCGTATTAGCCATAATTTGGTTTTCCAAACCTTCAAGAACCAATAGCTCCGCTAGAAATTGGGGAATCCATGGCACATTCAAAATTTGTTTATAAAATATATTTTGAAATTGGAAATAGGTTGTAGATAGGGAAACGAGTTTATGTGATTTCGCCAAATAACCTTTATATAAAGTATTTGTTCATATGACGTACTTAAGCGGCTGTAGAAGCATCACTCCATACAAATTGAACACGGCGTACACGAAAACCTGGAAGTCAAAATCAATTTAGACCAAGCAAAATACTTCCTCCAAAATTTAAGCGATTACAAAGCCAAATTAGGAACAGGAAATCAAACGGCTGGCGCTTAATAATTTACAAATTGATATTTACGCAACGTCTGAGAACGCCTAGTCAGGAAGCGAAATTTAATTCGAAACAAAAACCGCAAATTATTGCCCGCGCATTCGCTATACTCTTCTGGTGGATTCGCCGAGGCTCGGCTTGGATGTTTTTGTTCGGTAAGCGGCAGCGGTGGCCGTGTGTGGTGATTAATTTCAGCTCTACGAATTTATCGTCCCGGCGACATGAATTACAATGGGAATTTGAAGGGATTTTCATGCTGCTAGGGCATATAGCAGTATGAACGCTTTATATTACGTACTTGCGACATATATAACATATCTGTGTCAGTGGCGGCCAGCAATCGTATTGTGAAACGAATGGAATGAATCATTGTTGCTTTTTTTGTTCGTTCGTTTGTTTGTTTTGCCATTAGTTTCTATGTTTAGGACTGTGTACTTTATTATAGGATAGGTGGCACTATGTAATTTCACGTTTACTTTAATTTTTATTCGATTTTTGGAATATACAACACATTTATGATAACTAAGCTGGACACAATCGGTCTTCGCAACGGAATGGAATCATTTGCATGGGCCGCGGATTATAAATAATGTGTGTCACTCACAGCCGACAGAAGTGATATTTTGAAATCAATGCCCCGGTGTAAAAAAGAGTAAACAATAAAAGGTGAAATTCATCTATCACAATTAAATCAAACATTACAGACTATTTAACCCAAATTCCATTTGAGAATTTCAATTTTGGACAGGTGGTAATAGTCATTAATTTTTTTCTTTAAATTAAAATAACTTCTAATGCATTCCTTCGAAATCTCTGAAAGGAAGACGTGCTTCTATAAAATTTTTGGACCAACTCGATCCAACCCCAGTCAAAATCCATCACCTAACTTAACAATTTCAGCCTTGCATTACTAAAGATATCGGAAGTGCTTACTTAAACCTGCAGCAATTTTAATTAATCCACTTTAATAGTACGTCGACAATATTAGAAGTGACTCGAGTCTGCATATCTGTCGCACACGATCCACTAACCATAACAAATAGGTCTAAAAGAAAAAAGAATAAGAAATGCTTAAAATGCTGCATAAAAGAGAAAAGGGGCTACATTTGTCGGCCAATTAACTCTTCCTCGCCGCGCGTACTAAGCGTACATGCATTAGGAAAAAAGGAAGGTGGAATTCGAACCGCGTAAAAAATTACACAGAACACCTGCAGCAGCCTAGCGGCACGACAACGAGAACGAACCTTGTCGGGAAGATTGAGATAATTGCATTTGTTTGAAAGGTACTAATGTCGATGGAAATTTCTATTAACATTTCCTTGAATTAACGATGCATGATGAAGGGGAAATAGAGAAGAAAGAATGAAAAGAGATTGTAAACACTCCTAAGAGTGAAACAGAGAATGAATTAAAGTTATCGATTTAAAATGTATGTATGATATTATTATGGTGCAGGTATGTCTATGTGTACAATTATATCCAATAAAAATACACCTCTCTGGATCATTGGTTGACTAAAGGAATTGAATCTGTTATCATCATAAGCTTGCCGAATGTACTTGTGGTTTACAAAAGGATTTTAGGGAACTTCCGATTGGTATTTAATAAACAGTAACCTTTTGTTTATTGCTAGACTTTTGTATAACAACAATAATAAAATAATTGTCTGTGGAGATTTTGGAGAAAATATCCAGTCGTCTCGCCGGTCTCGAAAGATTATGCCTTTCTAAAAAGGAATTCTTCAAAGCAGTTTTCTTGTAATTGTGAATTTCGACTGGGGTTGTAACAAAACCTTTTCGATCGGCACAAATGAAATCTCAATAATGTTGTTTGGTCGCAATCTAAATTCCTTGTGTAGAGACCAGTTCCGTTCGTTATATTGGTCGCCGGCAAAACGGGTATTCTACAAGCACATGTAGCACATGTTTTTGGTTCCAGAAGGTTCCGAATTCCAGAAAGCTCTTCTGCCATTGATCAGATTCTTTGGACCTAGCATTTTTTAATTGAAATTGCTCGAAAAGGCGAGCTAACCTTTAAAAACGGTTGGCACCATTGAATGCAGCGTACTTGAATTAAGTTTACCCCCCGGGTGCCCAGCTTGTTGCATTTTGCAACTAGCATAGTGTAATAATCCACTGCTCAACCACTGTTAGCTTCACCTTACCACTCTTTGGATAAGTAAATTTAACTACATGTTAGCTTAAAGTTGGAGTTTATTATGCAAAATACCTTTATATTAATGCCCTCCACAATCTTCCTTGAAATGTTACTCTAAAACACTGCATAATATTGGTATCTATTATACTAACTCGTCTACTTGCTCAGCAAAGCATTTTATCAAGCAAATACGATACCTTTTCCTTAAAAACCACCAAGTAATAAATAGACTCTTTTCAATATAACTTCCTCCGAGCCGGTATATCATAAATGCTACACCGTGTTTTCCTTTTTTTTTGCGTGTAACCGACGAGGCGTTAAAATTGGAACAGAACCTATTGTAGTATATGGTCTACATTAACACGCAATGCCATGTTTTTCGAAATCAATTTGATAGCAATGGCAAGTGTGCTGTGAAAACGTGTTCCTTCATCTAAAGGGGGTAAGTGACCCCATTCTTCCAATAACTATAATTTACAACTGTAGCATTATTTATGCGCCCAAGAAATTATTATCTTCAATTGAAGACCCAATGTCACTTTACGAGGCTGGTATGGTAAATACCTGTGTTAAGGAAGATAACGCAATTGCTTTGCATTTAGTAAATTTATTCCTCGACATAATCTCCTTGTAGCTTTATACACGTCCAGCGATGTTCCAACTTTTTTGAGCAAACCAACAAAGCGGGCGCTCGTCTGGAAGCGGGCGTCTTCTTCTTCTCAGATGTTTACTTTTTGATTGTTATTTAGGAACTGAACTGGTTCACCGAAGTGGTGCCATATTTATACTAACTGTCTCACCTACTTAGGACTTTCGCGAAACTTCAATAATATCCGATAGTATGCTATATAAGCCTACTAGAACGTTCTATAAACTTCACGAGGGTTCCATATTTTTCTGGAATATTCAATGTGCTTCGAAAATATTCAATATTTTTCTAGAAAGTTCTACAAGTTACGGGAACGATCTAGTCTAGATGTTCTAGAAAGTTCCATTAACTTCGTTTCGAAATGTACTTTCTAAAATGTTCCAGACCGCTATGTCCGCCCTCGTTTGCAGGAGTACCTCGCGGCGTACTCTTAGGCAACGATGATACGACTTCATTTTTTCTAAATAGAATTGTATACAGTGTTTTAAACTATTTGACAAAGCCATCTTCTTTCGTTGTAACTTTTAAAAAGCTCTTCTAGTTCCCACTTCAAAATTAAACAGAAGCCAAAAATCCCAAATTCCAATGATGGTTGGGTAGGATGACTCTAAGAGAACAAAATAAAAAGTGTGTCCTTTTCAACAAAAATTACCCAAATAGGGAATCAATTACTCAATCAGTTGTGAGCAAAACTTTGAAGCGTTTTAGAGAAACGGGTCATGTCTTCCCCTTCCTTGGAGCTCGAAACATTGCAACTGATGAAGATAAAAAATTAAAGGTGTTGCGAGAAGTCACCGAAAATTCACATTCTTCTTTACAATTTTGCAAATTGATGCCTATCATTGAAACAGGGTGGCATAAAATGAAACAAACATTGAGAAACAACCCACAACGGGCATTATTAGAACTTAGAGCCGAAAAAGAGCTAATTTGGAATGAATTTCTCCTGAAGTGCAAATCCCTAGTTAATTTAATGCCCAACCGAATTCGAGCGGTCATAAAATATAAGGGTAATGTTACTCCATTTTAAAAATAAGAATTCGTGCCATGCCCCAATATTTAGTTGCCACACAAAATGAACATTTTTATTGTTAATTAGAGATGATAGAATAAGTATTTTAGCTTTTTTGTGTTGTTGATAATTAACTACTTACATAATATTATATTAAAAAAACATATATTAGAGATAAAAACCTGTCAAATACCTGAATTATAGATATATGCATTTTATTTTGTCACATGGTTGTTAAGGCTCGTATAATGGCTGGAGTAATGCTTCTAACTTCCAACAATTTGAACACGCTCTGTCTGCACCATTCCAATATACGAGGCGTGTTTTTGAAGTAAGTACCGTTTTCAAATAAAACAAAAACAAGTAAACCTTTCTTAACAATTTTATTTTTACATGAAAGCCTGTAACTTATTCTACTTTTCTCCATAATTTCCACCGATATTGAGGCATTTATCGTATCGTACAATCAGTTTTGCAATCCAATCGTCATAGAAGTCTGCCGTCTAATTTAACAACCACTAGTCACAACTGCATAGAGAGCACTTCTAGAAACTTGAGCGTCTGTTCTCTTTCACTTTTTCGTCAACTTTCTGAACCAAATCTTCAGTAATGACAGAAGATCGCCCACTTCGTTCCTCCTCATGGACATTCGTGCGGCCATTTTTAAAAGCTCTCACCCATTTCCGTACCATTCCATCACTCATAATGTTTTCTCCATACACTCCACAGATCTGACGATGAATGTCGGCCGATTTAATGCCTTGAACACTAAGAAAACGAATCACAGCGCGTATTTCACAGTCGGCGGGATTCTCGATCGGCGGAGACATTTTAAATAGTGACAACCAAACGTAAACACGGTCGAATCTTTCCGTAATGGCGTCTGTGGCTTTTGAACAGATGTAGGTTCATGGTGTGCAAGCGTAGGAAGCCGCCGCAGCGCTCACGGTAGCAGAATTTCAAAACGGTACTTACTTTAAAAACACACCTCGTACTTCGAATTCTAATTTACATTCTATTCCAATTATTTTCTGTCTCTTAGTAAATTTCAGCCTTAAATACCGTATAATTCGCTTGAATCTTCAAAAGTTCTCTAGCTTTATGCTTAGTTACCGGTGTAGAACGTATACTAGATTATAACACCTCACGAAAGAATTTGCCTCCACAGCATCTGCACTAAATATAATATATCTATCGTGAATCGCTGCAGTCAGTTATGCGATGGCAGTTTAGAAGGCACTTAGAACTGACGTTCAATTTATCAAAAATATCGAACGGATCGCATTTAAATATCGATTATATAGGCGCGTTCAATGCTCTCCGTCGGCTCGCCAGTGAGCCGTGTATGGCATGTATACCGTGCTTGACAGTACGGAATTATAATGCTCTCTTTACAGCGCTTGTAATATGAACATCAGGCGACTCAACTCTTAACTTTGTTGAATAATAATACATGATCTAATTGAAGGTAATAAATGCTTTTTTATACAAAGATAAATACAACCTTGATTACGAAATTCAGTTTGGAGCCACAGCAGCAGAATTAAATGAAGCTCATTTATTAATGCTCGATATTTCGAGAATGTTTATGTTCTTCATCAGATTTCTACGGCAATTAAACAACAATGGTAGGCAAAAAATTAATGCTAGTATAGTTTATGGTATTGGTGGAATCACATAGCGACAACAACTCTGCATCCCGAGTTGTTGTCGCTATTCTCTAGACGGCATGTCTGTGTTTCTCGAGGAGATATATCGTGATTCTGTTCGTGGAGAGTGGCAACATATACTCGAGAGGTGAAAAACAATAGCGAGGAGAGGGACACGTACGGAGCCGCGCTGATGACGCCGGGTAGGCAGAAACATGTTCGCGGGTTTACGCTTTCCCTTTTCCCTCGCCTTATTTTTTGCCGGAAATGAGTCCACCAATACTATGAGCTATATTAGCATTTATTTTTTGGTTATTGTTCACTAGGCAATCTTTTCATGTGTATAACAATGGTAGGGATTACGAAGAAATTGTCAAATACTAAATTTGAAATTGCATTTCAGATACCAGATGCTGTCTAACCGAGAAAACCTTAAGGTTGGCCTAATTGTGTAGAAAATTACGATTAATGTTATTGCGAACTTAAATACGTTTAAATTACTTTTAAAAATGTTGAAGTTATTGAAAGTGAGTTTACTAAAATCAATATTAGTTGAAATTTTAAATTACATGATTAAGAGTATCAGATTTATCTTATACTGTATTTACAATTTTTCGCAAAATTCTTTAATGTTGAAATTGCATTTCGCAGCACTTCACTACACCATCAGCAACGCACTAGTTTCAGTATAGATTCAGAATTTTTACACATACAAATGCGATTTATTTTGACATAAAGTTCCGTTAATCAGATCTAGAAAACCTATTGTTTTATTATTATTTGAAGATTTAATATATTGGATATTTGGAATGAAAAAAACATCATTTTATAACGAGAGGTTCTATTTATTTTTGGAATTCATTTTCTTTCTGAATTGAGGAGGTTCAACAATATTACATTCAAGTATTTATTTGAAAATAATCAACGATCGTTCAAGTCCAACAGGATAAAAGTGTTTTATTATTTCCTCAATCCTTTTTGGCATACTGCCAATGCAGCTTTTTATTGTTTCTTTAATTTCGTGGCTACTATGCCATCTTCCATATGCAGTTGTAATTATTCCTTTGTAGTTGAGTTTCATGTACTTACGATGTTTTTCAAGACATTCCACACATTTTCAATTGGGTTTATGTTTGGTGAATTGCCTAGCCAAAGTAGTACCCGCAGATTTAAGTATATGGTCCTTGAGTCGGATCCACTGTACTAATATAATGTATTAAATAGTTTTGTAGAACTGTTTCATATTGTTTTTGTTCCATTGTTCCGTTAACGAAATATAGTGGCCCCAGTCCTTCTGTCGTAATACTAAACCAAACCATTAGAGATGAGGGGTGTTTATTGGATTTGAACATATATAGTTCTTTATAACGCTTTGAAGGACGTCGACGAACAAATTGGCTTCTCTCCGTTTAGCACTTCTAGGTGAATCGCCGCTATAAATAATCTAGGAAGAAGTAAAAAATGCGAATTATGAAGATGAATTTGACAGGAAATACAGATGATAAATGAAACTTACCTTTCCTCAATCTTCAACTTTATATTTTTTATATTCTTTGGCCCATTAAAATCAAGTCACTTTCATCTTGGCTTCTTTGCCGGACGTCTGCACTTCAAGCTTGCTTCATGGAGACGTCTACAGATTATTCGGGCTGATATTTGTATACCTTCTCCACTAAGAATTTTATGAGCACCTTTAGTAGATAAAAACGATGTCCTGTAACCACTTTTACTATACGACGATCATCTCTTACAGTTGTTTTGTGTTTGCCGGCATAGTATGTTTTGCCACTACTTGTACTAGGAATGTTCTCCTTAATTAATTTCGCGATTCTCAGAACAGTTTGATGTGATACACCCTCTTTTTGTGCAATTTCACGTTGAGACCGTCTCGAGAAGAGCAGAAATTCGTACTTTTTTCTGTGGTTATATCCATCTTTCCCATTATGATCGTAATTGACGGCGAAAATAGACGCACACAAATAAAAGTAAATCTCTTTGAAATATACGTTCTTTGGAAAATCGGTAAAAATACCGTTTTTATGTATGTTTGCAATGATACGAATTAATGAACGACACAATTCAAACTAAACATAATTATTGTACGTACGAATGGTATTTCAATAAAAAACTTCATTGGCAGTATGCCAAAAAGGATTGAGGAAATAATAAAACACAGAGAAGGAACAAGCAAATATTAGTAAATATATGTATGTTTAAATTAGACTTACTTGCAGGTTATATGTAATTAAATAATAATATTGCCAAGATTACCAACTGTTCTTTTTAAATTTTATAATATTTGTAAGTGATCCTAACTCGACGGCCAGGGGTATTTATCATATCGAAATTCGCATTGTGATACCTCCGTTATGAACACGGTATATAGTGCACCGGTTAGAATCCTTTTCTTTTTACTATGTCCGCCGTAACAGCAAAATTAATCGAAGCATGTCGTTACGATCGCAACGCTACGATATTGTGTTCCGGCCCGCTTAGAATCCGAAACGATCCTTTTATAACTGTACATCGAGTCTCCAATCAATCATCAACCAACACTACGCCATTCAGAGGCTGCCCGTCCGACGATCTATCCATTTGTGAAGTCGTAATAGTAGGTAGTAAACGTAGAAATAACAATACTACTTACATTACGTAGTAGAATGTTAAAAAGTTCTTCCAGCAATACGGAAATCTATTAATAATACCGTTAGACGCGGAGCTCTATCTATATCTGTCCTATTCTTTCTTTTCCGCTTATAATTCCCTGCTTCTCGGGCGGTTAACGCGCATAAATCTAACAGCGCCACGTTACAATTACCTCCGACAATAGGATGAGGCAAGTAGTAAGGTGAAACGGAGGCTTGTATTCCGCTAATTTCGATCGGAACTCATTTGAATTTGTTCACGTCGATCGTCGAGATATTTCCAGCTACCATTAGACTCGTAGCAATGGAATTATTCGATTCCTTTCCCTCCAGTTCTCGCGTTTTTCTTTGTTTAGAAAGTCTCATTTCATCCGGAAGTTATTGCCCTTCAGTTTACGGAATAAAATAGGTTAATTACGTTGCAGCACGGGAATTTGTCTAAAAGTAGGAGGATGAAAAGTTTGAACGTGTCAATTTGATTTGATTTGTCCTACTCCTAAAGCGATAGAGGTTTTTTGCAGTCTTTTATTTCTGGAGCGATTTTAAAAATTTCCTACAAAAAGTTTATAGTTCAAAATGGTGGTATCTGGTTCCTTAAAGAAAATACCTCTTCCATGCATGAAAACGACTCTTATTCGTTGTTCATACATCTTCTGAATGCTTCTCATAGTTTGTTATAATTTGAAGATATAATTTGAAGAGCGACGATTGACAAAAAAAGGACATTCTTTAAAGAAGAAATGGCCAACGCTACAAGATTGTTAAGTTCGCAATGAAGACAGAAAAGTTAGCAAAAATGTTTTATTTGGCGTCTTCAGTATTTCTTCTAGTTTCAAGATAACATTTAAAACTTGTCCTATATTATGTTCTACTTTTTCCCTTACTTTCCAAATATTATTGGAAGTAATTTTCCTTTTAATTTTTAACCTCTTTCCACCAGATAATCTTCCTGTAAGAGAATGGCATATCCGTCCACTGATGAGAGCTCGTTATAATCCACTCCTTTATCACATCAATTTGTTAATCATAGGTCGGATACACGTCGAGATCTGAGACCTTCATCTAATTGGTTTACTAGGAAACGGCTAATCGAGAAACAAAACATGCCAACGTGTATCTAACTTTATCTATCTCATGCTATGCATGATGCACCATCATTCCGTCCACAATCCTCGTACAGTACAAGTCTACACAAACAGAAAACGTCCAGCCCGCGGCGTCTTCTATCTTTCTACCTATGTAGAGACAGAGCCCAGCTTGTATACGTACACGTTGGTACCCGTTGTTCAGATAATTACACTTCGTAACGTTAGATCCGAAAGAAGAAGTTAAAGGAGAAAATCCACGTCATTGGTCTCGACGTAACGCTAAAAATATTTATCGGAAACGGGTTTGGTCCCGTGTGGAGATATCAACGGACCACCGCTGTATATACGCTGCACGTCAACGTTTAGTGCCGGTTACCGCATCCTATACACGAAGGTACTACCTGGATACATCATATTTCAATCAAAACGCTGACCGCCATGTAAGGTTTCCACGAAGATTTCAGATAACGCTCGAAATTAGATTGTACTTATTCGGTACTGGTGGTTAGCGTGGCTCTTGTACGCCGTCGAGATGAGATTGATTGGTATACAGGCTTGGATAAGAATATTTAACTCTCATCACCTTAAAATTTAATCCTGGAAAGTATATTGGGATTATGCGCAATCTCAGCAATCCACCTAAGCTATCCAGGATTAAAATGAAGGAAACACTGTTAGACTTCTCTTAGGAAAACTCAAGAATTAGAGGAATATTTTAACGACAATCTAAAAATAATCTTAGAAATGTAAAATAACATAGTTGCGTTTAAAAAAAACAATACTTTTGGTTACTACTTTAGTTCAAGGATCCTCCTCAGTAGAGGAGAATTACCAATTGAGTTGAGAGACAAGGATTAACAAACTTTTTGTCATTTGAACCCGGCATCACATTTTATTCAAGTTTATGGAATTTCATCGTTTTACTCGATTTTGTTCTCCAAAGTGGTTTTAGGAATTTCGAAATGGCTATTTTTATTGCCTTATTTACCTGTTTATTTTCCATGGCTGACTGCAATTGCTTCGATACCCAGCATCCTCTTGGTCTTACAGTTGCTATGATCCTCTCACCTCCGTATCGATAGTCTATTCATACTTTAAGAGGAGGAGAGAAGGAGAGAAGGACCAACATTTTGAGGTTAAACAATATCGTATAATGTCAACAACTGAAGTTATGGACAAATATTCTCAATCAATCTACTACATCAAGTACATATTTGGTAAATTAACTTGGACTCCTGAATTCACAAGTAATTGCTGCATGAATTTCATACACTATGTGAACATAAAATTATCCGTAATCCCTATAAAGAGCACCCAAAAGAGCAAATATTGCGTTCTTAGCAAGGTTTTCCTTTAAAACAAGTTAATCTTGCTTCCAATGCAATTTCTTTTAAGATCAATTACTAATATTTACAAAAAATACCATCCCTAAAAATACCTAGAACCGATTCTATCAGTTAGAGAAATTTTTAGTATCTGCTACTTGGTCAACTGCTGCTGGAATGGCTAATTTCGTTAAGGGATCACATGAATACATTCTAATGTTGAAAATAACGCTAGTACAATCGCTGTGAATGGTGCCATGGTTGCAATAGTTGGTTTAATGCCCAACATCATTTTGGCTTTGCAGTTGCTTTAATCATCTCATCCCAGTATCATTAATACATTTATAATCCAAGAGGAGAAGAGAAGAACCAACCGTTTAAGTTTAAACAGTACCTTATAATATAAACAAATGAGGTTATGGAAAGATGTTGGCAATCCATCTACTACATCCAGTACACATTTCGCAATTTAACGTTTAATTTAGACACAAATAATTTCTCCACAAATATTTCATACCCTACACGAACACAGAAACGTTCATATTTGTATAAAGAGCATCAAACAACAGCAAATATTGTGTTTTTAGAACGTTTCTAATTTTGCCCGCAAATGCTAATTCTTTATAGATTAATTAGTAAAATATATAAATGTATAGAAGATTCCACCCCCAAAAATAACAAGATTCGATTTTATCAATCAGAGAGGTTTTGACTTATTAACTACTTGGTCAACTGCTGGAAGAATGGGTAATTTTGTTAATGGATCATACGAATATGCTAACTAATGTTGAAAATAATGCTAGTATAATCGCGCCATGACTAGCGTTGCTCAACTACGTGCGTTCAGGGATGTTCGCACAAATTATATTTTAAACTGATTACTTGGTTTATTTTCACAGCGACAGAAACGATTTGCTGTTAAATTCTGATCTTTCAGACAAGGACTGTGTAATAGACCTATAACGGTGTCACTAACAAGAATGTGTAATATGGAATTGGTATAACACAAGAAGAGAATTCAAGGAAATACAATGACGTTAGCAGCTGACTTTGAATGCGATTTATAGGCACTTTCTGAGTCAATTATTCCAGTTGAAGATTATCACTACAACTAATAAAAAGTCGAAATCCTCAACGGAGTATAAAATCCCCCTTCGCAGGATGAAATTAAATAATATAAAGGAATTTGGAAATTCATATGAAAAAAGTGCCTAGTAACAATAGCCAAAATAATGCTAATATCACCCCGGTAAAGCAAAGTGAGAAGAGAAATGCGCTAGCCAACGGATACGTTTCTGTCTACCCGTTGTCATCAGCGTTACCCAAAGCACATTCCCTTACCCACCATTGCTGTTCGCCTCTATACTCCTGTTTCTGTCGCTACTTTCTGGACGACATGAGTATATCTTGGCATTAGGTGGCGCCAAGAAATATAGTTTAGTGCAGCTTGTGGAGATTAGTGGTATGAACTGAGAGGCGAACGGCAATGGTGGGTAAGAAAATGTGCTCGGAGCAATGTCTGTTGGCTAGCACATTTCTCTTCTCACATTATTTTTGTCGGGAGTGATTCCACCAATACCATAAGCTATGTTAGCGTTATT
Source organism: Dynastes maya (assembly GCA_029619315.2). NCBI lineage: Eukaryota > Metazoa > Arthropoda > Insecta > Coleoptera > Scarabaeidae > Dynastes > Dynastes maya. The sequence goes on from JAROYE020000008.1 coordinate 25,403,767, forward strand.
TTGGTTAAAGAAATTTGATATTAAAATTACATTCTTTTGAGCTGTAATTTAAAACATTCTTATTTCTCATAGAATCGAATATTGTACATACATTTCCTACGTAACTGCTCCTCGCTTGCTACAACTTTAAACAACTTTACCATTACGTCCGTTAGAATTATTGTTATGCGAAAAGCAATCTTAGGATTTTGTGTGACATTTCATTACGTGCAAAATTCAGTTCGTATATTCCTCTGCGCTCGCTCGCTACAGTATTTACTTTAATTCAGTGGCGTAATAGATGGAAAATAAATCACCGGGTTGCATGCAATTTCGCCGAGGTATTAACCGTAATAATTACGCCGTTCATTTATAATATGTAACTGTCTACTTCACGCTTTACTAAAATAGATGGCGAAGTTCGTACGAAACGCGAGTTCACCCGCTTTCAGCACGCTTATACAGGAAGTATGTGGTATTTACGTGCGATTATAAAGCGTTCACATACACACAGTAGCGAAGCGGTCAGGATAGATGACCAATTAAATTTTATATTAGAGTTGGTTTATATTTGCATTGTTGTTTATATAATTAAAGACCCGTGGGGTATATTTGCAAACGTATAATGGCACTGGGAATGTTTGCATTATTTGCAACTTCCTTTGTGGTAATTCCTGAATGTATTCTGCTGAAAATATCAAAATAAATTACTTCCGTTTGCTATTTTTCTTGTAAAATTGCAATCAAATTAACATTCTAACATATCAGAAGGAAATATTACGGACGGTGTTGAACACAATGAACTATTTCAAATTTGCCATTATATATTAGTAATATATTCTGTATAAGAAGGTTGGCAAAATATATAATAATGATAATATATTAGAAACTTGGTTGTTTTTTTTTATATACAATCACAATTTAAGATAAAAAGCTTTCAAGAAAATGTGGAATACACTGTAACACCTTTCAACGGGAAGGAGTGGCAAGTCAATCGTTTCTTCTTAAGTAATTACTTCAACTGAAAGTGGAAAAAGGTAAATCACTGATTAGCCATTTCTTAATATTTGTTAGAATCATCAAAGAATTAAAAGAATATGGAGCAACCTTACCAGAAGTAAATATAGTTTGTCATTTGTTATTGTTACCCAAAAGCTATGAAATGGTTGTGACAGTACTGGAAGCAATACAGGAAAGTAATTCAACTTCAGAACATATAAAAGGAAGACTACTTGAGCATGTGGAAGTTAAGAGAGGTAACAGAAATTACAGAAAATGCTACAGCCTGTCATATAGTGGACACTAAAGACAAGGACAGAATAAACCCGTCCTGTGTCATCAGTAGAGCGAAGTAATCGCATCTGCGATACATAAGCGTTTCACCCGAGTAACGGGCTGTATGCAAAGATCGATTCTCCCTTTGTCAGCGTCCGCTTGTTTATTTTTCGTTCAATTTAGGAAACGAGAGCGTGCGTTGTGTTTTGCGTTACGTGTTATTCGTTGTAAATATATAATTATTAATTTAAATTGTAATGTGAACAAGACTAAAAAACGACCCTTTGCTGGCACAGTAAATAAGTTTATCTGTGATATTCCGGATTTATTCAACGACGGTACCAAAATAGTTTGTAAAGTGTGCGAGAAGCATTTGATGTGCTGGGACAAGGTGAACTGTAACAAACATGTATACACCGAAGAACACAGGAATAGAAAAAAAAGGCGTGTCAACGAGAACTGCCTTTATTTTCGATTTACTTGTCATGATGATAATCTGTAATTTGTCACTTCGCTTACTCGAAAAGGAACCGTTTCAGAACTTTTGGTATAAGTACAATCCCGAGTTGAAGTTGCCAAAAGAAAGTCAAACCTACATTAAAAAATCAGTTGCTTTGGTTATGTGTTGACGAAACAACAGATTGTAAAAGAAATTCTATTCTAAATGTTATAATTCTCTTCTTGAACACGGTTGCAGGTGTTTATATGTTACGCGTAAAGTGCATGCTTTACATCTTGCAGCAGAAATTATTCAACAATGTTCACTCGAGGTAGATGCATTAATAGCAAGTACAGAAAGCGTGTTTCCCAAATCTCCTAAACGTCTTCGATGATTTCACGCAGAATGTACCGGTATTCGTGAACCACCACAGCTGATTCTTACACGTTGGGAAACATGGTGGCTGGTAGCTCTTTATTATGCCGAATATTTCAAATAAGTAAAAGAGCCAGACACAATTTCAAGATATTTCTGTTGAAACAGAGTTACAAAGTATTCATAACAACTGTAAAGATTACATGACGTAATAGAACAATTACAAAATAGAGCGTTGTCGTTAGTGGAGTCACTGCAAAAAGTGGACGAAGCGCACACACTGCTGTGCATTATACATGACGCAAAATATAATCGCGCTTTAGAAAGGTTTGAAGGTGTCTTACAGAAAGATTCCGATATTATCACATTAAAACAAATTTGTGATTGTGTATCGACTAATCCTTTAACTGAATTCAAAGAATGTTTTAATCATGCATGTATTACATCCGTAGATGTCGAACGATCTCTTTCAAAATATAAACACATTTTTTCACCACGGCGAACATTGTTCAACGAAGCCACTGTGGAAACATATCTAATGCTGCCAACTCTTTACGACTCTTATCCTGTAGGTAATAATACTGATAATGGTGCTTCTACTTTTAACGTTTGGTAATTCAGATGCAGCCCGCCAGCCTACTTGATAACGCTGCTTAAAAGGGTTAGTGTTTCATAACTTTTCAAATATTATAATTCTTTATTGGTTCTGTTATTATTATTTGATTTATTACTTATTTTTTGATATTGTACTTACTGAAGGGAGCGCACATCCATTCCGCGCAGACACATTACCTCGCATTAGTCATCAGTGAAGTGTAATAGGGCACAAAAGATTAAACTATAGAAGAAGCGCGAATAGCGATTTAAAAGAAAATTATAAAGATGAAATAGCACTTATATATCGAGCATTTACAAACCGACGAATGAATTATATTTATAATCTAATTTCACAATACAGTTTCCCAAATTCTCATACATTCACTCAAAAAAGTAGATCCATTATATCATAAAGATAAAAAAGTTGACACAATTTACAAACCTCTCCCATTTAGTAACACCTCCTTAAAAGCGAAAAACATCCTTTTCAAATTTAACATTACCTCCGCATATAAAACCTGTAAAAACAATTTACAACTTTTAAATAATTATAAAAATAAGACCAATATAATGGAGGCAAGTGGTCTTTGTTTAATCAACTGTTTCGCTTGCAATTCCATATACATAGACTAAACTGGTAGACAATTACAGAAAACATTACAAGAACATAAAGCTCAAATTAACTCCAACGTGTACAAATATAAACTTGATGATGAATAAAGCTGGCCACGAGTGGTACCGCGCAGTAGCGTAGAGTCGATCAGGCCCCGCGTTCCACTAGAGTTATTCTGCTAATAGAGATGTTTGCTGCCGCAAATAATTTCGCTCATCTTTTAAATAAAAATTAAATAACACGTGCTCAAACACTTACCATTTTAAGAGTCCTCCGTGAAATCACAAAGTGAATAATGTCTGTTAAATATCTGCAACATTAGATATGTTTCAACTGTTGTTTCGGCAAACTAGTACGCATGAGGAAAAAATGCGTTTATATGCAGAGAACGAACGTTCTACATCTAGTGACGTAATATTTGCGTAAGTGAAATAATCTTTCAAATAACTTAACGATTCTGTTGCCGCACCTTCACAAATGTGTCTTAATGTGCCAAAATCAGAATTTTTCTCAAAAACACTTTCAAATTTTTCTAGAACAGAAACATCTTTTGCGTCTTCAATCGCGCATAGCTGTGCGTGAACATGTTGCACTATTTGTGGAGATTCTTCTAACGGCACCGCAGGATTTTGTAATTTTTCTATTGCATCTGCTAGCCCGAAGTAATTGTCGTGAATGATTTTTAAATCCATTTTAACCTGACTATCTTGAAATTTCGACTGGCTTTTCTGGATAGCGGCAGCTTCCTTTGTATCGAATTGTAAAACCACGTTCTTAGTATTGTCAAAATATCTATGATAATAAAACGCCGCCTGTAACCATGTTCCCCAACGAGTTAGAATAGGTTCTGGTGGCTCTGGTATACGGGGGCACAGTCTGTGAAATTCGCGAATACGTTTCGGTGATTTGACAAATACTGCTTTGGTATGCGCTATTAAAGCGTCTACCTCAGGATAACATTTTCTGATACTATCCACCACAAGATTGAGAGCATGAATTATACACGTAATGTATAACAAATTAGCAGAATGCTTTTTAAGAGACCGGCCTACAGAAAGCATGTTTGCAGCACCATCACTTATTAACAGCAAGAGTTGGTTTGTTGAAAGTTCAAACTTGTCCAATGTATTTAACACTAACTTTGAAATTACTTCGGCAGTACACTGTTGTATTCGTTTGGAGACTAATGGAATTGAAGGTGCCGATTGATGAGGTTCCAATTTGCGTGCCATTACATTAAGGACAGAATGTTTTTTCCGATCTGTTGTTTCGTCGACACATAACCACAATTTTTGATCTTTCAACTCCGATTTTATTTTTTGTTCAATATGTTCGCGCGCAGATGGCACAATTCTTCGTAGCGATGTTCGACTTGGTAATTTGCACTCCGAATAGTTATTCCAAAAGCAGATAAATGGTTCCTTGTCTAGTAAATTAAACGGTATATTACATGCAATAAACGTAACGCATAAATTAAATATAAATTTTTCATTGTCTCGTGCGCAATTTCTTTTTGAGACATGCTTTTCACTATTTACGTGTCGTAGACAATGTTGTCCGGACCAACACATTAACGGGATTTTACAGATTACACATTTAATTTTAGCACCTTCATATATTAGGTCTGGAATTTCTGCAATAAATTTTCGAAGCTTGTCCGACCGCGGTCGTTTTGCTGACGAAATCATAATTTTTCTAGGACAGATAAACAATTGCGCAAATGACCGGCAGCGAAAATGTCCGTACTGCTCCGCAGACGAAGTAATACTACCGTTCCTTTCGGTCCGAACTGATTCTACGCCGATGCGCGGTACCGCTCGTGGCCAGCGTTAATGATGAAACAGGACATCAAATAGATTATCACAATGTAAAATACCATAAATCTCAAAGAAGTCACAAATGAAATCTTTTAGAAATTCTTGAAACTGAAAAAAAAACATTACAGTTTACAATTTTATACTATTTTCATCTATATTATCTTTTCTTAGGTTACCCCATTGGTGTGTGTACATGGTGTATGTGCTGCATCTATATTTTCCACGGAATATTTATGCTTCATCATATTATGTTACAACTTGTTTTCCCCTGTTGGGAACCCGTTAGTTTGAACGTGTTTGTCCCAGCAGCAACAAGTTTACATGCTGTAACGTTCAATTGCTTTAAATTTTCGCTTTCTCTTTTATAAACCTAATTTAAACGTAAAAACAATATTTTCATTACTTCCACTTCGATTTAACCTTTTACTAATTTCAACTTTCCCATTTAGCTTAAATGTTAACTCTAACATTTAACTTTTAACATGTTTTCATTTATGGAGATGTAACGTGGTTGTAAGTACTATGTAAGTACTATTTATCATTTGTATTGTGCTGATATAATTCTCACCATTGATTCTAGTAACTGTGCCATGTTATAAGCAAAGGTTTTATATTTTACACACAAGATTATCAAAACTTTTTAGAGTATATTCTAGATTTGCTATACAAGTCCTTTTCTTAACACCCTGTACATATAATAATAATAATAATAACATCCCATTGGTAATTATTTATTACTAGAGCAGGCTTTTAAAAATAAACCTTAATAAAAAAAGCGAAACGTATAGCAAAGACGTATAATTCAACTACCAAAAACAGAAGTCCGCAATATAATTTCCAATTAAAAACTCCACGGACAAAAAATCAAAGCAAAAAAGCACCGCAAGCATCATCCGCCATTAAATAATATCATAGCTAATTACAAGAATGGGATCAGCACACAAACAATTAACATATAGATTAACCGGTTAGTCTGTTGCTGGTACGCACACATCAGAGCTCTTACTCTAACGCTATACAAGACACACAGGATGTAAAAATAATTTAGTCCAATAATTCATCCTCTTTTTTTGTACGCGCTTCATCATCAGTCATCATCGTAGCAGGTCAAAACCGCTCACTTAAAAACGTTCGTTACTATTAGATGGTCTTAACTATTCGAACCATCTCTTGACTCTCTTTCCCAAATGTAATTTTCAATTTTAATATTTCCATCGGAAAATATCTGCAAGTCACAGCGTTCGGGTCTTTATGTTAGGCCTTAGACGCCACTCGGGGTGGGATCTGATTCTCCTCGGAACCGTGATTCAGCCGTTCTATTAAGGTTTTATGTTGGGATATACATGAGTTGCTCTTTGGTTGTCCTATACATGTAACACGTATAATAGCTTAGTGGTTCTTTTATGTGCTGTTAAATTTGTAAAAGGTCATATAAATTATGTTGAATACTTATATAACGCTCATATTTTTGTTGGAGTAGAACTAATTTGCGAGGAATTTGATTTTGTAGTCTAACAATGTCAATGGTGTAATTCGTTCAATTGGGTATTAATTTGAATTATGAGAGGATCACATCTTCAATGGGGATTCCATATAGGACAACTTTTTTGCGCTATAAACGTAGAATTTAGTACTCTCTTCTGGTGTTCCTCAAGTTTTTCTTCAACATTTGCACCCAGCATTGCATATAGACATACGACGGTAGGGTGAGTTTCAATGTACGAGGATGTTGTTTATGTCAGTCGTTGTTAGTGTCTCTGTAAAAGTTCTTGCGTTTGAAAGGCAATACACCTACACAAATCAAAGCTGAGGTGGACACTGTTTACACTCTTTACTCTGCATCATCATTTGCCACTGTGAAATTTTAAGCAGCTGGTACGACCCAGCTTGGACAATGATGAACGTTCAAGGCGGCCAAAAACCTCAATCGCTACCGATAACAGGAAAAGTTCACCAAATGATGCTAGACGACCGTGAAAATAGGGTTAGAAAGATAGCAGAAACTGTGAGCATCTCGATAGAACGTGTTTGTCATATATCGACTGCAGATTTGGGTATGAAAAAGCTAACCGCACCCTGGGTGCTGCGACTACTCATTTAGGACCAAAAACGCATTTGCATGAACATTTCCAATGTACTGTTGAAGCAGTTTAAACGAAATAAGTCGAAATTTTGGCGTCGATTAGTAACTGTAGATGAAACTTAGACACCAATACACTCATGGAGCTAAGGCGCATTCGAAACAGTGGACTGCGAAGGGTGAATCAGTTCCAAAGAAGGCGAAAAATGTTGTTTTGGGATAGTCATGGAGTTGCGTTAGTCGATTTTATTGAAAAAGGAAAAACAACTGGGGCATACAGCGCATCATTACTTGATAAGCTGAAGGCAGGCATTGCAGAAAAACGGCTGCATTTGAAGAAAAATAAAGTTCTGTTCCACCAAGACATCGCACTGTGTCACACTTCAGGGGTCGCCATGGTAAAATTTCACTAATTCGCGTTGGAATTGATAGACGACTCACCCTATTCACCAGATATGGTCCCCAGAGACTTTTTTCTACTTCTTAGGCTCAAAGTTTCGTTGGAAGGACAGAGATTTTCATCGAAGGAAGGAAATGCTTATTTTGCTGTACAAGAATTTCTTCTGCGGCTGATGGTAATTGATCTGACGTCTAACAACTTCTTGGATAGTTTCTTTGTCAATGTGGGCAATCTGCATTTTCTGGAGCAACTCATAAATCGACTCAATAGGATTCATCTAAAAATCAACAGCAGATTTTTAATGGTAGATGTTAGAGCAAAATACCACCAGATGCAGCTAGTTTAAAATGTAGAAAATGTAATCTGTTTTGCTAACAAACACCCACACTTTTCTAGTAATAAAACATCCACACTAACAGTAGCCACAAACTTACATAACCTAGTCTTATGTGACGTTTATAACGTTTCTCAATAAAGAAAGTTATTTCGAAGACTCTTGTGGTATTCCCAGTAGAAGGAAGGGACACATGTCATGAAATTGTTGAAGATTGAGTATGACTCGAGCTGGTGTTTGGTGAAGTAGCCCAAACATCAACTCAAAAGGTAGGTAACGAGTTATAAAATACCACTGACTGAAAATAATTTTAAAATTACATAAAATTTTATTCTTTGTATTGGGATTTGGTATTTGCCAGTTATTTTATTAGTGGTTTTCGCAACTAACTCAAGAATGATTTAATTATGCAACCTTCTTAGTATACAACAATTCAACAAACTCAAGTGAAAAGTTGAAGTGAACAGTAAGACAATTTACCAGTGTACCAAAAGTTTATAATTTTCTGCCATGTCTAAAAGTTGGTTGACTGCCGCACATTTTCTCATTACGTAATGAATCATCAATTACAATTTTTAGGATAGCTGTGTATACAATAAATAAACAAACATAACTATGTATTTGGTTTCCATTTTTTTGTATCTAGGAAGATCTATCTAGTTTGGCCCCTTACTCGCCGAGGAAGGTATAGTGCGGCCCCAGACGAGTAAGTAAACCAACCAATGGTCCACGTGTGTCACTGGTCCAACAGAAAATATGCTTCTACTGAACAGTCTGTTAATTCTATAGAATATTGCAGTATTATAAAGCAATACCTTTTTTCATTACTTTCTATAAACAGTATACTCCAATACGATGAGTTTCGCTTCGCCTACACCAAAGACTTCCAAAATAAAAACATCATCATCTCGCCGTCACATTTTCACGACAGCGGAATCAGTTGAAATATTTTAATTTCCATTTCTTCCATCTAGTATGCCCGCTTCAATCTTCCATTTTTTTTTGTTGAATACATCGCCCCATCGGAAACGATTTCACACACCACCTGACCTCCGCATTACATATATAAAAGAGCAAAACTGTTTTGCATAATTTAATGAGCCCGTCAAAACCGTGGTAGTAGAAGTGAATGAAGAAGGGTTCAGGTTACCCCTTCTCCGTACGAAATTCGTACTCTTGTCATCATCGCTAGTAATTCCGACAGAAAAGAACGCGAATTGGGTCTTTGAGCAAACATAAAGAACTGGTATTTTCGGTTAGGTGCATCCCGTGCATAAGAGAGTATATGACAAGGTTAACGATTATGTGCATAAAGAAGGAAAGCTAGACAGAAAAAAAGAAGCGAAGACAACGAGTTGCCTTCTTCTTTCACTTGAAAAATGATTCTTAAAAAATTATACTCGTCATCTCGTATCAAGATGAGAACGCGAAGTTCTTGGGGTGTCTACAATGAAATTTTCCACACGGTTGAGGTTCTGAGTGAATCTAAGGGATTACGGTCGCCCTACTATTATTCTTTTTGGTTGGATTTCTTTTCTTTCCATTGCAGATATACAAGGGGTGCTGAATAGATTTAGTGTAGCTGCATTATTCCCTCAATATAAGGTTTTATATTCAAGAGCTTGATGTACATATATGAAAGAAGAAGAATGTGATTACTTGAAAAAAATACTGAAACATTTATTTGACAAAACTATTAATATTAATAAATTATATCCTCCTCACTGCTCCGATTAGATCTTAGATTACTTCGATTTGAGAATCCAACTAAACAAACTAAAGGTACATAAAGCTATGGGTGGGCTTAACAACTCCAAGCTTACGTGGGGAAGTAAACATAGTTTATTTATTATTATTGTGACATAAGCTGTGTTTATGTGTTTATAATACTGATGAACTGTGGACCTTGCAGTGAAGTAACGAAAATTCAAAGCAGTGGATGGCAAAACGGTTTCCACGGACGTGAAGGTGAAGACCACTATGTCTCGGTGGAGTCGGGGATTGCCGTTTATTGAAAATCTTGAAGAGAACTAGAATCACAATGGGGAAGTATTACGCATTCTAACTTAAAAGTTGAAAGCAGAAATTGCAAACAATATATTTATTTATAGGAAGAAAAGGTGCTAGTTCATAAAGATAACACACACTCTCACAGTTTAGCAATTCCATTACTCAAATTCAAATCATATTCACAAGGTCTTGCTTCTAACAAATTTTAGACGTTGTCTAAGCTCATAATTTGGCTTCAGTGACAGATAGTTTTATCCAATGAGGATCCCACCGCATCTTTAAAAGTTTATTTTGCAAAATAAGACTCTACACGCAGAGAAACGTTTACTTGTATCAAAGCGGTCCGCCTTAATTTAAATAGTACATAATCTTGATGTTCTACATAGCTTGTTTACATTCTTTAAATTTGACGAATATATTTGCGTAATCTCTTCTGTATTTAGCAAGCAAAATATTTATCATTTCTTCATTTTTACATTACGAGATGTGGCTAAAAAGTAACCGGATTAATGCTATAAAATCTGTTATTGAGTATTCTTCACAATTTCAACATTAACCCCTTCAATGTACTCCCCTTCCCGATCCCTACACCGCTCCATGCGAATTATCCATTGGTCAAAGCAGTGCTTGAAGTCATTTTCAGATAACATGTTCATGGTCTCCGTCGTTTTGTCTTTTACAGCTTCAACGGTCTCAAATCTCATCCTTTTTAGTGTTGACTTCACCTTAGGAAATAGGAAAAAGTCACACGGGACTAAGTCTGACAAATAGGGTGGATGTTCCAACACAGGGATCCCATGCTTGGCCAAAAACCTTTTGACAGACAGTGCACTATGGGACGGGGCGTTGCCTTGATGCGAAATCCATGTCTTGTTTTTCCATAATTCGGGTCGTTTTCTTCTTACCCGTTCACGGAGAGTTGTTAGGACCCTCGTGTAGTAATGCTGGTTCACCGTTTGACCTTCAGGTACCCAATTTGTGTACACAACCTCACGAATGTCGAAAAAAATCATCATTGCCTTGAATTTTGAATTCGTGATTCGAGCTTCTTCGCCAATGCATTGACTGGCGCTTAGTTTCTGGATCATAAGTAAAAAACCATGATTCATGACACGTTATGACTCTCTCCAAGAAATTAGGGTCCTCTTCAATGGTTTTTAAAGTGTCAGAACAAATGTTCATGCGAGATTCTTCTTATTCGGATGTCAGATTTTTTGGCACCATTTTTGCACACACTTTCCTCATGTTAAAATTTCTGTGCAAAATCTGCCTAACAGATTCTTTATCGATTCCAATCGTTTCGGCAACTGCACGAATGCTTAACCGACGATCCTTTCGGATAAAAACACCAATTTTGTCAATGTTTTCTTCCGTTGTTGGCGTGGTCGGTCGTCCTGAACGTGGTTCATTATCAATCTCTTCTCGTCTGTTTTTAAAACGTTTAAACCACTCAAACACTTGAGTGCGTGATAAACATTTATTACCGTAAACTTCTTTTAACAAAGAATAAGTTTTTGTGGCGAATTTACCAAGTTTTACAAGAAATTTCACATTTACACGTAACTCTTTTGAAATACTCAACATTTTTCTGACGGACGGCTGATGCATGATCCAACATAAACAACGGTCACGGCCTAAGTAAGCCATCCGCTGCGCAGTCATCTTGATGGCAGGAATAGGGAGGGGGGATGTCACTTGATTCGCGTGCGTGCAGATTGACTCAAAAGCGCGCGCTGTTTGACTGTAAAACGATCAGTCCGGTTACATTTTAGCCGCACTTCGTATACATGCCTCAGAAAATATTAACAAGCTCGTTTGCAAGATGGCCAGCATTCCACCTCTATGACACCTCTTAACTAAGTGCTTTCGTTTGCATAAATATTTGCATACGTATATACTTACAAACGCTTCAATTGCATGCACAACACTTTGCTAAATTTCCAGGAAAATATAGGTGACCTCGTTGGAAATATCTGCATTTTTAAATTTTAAAAATACAATTTTAAACTGGCGTAAGTACTCTCGTTGTTTCATATTTTATGCTCAATAAAGCTCTACAGTCGAAAAATAATGGCGTATAATATGCAGCTCGCGTCCAAACTAGTCCTTTTTCGAGTGTACGTCAGTACTTGAAGCTGCGTCCGTGCTTACAAGCTTAGCGTTGGCGCGGTGGTAACAGGCCACTTTGGACACTAGCTGCATAAATATTAGCGAGTTAAAATTCAGGTTGTCGTAAAGTGCAGCGATTAAGGAAGATAATTAAATGGATGTTGCGTTTAGTCTACACGGCAGTTTATTATATTGTTAGATAAAAATCTAATTGTGTAATTTTTCTGAGAATTTGTTAATCTGAAAGATATACAAGTAACCTTCTAGCATTTCTTATACTATTATATGAATTAATTAAATCCATACAGAGAGGATTGGTTTCTTTGCCCAAAGTATGAAGTGAATATTTTTTTGTATATGCTATTAAATTGGAAGAAACAGCATTAACAATAAATATATTACACCTTTTATTACATAATCATTATAATCTTATAAATTCTTTGCAGAAGCAATTCTGTACCCCATCCAATATCATATTTAATATGGGTGGAAAGTTTCATAAATAGAATTTATGGACTTTACATTTGACAAAGCTTTTTTGCCTGCTCATCGTTTAATTACAAGCAAGTGCTCTTGTAGATGACACTTTCATTTGCCTTCTTCTCTCCTGGTGCAGGTGAATAACTTTCGTTATCTCTTTCTTTCTTAAATAAATTCAATATCCGTTCACGATAGTCTACTGTTTTGCTCGTCTCTTCGGTTGCCTAGGAAACATTCATACTTTTGACAAAATACGTAAAGTTGACATCAATTCTTGCATAATAGCTTTAGAATAGCTTTGGTGTCTTCACTGTAGAAGCGTTGTTCTGGGCCTTTCGGTTAACGAATTAGAAATATGCTGCTGTTGCTTGTGGGCCAAGTCACGCTCTGCTTGTAATTAATTTCAATACAAACTGTCTATTATTTTCAGAATTTGTTATTGTATATTCGTTTTTTCGTTACAATAGCAAAATTAAATGTTCTGACATGTGTTAATACAAAATTACTGTGTGATTTTTCTGTATTCTCAGATTATATTAGAAAGTACAGTTTCTTATACACATTTTACAAAGTAAGTAGGAAAATAAACAACGATTTTTATAAAATTAAACTAAAGAAAAATAAATTCGATAATTATACAAAATAAATTTAAATTTTAACAATGTTACTTTATTAAGCGGAACAAATCTCCTGGCAATGTTGAACTTTGTAACTTTTGTATTTGTTGTATTTCATAATACGCTTCACAGTACTTCTATTAACACCGATTTCGTTTGCAATTTGTCGGCTAGAGCAAGATTCGCCCATTTCAACTAACGAGCAAACCATCACTTCTCTCTCCTCCCGCTCGATGCATTAGAGGGATTTGAGAGCGTTCGTCTACTTTTTGGCATTTACGGCAATTCCCGAAACCGGACCGAACCATTTAATTATCTCCACCATCTCTGCGGTTGTATAAACTATCATAATGTATTTGAAATTCGCGATCTCTTGTTAGAACCTTACGAGCGCACAGAAAAACAAAGAGTGTGTCAAATAGGCCTCTCAAAGCTACGGCACACAGCGAGGCTGGCCGGTGAGTATAAATGCGAGGATGCCAATTCGCGCTACGTACGTACAATATATCTCGCAGCCCGGAGAGGCCTGAGCCAACGCGTATATACGAAAGATTTCCGACACCATAATAATAAAAAAAGCATTTCTTGACTTGACCCAAAAAAACTAATGCTGGTTTTATGATCTGCACAAAACTACGTCGGAAAAATCTAGTTTCAAATTGGACTTTTTGCATTGTATTTTATTATTGTTTGTGTACATACATCGGGCAACAGTGTCCTGTCGTCGACAATAAAGTCTTGAAAATAGTCTCCTTTACGGAAATTACTCAATAATAACGAATATAAGAAGTTATTAAGCTGTACAAAAGGGTAGCGATAAACAACAACCAATCTAAAACGCACTGTACAAACAACAAATGCGCTCATAAACACGGCAGAGCGCCAATAAATGCACAGCAGCAGTAAATAAGAGTATTAATAACAGCAATAATATTTTTACTACCTTAGCGCTACCCCGTGGCGGTGGATACGACGCTAGTTAACTATTTATGACACAATAAATCGCAAGCGTATGCCCAAAACAAAGTACAATTAATACTAGCAGCGCAGCAGCGTCTTTATAACGACTCAGCGCAACCGCAAGAGATCTTTGCTTGTTATGTTTATCTGGGTGTCATTAGTCTGCCTTGTCGAAACCACTTAATAATAATTACGTCGAAAGGAGCCAAAACATACCGACGTGTATAAATAAAACCCAAGCCGAAACGACTCAAGAATGGAAGGCATGGATATGGGGGAGTTACAGGTTATTTTCAGTCCCTCGCCTCATCTACTCGTAGTAGATATGTCGCAACGAATGACAGCTAACATGTGTTGCGATAAGGACTGACGACGGAAGCCTTGTACTAGCCGAAAAATCGTAGATGGTGTGATGTTCTTTCCAAAATACACTAAAAAGTGTTTACCATAACGATGACAAGATATCAAAACATACTCACTTTGGTCGTTGGCACGTTGTTGGCCCGTTAACGTCGACGAAGAAGGTCGGGAATTAACGTGCATATACACCCACCTAATTGTTTACTTTTAATGTAATAGCAGTAACACATTTTGGGTTATATACGAGCCTATAATAGAACTGAAATGGGTTCACGGGGTGGATCGTAGTAATTTATTAAGTGTCATGTCAGCGGAAGAATTCTTGTTTATAGAAAAAGTATCGTAAAGAAATTCACACCCTTATCGTTGTGGTGGTATCAAAATAAACTAATGTTGTAGTCGTAAACTGTAAAAGTAATGAAAACAAATAATTTTGAGACATTTTACTTATTACATGGTTTAATTGCACCCAGTGCATAATTTCAAAGCAGATTACACACTATACTTTTGCAACATTATAAGTTCCTATGATGTCACCAAGTGTTAAGCTCGCCTGACACTATACGTTTTTGTCTAGAAATAGTATTCAATTTTGATGCTAGATTCTAATTTGTCCCTGTGTTTAAGATTGGCGTCCGTTTCAATTATATCACACACAGTAGGGCTACCAACTCGTAGTTACTAATTATTGAAATAATGAAATATTTGGAGGTTAGAATATATCTTTACCAACAAGCAAAGGAAACCAACTAGGACCTTCAGAATTTATTGAAGCTTGGATGGTTTCTCGTCAATTATGAGAGTGTAAGTTATAAGAAGCTCTTTGCAGACCGTTTAGATCCATAG
Source organism: Dynastes maya (assembly GCA_029619315.2). NCBI lineage: Eukaryota > Metazoa > Arthropoda > Insecta > Coleoptera > Scarabaeidae > Dynastes > Dynastes maya. The sequence continues at coordinate 25,419,058 of JAROYE020000008.1, forward strand.
CTTTATGACCCCTTTCCATTCTTCCCGACTTTTCGCCTTTCTCCTCCAGTTCTGGACTTATCTCTCTCTCAGGCCATCTTCCACCGCATCCCTCCATTGCTTCCTCGGTCTTCCCCTCTTCCTTTTCCGTTCAGGAATCTTCCATGCCACTGCTTTCGTCTCCCTCCCTTCCGCCATCCGTCCTAGATGTCCCAGCCATTGCAGTCTTCGTTTTTTTATATAATTACTTATGGTGGTGTCATTAAATAGTTCGTATAAAACTGCGTTCGTTCTTCTTTCCCAACCAAATTCCGTCTTCTTCCGAATATTCTTCTGAGTATCTTTCTCTCTCAGACTTCGAGCTTTTCCTTTATTTTGTTTGTCATTACCCAAGTCTCGCTTGCATAGGTAAGGGTAGGTCTAAGTATTGATTTATATATTTTTATCTTTGTCTGTTTGGACACCTTTAAATTTCAGGATTGTCCGTAGTCTTCCTGCGCAGCTGTTAGCTTTAGCTGTTCTCAAGTCTACTTCTTTTTCCTGGCAATTATTATTTATCAGACTTCCCAGATGCATAAAATTATCAACTTCTTCGAACTCAGCCACTGACAAATCTTATTTGTGCCCTAGTAGGTTGTCGCACACAGTAAGCAGCAACTGTTCCTTAGTAAACACTCAAAAGTAACAAATTTCGTATTTCACCTAATATAAATCTGTAACTCTCTTCCATAAAGCCTATCCAATATATTTCTTTCCTATTACCTAATTCAGAAAAGCTATCTCTTTGAAAGACTCCATTGAAATATCGACTTAAACAAGTCTGTTCTTCAATGTGCTAATACCAATACGTATACAATACGTTCACTATTCGGTGAAACCATGTCATTCCTCTACTCTAAATTTCCCGCACAAAACGTGTCTACTTGGTTCCTCACAACCCCGTGCTTGCCAAAATCGTCGCTAGCTAAGAGATCGTTTTCCTGCTCCAGTATAGCCTTTATACATCACGACGGTTCGTGGAATTGAGCTTTGTGTGAATTATGGTATCCGGAAAAGGCCACGAACCCGATTCAACCTTCCTTCGCCTCTCTCCCTTGCGACGGAGTAGCGAAAAGTGCGCGGCTTTCAACCTTTTAGCAAACGCGTTTTAACTCGCTCAGGTGCTTCCGAATAAGTCGAACCGATGGGATCGTCGGCGAGATAGAAATAGACATGCGAGCTTTAACGAAAAGCTTTGATTGATTTACTTTAAGGTTAAGACAAAAATAGGTGTGGGTTTATTTATTATGTCAACGTGTGGGCTTATCAAAGAGAAATTAAGTAAAGTGGTGAATTAATTTGGTTTTCTTCGGAAAATGTCAGCCGATAAAATAGGTGGCTGTACATTTTATACGTTGAAGGAAAGGGACGCTGTGTTTAATTTATTTCCGTTGGGGTGACATTTACATTCCTTGAATATTAAACTTTATTAGGTGCTTCATTTTATATTTCTGTTTAAACTTTTATAATTGTGGGGTAATAATGCGATAAGTAGTTCTTAGAATTTGAGATTTATATAGCTTTTAGATCAGTTTTACAAATGAAAATGTAACATAGCCTTAAATAGAGTGAATGTTATTCTGATATGGTATAGCCAGATGTCTCCTAATATTTATCTATTGGTTATTAATACATAAGATTATCCAATTACTTAAGAAATTGTCAAAATACATTTGTAATTTACTATTCTTAAACGAACAATAAATATATTACATCTATATAAACGCAGCACGACGCCCCCCTTGTAATTTACAACCGTTGCATCGCATTCCTCGACATATCAGCTGTCATACGTTTTTATGACGAACCCCGACAGTCGACTTAGACGGGGGCAATGGTTCTTCTTCTTAATTCGACTAGTAACGCTCATAGGAGGGTGTCGAAGATATGACAGTCAGCGATGATGATAGGCTTCTTATACGACTCCAAACGATTGTCTGGTGGTGGTGTCGTCTTTCACTGCAACACAGAGTAACGTTTATTAATGCAGTTAAGAGCTAGAAAGGGAGAGACGATATTATTTCAAACGGAACGACGTTTAGATATAGCTGTAGCTATCTGTGTGTGAAGTATGAGTCTCAAGTTACCGGCAAACAGAATCGCTTGAGTGATGCGTGTCAATTAATCAGAGTGGGGGAAAGTGAATGGCGTCGATAATGTGGGGAAGTTCTTGTTTTGAGGGTCTCTCGATGAAAGGTGATAATTGTCGGGATAATTCCGGTTTGAAGTGTACGTGAGTAACTGAATACCATCTATTAGTCATCGGAGTATACGCGCACAGTTCATTTTCGATGGTTGTTTATGCTTCAAATAGTTTGAGATCAACGATATGAATTGTCAAAATTTAAAAAATAGTAATTACAGGGCATGCCTTAAATATTAGCATTGGTGTTATTTGTGACACGGTGCCCCCATAAATAATAAAGTTCATTAATGCAAGCACTGTGGGGTAGTATAGCAAACAACAATATTCTCGGCATACTCCGCACCACATAAATTATTAATTAACTCGGGAAGGCCGTTTCGAAGACCCACGTGTCTTCGAAACTTTACTATAAACGTGCGTTATCGGGAGATGCTGAACAACTTTTTTTAGTGAAATCGACGACTTGAACTTGAATGATGGTTTCAACAGGACGAAGGTATATGTGATAGAACATATGATTTTACTCTAAACCAAATTTCCTGGTCGCATTACCCCTCAAAGGGATGACATCGATTGGCCACCGAGGATTTGGTCCCATTGGACTTTTCTCTCTGGGGCCATTTGAAGGAAGGAGTTTATGTCAACGAATCTGCTAGGATTCCAGAGCTAAAACAGAACATCAGATATGCTGTTACTGGAATACAGCAGAGTGTATGCGAAAGCGTCTTGAGAAGCTCCGTTGAAAGAGTGGTAGCACGTCAGCGGATGTGTGAAGGGCATTTTGCTAAAATTATATTTCATATGTAATCGCTAAGTTTGTGTGTTCCCAAAAGAGTTCAGAATTATAGAACAAGTAACAGACTTTAATTATCTTAGAATGGACATAAAAAGTACGGGGAATCAAGAAAAATAAACGTAAGAGTACAGAAAGCAATGAAAAACTACCATATGATGAGAAGCAGTTTTAAACAGAAAAAAGAAATATCCAGCAGAACGAAGATGATTGTATATAAGACTATTTATAGATCGATATTGACATACGGTAGTGACACACGAGTACTAACGAATCAAATGAAAAGGAAGATACAAGCTACCGCAATGAAGTATCTACGTGCAGTAAAAGGAATAACAAGGAGAGATAGGATCAGAAATGACGAAGTCAGAAAAGAACTTGGAATAGAATCGGTTTTGAAGTTTGTTGAAATGAAACAACTTAACTGGTGGGGTCATCTACAGAGAATGGAAGAGACAACACAAGTAAGGAAGATATGGGAAACGAAGACGACAGTTAGAAGAGACATAAGCAGACCAAAAATAACATGGGAAAACGTAATTGCAAAGAATATTCAGAACACAAGATACGAGCTAGAAGTTTAGCCCTAGACAGAAAACAATGGAAAAACTTCGTACAGAATTAGAAATACAAAGCCTACCACCCCTACGTAAGTAACAAAAATGGTGCAAAATTTTAATTTTCTGCTCTTGTTGCTATACCTTTTAAAGTAGCAATACAATTCGGATCTATGGATCACTCCATATAAACAATTCGATTGTTCTAATACATCTAATTCGTAGAAAATCTTTAATAGTAAACCTATTGCAATTGCTGTTTTCGTTCTATTTCATTCAATAATAGCCTAAGTTTCTCCTTTTTGCGGTTCGATTCCAAATGGGTATCTTTCAAAAGAAATTAATAAAAACACAAAAGCTTCTATAGAAATAGACTACCTCCGGCTAATACATAGAAGAACATCGTCGCATTATATTTGCCGGTATCATACGAAAACCACGACGTCTTTCTATTGTTGTAAAGCGATGCAGGTACGGGAGTGAATAGAAACCAGTATCTATCCATCTATCTACGTGTCTCGGTTAACCAACGCAACGGGTGTATTTTCCGAGTTCCAACTTGAACGACACAACAACAATAACAACAAGGTACAAGCAGGCTAGATCGGTCTGAATTCTTCTATTCCATCTTCTATCCATGCAGCGGTATTAAGCGTGCGTTTCCCGATCTATTTTTGTATCTACCGTAGAATTTATAGTTTTTGGCAATGGAATAGGAGCTGCAGAGACACGACAATGATCTCGTAGAACATTAACTAGAATAGAGGAGTAGAGTGGGCGTTCTCTCGATGGAACCGCTCGGCTCTCACGCGCGTAATGGAGCGAAACGTTCTTCGGGATGTTTTCGACCAGAAATGTACCCCACGGGAACTATAGCCGGTAGCTGGAAGTGGCGTCGCGGCGTACGTTTTTTATATGAATAAATAAATTTCACTTTGCGGCTTGTTTTCCAACTTCGATAATGGAGTGGAAAATGTAGACGCGACCTACAGCGTGAAGCGCCGCACCAAGACGGTGAAGTCGTTAAAATCTATTTTGGAGAGACGTAAATTTGAATATACTTCGACTAACGTACGTTCCGTGTAAAAACAATATAATCGAGAGTAATAAAATAACGTCTAACAGGTAATAAAGTGCAGAAGTAACTAGAGCAATTGCTATAGATATTGTAATTTTAACGGATTTGTAGTGTTAAAAGTGGTAGAAATTGAGGAAGAGGTCTATTAATATCATTGGAAATCCTGTGAGTCACCGGTGGATCACATGATTAAAATATGTGCTGCTATCTTATTATTATTTGTTCAATCTCAGTGGTGGTAATTATAAAATGTAAAGGAAGTATAGCAAGTTTGTACATGTATGGGGTGGTATTAATAAAATTGAGAACATTCTCATATGTATAAACTCCGAAAGTGAGCATTTCAAAAAATTGGATTCACAAAACAAGTACCGGATGTCCCAAGATTCTGGAATTGTAAAATTGCGCCCACTGTGTAAATAGCAGAAAGCTAAAATTTTCTGATGACATTAGGATATCTTTCAAAAATATCTGTGTAGATATTATTTAGGGTGATCGATAACTAGCGAGTCAGGCACTTACTTTATTTTTAAATGGAACCTTTAGCTTTCCCTTATATAAATAAACTAATGTAGTATAGGCTTCATATGTCTGTTTGTAACAAATTTCGAGACATTTATTATTATTTTATTGATAAAAGCGAAGTTGATATTCTTGGTAATATCGACTTTATTGGGAATAAATTTGTAAACTTAATGTTTCGACAACATAGTCGTCTTCATCAGAAACATTTATTGATGGAAATCACAATTCTATGGTCACAATTTGCAGTGTTACCCACAAAATCCAAAAATGAAAAAATCGTTTATAGTAATAATACAATTTATTGGTATTAGCACGTAAACATACATAATTACGGGAAAAAGAAACAAAACAAAAGTAATAATAGTTACAGTGTGGGTATATAACAATAACAATAATCTTACAATACTATAACACCCAAAAGACTATTTCGCCGTAACCCGCCGTAAAATAACCAGCTTAGCGTTCTTACAATAGCCTACCTAAGAATAACAAATAAAAACTATAAAATAAAAATAAGACAAAATATATAACGCAATTAAAATGCATCGACATACTAGAGCAGTCGAAGGTGCTGCCCCAAACCTAACTATTTAACAGGTTTTAAAACTAAAACTAAGGCGACAAAAAAAATTGTAAATAAACAAATCTAAAAATAATTTACGTGATAAGAATATTTTACAACTCGCAGATCAGAAAGGTCATTGAATGCCCAGTAGCATAAAAGTTTGCCGTTTAACAAGCACAAATCGAAATTATGTAGTTTTATTCAAAACATTAGCAACATTATAAGAGAAACTTTTTTTGAAATATTTATTTTTGTACCTGGAAATCTTTAAATAATTACGAAAACGTACATTAACATTATGATGTTGGTATCGGTAACGAAGTCTAGACGACAGATAGGGTGAACAGTCGCCTGTTCTCCATGTGCAAAATATGTAATCTCAAGATATGTGACGTACTTCCACCTCTTGGTATGCCATAAATCATTCTGACACATGAGTTTTGAACACGCTGTATGTGACTTGTGTGATGCAATGGTTATACACAACGTCACCACATTTAAAATTGAACAATACCATAGTTTCACACAATAAGATAATAAGCTGCGTTTTTGAAAGATTAATTTTTAATTGGTGTAGATTCCCGAAATCACATAAGTTTCCAAGATCTTCCTTAATTTGTAACACCACATGGTGGAAAACAAAATTTAATGGGATTAAATGGCCTTTATCTAGACATGGTGTTAGTGCTAGTATTGAACACTAAACTTTACCAAATTCAAACACCAAAAGCGTCATTTTTTTTAACAACACCATATATCCTTTTACATCTACCACATAGGAAATTTATAACGTTTTTGTATGATGATGCCTAATAATAATAGTGAAAGAGGTATTTACAGTTAAATGCGAGTCCTTCATTTGGGTATTTCAGGTGTTAGTATTGTTTGGTTACCATGACAACAATAAACAAAACATACTGACATTCCTGTTTCTAGCTATTGATTCAAAATTTTAAGCCTAAAATAAAGAGACTCTATAGGCCTATTACCCAATATTCCCAATTTATTTGGAGGAGAACAAACTTTTATGAAAGAGGGATCTGCATTCCTTCAACCTCCTAGCTGGTGGGGTGACAAACTCAATTTTTTTAATTTACACTAGGAATGAAGTAATACCTCATTTTAACGTTCATGTCATGTATAATACAACGGTCTACTGTGATTTGAAATCTATTGATCCCTTATTGAGAAATTCGCTATTTAAAAAAATACAGCCCTTAGGAAGAAAAACATGTAGCTCCATTTTTTTTTTAATCAAAAATGAAATATAACTGTCATCTAATAATAATTGAAAAAAAGGTTTTCAGAATTTTTTTTTTTATCAGAATTATTCTACAATAGCCTCTAAAAGAGAAGCAAGAGTTTACATTGTGATCATATTAAAACGTGTCGCTCTGCGTTGGCTATTACTATTACCTGAAGGTGTTAAATTATTGAAGAATGCCTTTTTAGTAATTCACCGTTGCTGTGGAACAGCACTTCGTTTCTTTTTGTGTTGTTTATATAATAAGAGTTTTTATAAGTGTCTCTTTGATAATACCGAGACCGGAATAATGATTAAAGTTCGCAAAACACGGTTCCCGACTATAGGCGTCTGACTGGGGAATGCGTAATTTTCTTTAATTAAGAATTTGTAAGTAATAATTAACAAATACATATCGGGAAACACTTACATTGTAAACATTAAAATTTCGAATGTGTTCAACTAAACATCCGAATCACGTTTTCATTGCCGTATTCTTATATAAAGAAAACTACTGTTCGATATGTAATAACCTAATGTTTGTGTAATTGTGATGGTCTTTGAAACAAGTAAACGTATCTGTAGGGGAACTGTTATTATAAATCTGTCTTTTTCAATTCCAATTTTCAATTGACTTGCTTTGATGGCAGTACAGTTTGTGCGTTATAGCATGGCGAACGCTTCAGATGCGCGGTGGAAATACAACACTTTATTTTATAGTCGTTTTTTTTTATGCTTTAACATAATTTACAAAATAAGTCGAGCTACGCCACTACATGTTGCTTTGAAACTTGAATTTTCCCGAACGATGTCCGACAGTACCTTCGGACAGCGCCGGAACTCGCCATCCTACAACGCGAGACCTGTAGCTTCTTTTAAATCAAATTGTAACATTAGGGATCAGAATGGATTGAAATATTGAAAATAATAGAATACTGCTTCCAACCATGTTCCTCATTGGGTCAAAACTGGCTGTGGGAGTTCTCGGATATTAAGACGCTGTTTATGAAATTGTCGAATTCACTTGGGAAATTTAACAAGTAGTGCTTTAGTCTGTGCTAATAGTTTATTTACATCTGGATAGCAGTGGCGAATAGTTTCGGCTACGAGATGTAACACATACACATTACATGTAACAAATTAGAGAAAGTAGCTCTGAGCAAGCGACTAGCACGAGACACGAGCTGATCCGCTATCAGTCACAAACATTAACACGATTGAAGTCCTATACTGGCTATGAAATATAGAGGTGATGATCCACTTCGTTTTAATATCTGAACTAGAACATGCAGCGGCGGCTTCCCCATTAGGTCAAGGAGTTAATGACTTCCCAAAAATATTTTCAAGCAACAAACAAAATGCCAAATGAAATACAAATTCTCTTTAGTCATTACAACATTTTGTTAGTTGTTTGGAAATTTTGCTGGGAGGCCATTGACCAGTTGATCTAATGGAAAAGCCGCCGCTGATAATTATGTGCAAATGAGCTTTTCTTTGAATCCGTTGATTCATCTACGGCCATTTTTTACTGAACTTCACGCCGAATTATATTCTTTCACGTACACGGTAGCAATGCTTATTTCCTGCATTTGAATATTTCAAGTGTTAGTATTGTTTGATTTCCATGACAACAAATATACTGATATTACTGTTCTTGGCTATTGATTCAACATTTTAAGCCTAAAAGAAAGAGACTATAGGTCTATTACCCAATGTTCCATTTGCAAATTCAGACGGTTGGGACACCCTTTCCTGTTGGGATATATTGATCAATGTGTATTTGTATTTATTTTCATTTGAAATAATCGTCTGTCGAGTTTCGTTTTGCGTATAATTGCAATTTTTGGAGGCGAAGCAGTGTTGGTTGCGTCCTTACTCGATTTTCCCCTAGTTTATTTTTAAAACGTTGCCTTACATATTATGACAAGACCAATTTTGTTTTTTAAAAAGAGTCCAATCAACAACCTTTAATGTGTAAATTGAAATTCACTAACGTAAAATATAATTGTATTGCTTCAAATTAAATTTATTCAATGTATTCTGTGTTGGTACTCGTATTACTACTCACAAACAGTATTTGAAATTCTAAATTAAACATAGAAACCATATCGCACTTCAAAAATTGATATATGTACGTTGCTGTGGAAACGAAACACTTTTTGGAATACAAATTAGAACTATATATGTAGGTAGTTACTATCTTATTATATTTATGAAGTGTAGACTCTTTTTGAAAAAAAAGAAAAACAAGAGAAAAGGTGTATAACATTTTTGACGAAAGAAATTATCAACATTAATGTAATTATTTAAAATCATTAGAACTGATTTATTTAAAAAAGAAATTACCACAAAAGGATTTTCAATTTCAGAACAGATTTGGAGGTATCCACAGAGCAGGAGTTCCGAAAAGGATTTCAAATGTTATATTTACTTGAGGAACCACTGTGAGTAGCGAGAAATTATTAGTTTGGCTAACAAACTTAAAAATTTGAAAATCACTTTAATAAAACGGATTTAAATTTAATTATCGGCAGATTTAGAGTTAGGCGATTGTAAAAAGACAAAATTTGTAAAAGGAATATAATTACTTTGTTTTAGCATGAGAATGTTGTTTTAATTTGACGTGAAACTTAATAGGAAAACTTAAAAATTCATCTAGATCTCACTTATTTAATTTTCCATTTACGCAATCTCTGAGAAAGTTTATTTTTAAGCAGTCTTATTACAATATATTTTAGTGATCTGAGTTTATACTTCATGTTCTGCAAGATTGGACAAGTTTTATTATTCTTTCATTTAAACCGTTGAAATGCAATTGTTGGCATTATAATTAGTTTTTGTAAATATTTCGGTATTGCTAGAACGCAACGAATAATTTAATGGTCGTAATAAAATGATGCTTTCAAAATGAATGTTTTATTTTATTAGAACTGAGTAAGTGTTCTATCACATTTCGTGATCATTCTCCTCCATATAGTCTGCAAGTTTCTCAAATAATAAAGTAATAAAAATACGAGGCGTGTTTTTAAAGTAAGTTCCGTTTTCAAATAAAACAAATGAAATTCTACTTTTCTACATAATTTCCACCAATATTGAGGCATTTATCGTATCGTACAATCAGTTTTGCAATCCAATCGTCATAGAAGTCTGCCGTCTGATTTAACAACCACTAGTCACAACTTCATAGAGAACACTTCTAGAAACTTGAGCGTCTGTTCTCTTTCACTCTTTCGTCAACTTTCTGAACCAAATCTTCAGTAATGACAGAAGGTCACCCGCTTCGTTCCTTCTCATGGACATTCGTGCGGCTATTTTTAAAAGCTCTCACTCATTTCCGTACCATTCCATCACTCATAACGTTTTCTCCATACACTCCACAGATCTGACGATGAATGTTGACCGATTTAATGCCTTTAACACTAAGAAAACGAATCACAGCGCGCATTTCACAGTCGGCGGGATTTTCGATCGGCGGAGACATTTTAAATAGTGACAAACAAACGTAAACACGGTCGAATCTTTCTGTAATAGCGTCTGTGGCTTGTCAACAGTTGTAGGTACAAAGCGCGCAAGCGTAGAAAGCCACCGCAGCGCTCACGGTAGCAGAATTTCAAAACGGCACTTACTTTAAAAACACGCCTCGTATATAAAACCAATAGTGTTTTTTATAGTACTATATTATTAGCTATAGTTCATTTGTAGGCGTAGCCTAGGTGGATAACAAAATTGGAAGGATTTTAGATAAATAGCAAATTGGTCAAAGCAAAATGTTCGAATTACTATTAATACGCAGAAAAGTGTATTCAGTATTAGTTTGTGCGGTCTAAATGTGTTATTCAATTATTCTTTTAAGTGCATATTAATCAGCAGTAAAAACACTAACCAAATTCATAAGACCAATAATACCAAAGATATTAATTTTAAACTCTATGAATAATATCAGAATTCTGAAATTAAACATCTTAGAACTTACAATATAACATTGAGACATTAACAAAGACCGGAATAACATCTGCTTCACTTGAAACACCCTCTTAAACTCAAGATCATCTCGACGAGTATGAATCTAATATATCATATTTATATTTATGACATAATTTAAACCGAAGAAAAAAGAATAGCCATACGCAACAAATTAATAATATCCCACCTCCGCAAGTATTAACTTGGCCAACTCCTCAACGGATTCGGTCAAGTTACCGGGCATGCACGGCTGGTACTGTGTTAATTGTGCTTTTAAGAACTCGTTTCTTGATTGGCGGTAGATTTTACGGTCTCTAGCGGCCGCCAATGAATTATCCGGTGTGGATACAATGAGACAGTCGTTTAATGAATGTTGATTATGTTTTCAGCGTTTTAGTTATGGTTGTTGATTTCTTCCCACAAAAATTCCATAGCGTTGCGATGTGTGTATACCTATGTCTACCGAACTTGGACTTTGGGGCCTTCTACGCTTGGCGTAGTGTGTTTGTGTGCGTCTGGTATATTGTATTTGTAGGTTGTTACATGATAGATATATCCGAAAGAAGAAAATACGCTGTAATGGAATACGTTTTAAAGTGACAACTAACAAATCGTACACCTTTAAAGTACATTAGTTAGTCCTTTTGCAGTGTTAGCATGAGAAATTGTTTCCCGACATTTCATGTACCTCGTTTCACCTTCGAAACGTTAATTCCTGTTTATTGGTTCCTAGAAAAGATTTTCGTAACATTTTTTCTTAACGTCAGAGTCCATGTAAGATAAATGAGTTCGAAATTAGATTTGCTGTTTTAAAACCAACCGTCACATGTAGTTTATATGTTTCCAAACGAGTATATTATAATGTTTATAGCGACATTAACCGACATCCATGTACAAGGTATCCTTATGTTAGCCAATTTGCATTATGCCTTTGCGCGAAACAAAAGTTTATAGTATTTCATCGCAGCAACCTATATTTTTAAATAAATGACTTATCTACATATACTACCGCTCATAAGTATTTGGGCATCTCAAATTTCAGGGTAAATTATTAAATATTTAAATGGAAATATTAAAATATGTATTTGGTACTTACAAATATACAACTTTAACAAATAAAATTATTTATTTAACCTAAATTTTAGATTCGTCTATGTGACCTCTTTTACTTTTAATGATTGTGTTGCATAATCGGGGCATCCTTGCAAATAATTTTAATAATGTCTCTGGAGTTATTCGAGCCCATACTACTTATAGTTTGTTTCGTATGTCACCTGCCGAAGTTGGAGCAGTTTTTCTTACTTCCCGATTGAGTTCTTCCCATAATAACTCGATGTGATTCAAGTCCGGGCTTTGGGTGGCCCGTTCATGATTGTTGGTGTTCCTTCCTCTTCCAACTGTCCTAAATATTGCTTGCATAATTTTGAAGCGTGTTTTGGGTCATTGTTTTGTTGGAATACAACATTCTGACCCAAAATTCTTACACCAGAGGGTATTGCATTTTCCTCTAAGATGCGTTTGCATTGCTCTTTTCTCGTTATGCTTTGAATTTTTGCGAGATCGCTGCGGATGTACCAGCAAAACAACCCTAAATCATTACTGAACCACCGCCGTGTTTGACGTTAGGGACTGCGCATTGCTCTAGTGCACGTTCACCTACAGATCTTACAAACACTCGTCTTCGCAAACTGAAAATCTCGAATTTGGATTCGGTCGCTCCACAATACTTTGCTCCAATCATCTACCGTCCAATTTCGATGTTCATGTGCCCATTGCAACCTCTCTTTCTTATTAATTTGGTGAAGTAAGGGCTTGCGCGTCGCAATTCGTCCGTGAAGGCCGGCTTTTTCCAGAAGGCGTTTAACCTTGGATACACTAATCCGCTTCGCAAATACAGTAAGAATTTACGCGAATCTTACTGATTAGCATACTATTCAGTAATGCTGCATTTAATTTACTAGAAGGACACAATCTAGGTATTGGAAAAATAAACACGGTGTTGCATAAAAAAAATTGAAATAGCATAAACCAAACAATGATTTCGATGGCCATCTTGTGAACATTAGCTGATATAAAAAAAATGTTGTTAATGTTCAGTAGGTTTCGATCCTTTTTTTTTTCCTCAAAAAGAGATCGAAACCTATTGAACAGAGACCTTCCACCTCATCGTTACTCCTGTATTTTGGATTTACTAGAGTAAAATGACTATTACGTGCTACATTAACAAAAGACTTTATTGTCGCGCCCTTTACATCTTGCATGGTTAGAATTAAAAACGTATAGACAGAAGAAAAACATATTTGACGAGAGGAGACGTATCGGCGTCTTGCTCTATTCTATGAGGGTGAAATGGACACGAGGTCAGACCTTTTTCGTTCCGTATACACTTCACGTGTTTAGTGTTAAACGGCAAGTAAATACATATATCTTTCCCCGAGAGTGGGATAAACAAGCATGGTAGAATTAGATTTATGCCCTAGGATGTATAACACGGGCCTCCGAAGCCCAGCGTGGTATTCTAAGCTTCATAACTTCTTTATCTTTAATTTTTTTTCTTCTAGCCCTTGTCTATGCCTCAATTGGATCTTCCTGTTGCTATTTCTAATTGGCGTTTGATCTATGTAATTTATAAGAAAATATTTTTGATATTTGAATTCTACCGCGTATTTACATTTCTCGGGCCTCGTAGGCCCGGTTTATTTTTGATTGATAATCGTTTATATTTACATCCAAAACTGTCTTTGTTTATATAATTTGTTGCTTCTGGCGTCAATGTACTGCATATTGCAATATTATTTGGAATAGAATGTTGTAACATGTAGGAACAGGTCTGCTTCTGCGCTCAACGGAGTTTGCAAGTTTCAACGGCGTATGCAGGTTTCAACACGCAGAAATGCACATCATATAAATATGCGAACGCATAAGAAAGACTTAAGTTGCTAAAATTTGCTTGAGGTTGTGGATGTTCGTTATGGCGGCTTCAAGTTCAAGAAAATCAACCGGGCAACGTGCAACAGTGAGGTATAGAGATCCCAATTACGAGGAAACCCTAATTCGGTGGGCAATTCGGTGGAATGCGATGAAGTTTTATCGCAAGAGCGAAACATCTGAAATTGAAAAACCTGGTCAAGATTCATTAGAAGCCAATTTAGACTCTTCAAATTCTGAGTCTGAAGAAGATGTAGCTACAGCGGAAGGCGATAGTGATAATCCCAACTGTTTCGCTTCTCCATCCGGCATCCAGTGGAATGAAGTTCCGCCAAGCTCTACGAAAACTGCAACACGTAACGTACTGCATTTAGCACCAGGTGTAAAAACTAAAGCAGTGTCCTGTGATACACCTGAAAATGCTTTCAAATGTTTTATTACAAGAACGACCTTAAAAGAAGTCGTCAAGTGCACAAACCTTGAAGCTCGAAGAGTAACTACAGTAAAAGACCAAGGATGGATAGATTAGCTCGGATATCGTATATATGCAACTTATTTTTACAACAATGCAGGTCATCTTTGGTGCCAAACGAAAGTGTTACCATTGGCGAGCAGTTACTCTCGTATAGAGGGAGATGTTCATTTATTCAGTAGATGCCAAATAAATCGTCAAAATACGGTATCAAGATTTTCTGGATGTGAGTCAGAATCAGGATTTCCAATTGATGGAATGATATATACCGGACGACAACTCAATGAACTTATCCACACAAATCTTGCTTCTAAAGTAGTGCAAACTTTAGTATGCAGCATCCACTTCTCTGGACTAAATGTTACAATGGATAACTTCTTTACAAGCATTCCATTGGCTAAATGTTTATTAGAAAAGAACCTAACAGTGGTTGGAACACTAAGAAAAAATAAGAGAGAAATACCAAATAAAATTAGAGATGCAAAGAACAAACCGGTCTACTCTTCTACATTTGGCTTTTATGACAAAATGACTATGGTTGGCTACATTCTTAAGAAAAATAGGTCAGTCATTTTGCTCAGCACCATGCACAATGACATGTCTGTAAATGAAAATGTTAAGCAGAAACCGGAATTAATATTTTATTATAACAAGACCAAAGGGGGAGTAGACGTAATGGATCAAAAACAGTCCAACTATACATGTAAAAGGCAAACGAAGCGTTGGCGCTTTTTTCTAATATGAACGTTGAAACCTGATTATCATAGGAATGTAACACACGCTAGACGACTATTTTTGAAGGAATTAGCTGAGCAATTGGTAATACCGCATATGATAAGGAGGTCAAAAGATCCGAAAATACCAAGAAATTCAATAAATTGTATGAACAAATTTATTAACATTGAAAATACTGCGTCTGATGCCGTTACAAATAAAAGGAAAGGATGCATGATGTGTCCCTCCAGTTTAGACAGAAAAAACAAACTAGTTTGTGAAAAGTGTCGCAATAATGTGTGCGACGAACATAGTGTAAGAATTTGTAAAAGTTGCCACTTTTGAACATGTATTTACATTTATAAGAGCTGTAATGTTTAGTTAGAGGTTGTGTTTAATCATTCATGATTTTTACGTGCACAAATAAATAATTTAAATATATTTCATGTTCTTATATATTTTTAACAGTGTAAAAAAACAACCGGGCCTGGGAGACCCGAAAAATGTTAATCTGTATATCCGAACACCCAAGCATCCTAGGGATAGAGTTGTTTTATGTTTCTCGCTCAGGTTCTCGCTCAGATTTATTCGGTCATTCGGTTGATAATGAGGTTACCTAGGAGCCCTCGAAACAGCTGTTCCGAATTAACTTAATTAATATTTTGTGTGGTGAGGAGTGTGCCGATACCTCGTGTTTTTTGCCATAATATGTGAATGTCTATCCGAGAACAGCAAACTATCGATATCCAAAAAATTATGAATTGTAGAAGTTTTAGAATTGAATCGGTTACTAATATCATTGTATTTAGCTAAAACACGCATATCTTTCGTAATAGCACCAAAAATGGGTAGCAATTTGCCTATTTTAGTTTGAACATCTTGTATATGCTAACATTTCTGGTAAAATTTTAAAACGTATTTATGTAAGATTATTTATAGACAACTGTCTGAGTTCTTTAAAATGCTAAAATTGCTTAATTGTACTCAATTAGGGTTGACATGTTTATACTATGTAATATATGAAACGAATTGAGCTATTATAAATGTCTTTACATATCATGTATTCAGTGCTCAAATTATTTTGAACGTCCGCTGTAACCGCAGTAGGCATGATTCAATATTAACAACGTTTTGTAAATGTTATTCAGTAACTATTATTAGCCATGTAATTAGTTACATTTTCAAATATATTGTATAAGCCTACCTACATACATATAATTTTAATCAACGGCGTTGATTTGTAGGCACACATCATTATACCACCATAAATATTTATTAAATTTTGCGTTTACTGCGATTTCATCGCGCTATCGATCAGGCAGCTTATTTCCATTGAGGTACCTATAATCGTGATTTATGTTATCGGGGACATTTCGATGTAATTAATGGAACGCAATGAATTTTAATCACTTATTCATAATGGGAATTAGTTGGCCGCTGATCGTTTAATTTTAGTTTCGTGTATATATCAAATATACATATACTCTTGTATGCATGTAATTAACCATCGAAGCGAGCTTTTATGTAATCCGCTTTTATCGCAAAACATTGAAAGGCCTCACACATTGAAAAAACTGTGGAATTGAATGCCTATTATTTTGGATATTCAATAGCGGGAAAATAACAAGGCTTTATAGAGAACATCATTTAGTTTCAAATATACGTGTACTCTTAGTGCCTGGATGGGAAACAGTTTCTTACAAACCTATATTTCACACTAGTTATTGTAACGTTATGTACTGAAAAAAAAATTCCGGTACCGATAACCTGCAATTTAATTACCGGTTATCCGTATCTTAATTTTCGTCGCAACATGTAGTTTTCGACAGAAAAGTAAATTTCATTGTAAAAATTTAGATAAAGTATAACACTTTTACCTTGTATTTCTCCTCCGTAAAAATTTGATAACTAAAAATTCTACATATCTACATGATGTTTACTGCTCATTATTACTACCATAATAAACATTTACTTTAGACTTATGTACAGGGTTTTTCATTGTATTTTGACCATTACTTATTTCCGTTACTATTGCGACTTCAAAAAAATATTTCAAATGACAGTTGTAGCGTTTTACCTTTACCGAATAGAAATGTAATAACTGTCAGAATTATGCTTTTTTTAAATAGAATACCCTATATAGTTCTTTATTTTTCGATAGTCTCCCATTTTCTGATTCCAAATATTATTATTATATATTATTACATTACATATATAGGGTGTAAAATTTTTTTTTTTAATATTTAAGGGGCATATATTACGATCAAAAGCACATAAAAAAGCCCTAATAAACATGGGTCCGCAAAACAACCGTTTTCGAGATAAGTGCAATTGCTTTTTCTAAATTTTTTTTTCATTTTTTAGCGTTTAGCGCTACAGAACACGATAATCACAGATGTTCGAGATGTCCTCCTTCCATTTCAACACAGGATGTACATCTTCTTAAGAAGGAACTCCGCACCCTTTCCAAAAAGTCCGGTTTTGCTTGAATTGTTTGGCAACATTGTTCAATTCACTGTTGCAACGCGGCAAGATTATTTACTGGTGTTTCGTACACTAAACTTTTCAAGTAATCCCAAATATAAAAATCTAAGGGATTTAGGTTGGGATACCTAGCAGGCCATGGACCTCGACCTATCCACCTCATATGAAATGTTTCGTTCAGGTGCTCCCTAACAACAAGCGTAAAATGCGGCGGTGCCCCACCTTGCATAAACCAAACATTCAATCTCCGATTTAGAGAGACATCTTCCAAAAGTTCGGGCAAGGTGTTTACCAGAAAGTTAAGGTATGCAGGACCTGTTAAACGTAGTGGCAAAACAACCGGTCCTAATAACTGATCTCCTAAAATGCCTAGCTAGATATTCAGACTGAAATGCTGTTGATGTCTGTATTCAAGAACACTGGCTATTGGCGCAAATTGAGCAACTCTACTTATAACAAAGCCATATGTAATACATTGCACGTTCTAACCTCCAAATAACACGGCCTGTATAACTCTATTTTCCATTTTCATGCAATAAATCCTTGCATTATATACATACAGTAAGTATTGATATAGATTGTTTACAATAAATAACAACTTCCTTTTTTTTCTTGGATACAAAAGTATGTACACATAAGCACTAATGCCACACAAATATGCCCATGTAATATGCATACGACAATAAAGAGTTGATGTTTTGTTCTAGCGTCAACGCCTAAAATATTTTAAGGAATGGGAGATATAATATTCTTATACGTACCGGAATTTTGATACCAACAAGAAAGTTTGGGTTTACTTTTAAAATGCTTTTAAAATTTCAGAATTTTTTAATTCTGAAATTGAAAGATCTATATTTGCATAATTATTAATAAAGTATAAAATTATAGAAAAAACATTGGACTCTTATCTTTATTATAGATAGTGTTTTTTTCGCTATAGAGGACAAATTATACTGTGAGTGCTCAAAAGACACCAGTTTAATAATTTTATATTTACACATAGACTCACGCAGATAACCCACAACAATATTTAACCTCACTTTCTATGAGAATTAGTTTGCCACATAAGAATGTTTGAAAAAATTAGATAATCATAATATGAAAAAACTTATTGTAAAATACCAGTCTAAAAACAATTGACAGATGTCCCTAAACAGTAGTAAATTTTTACCTATTTTCGAAACGAAAGCAATGCTAAACTTCGGTGGTTTTTTATGATTTACACATATTAGTAAATAAAAGGGAGCTAGTAACACAAATTTCAGTCACATTTGGTGGGGAGAGTAATTTCTAACAGAAAAGGTAAGGATTTCTAACATCTTTAAACAATTTTTGAATAAAATACTGCCAGGTCGAAAAATAATCATTAAGACGATTTAAAATTCTTCGATTTCACTAATTTCTATTTAAATATTTTTAAACTATTAAAATGTGTAGGTCTTTTTTTATTCCTTCTGTATGAAACTTATAACAGGCAATTTTGCGCTTTCTTGATTTCGTACTTTATTTAAATAGATCTAAATGTCCTATACACATGTAGTTTAAGTATAGAAAGTACCAATGTGTCCCCCAGCATTTTACTAGGCTCAGATTATCTCCTTCTACGTGTATTGTGCATAACATCAGAACAATAACTGTTTTTAGTCTAAGATTTACTAGTTTTAGAAATTTCAAAGTTTGTCACTTACCATCATTACAAATTTTAATAAAGTTTTGACAGTTCTGTTTGGAAGCTAAAGCTTGGCCCTGTGTATGTGTCTTTTTAGGATTTAAATTATCGTTTAGCGAGGTTTTAAAAAGTTGCATGAATCTCGAGTTAATTTTTAACGCCGACATTGACTGTCAAGGATATCAAATTTGCAGTTTGGCTAATTTTGTGTGATTGGAAGTACCTTACAATATTTCGAGTAAGGCAAATGCTAGCATTTTACCCAAAATGTCACCACTACGGCTGCTTCCACATCATCAAAGGAATGTTATTGATAAGAAAAGCGCCGTGACTTTAACGTTTTGTGTTCTGCCTTCCATTTTACTAAAGGAATGCACCCCAAGGCTTATACCGAAGCAATGTAAATAATTTAAAAGCAATTTGGTCTTACTTTTCAACTTTGAATATTCAACTACAATCATAATAGCCATCTGCCATTGTTGAACGAATATATTACAATCGAACAACCAATTTTGTAGCAATTCTGTATCAATTTGGGTAAAGACTATCTACATTTACGATAATTTCTAATAACGACTAAAGATATTAAGAAGTGAAAACCATTTGAAAGAAAACTCCTTATGTTTATACCGGAGATATGTATTTTTTTCGCTATATGAGGACTTAAACTTATACCCCTTTTCTTTCAATGTGTTTCTCAAAAAGACCACGTGTTAAAATTATTATTATAAAATAACATCACGCAGATAACCCTGTTACATATTCAAAATTTAATTTGCTCACCTTTCTATGCAGAAAATTAGTTTCTCGATAAACAATGTCCTTTGCAAAAAAATGTAGTATTCCATAGATATTGAAAAACTCAGTTGTAAAATTACCAGTACGTAAAAAATCACTTTTGATTAGATTTTAAACAGAAGTAAAATACTTTTTACGTATATTATTGCATGAAAACGCTAAAGAAAATGCATAAAATTCCTAGCTTTTTTTTTCACTGTATGTGGCCATACCATATTGAGTAAAATTAAAGTAGGGAGATGTCAATTCACACAATTTTCAGTAAATATTTTGCTGATTTAATAATTCTACAGAAAAGATAACGGATTTCTACCTGTCTTTACAACACATTTTCTGTAATAAAATACTCCACGTAATAAAAATTATCATTAAAATTTACATTTTCTTAGATTTTTTCTACAGTAATTTTCTTATTATTTAAATTAGTTTTCAAGTTTAAAACATATTAAAAATTTAGTTCATTGTCTATTTTTTATTATCACTTCTATCTGACAACGTTTTATGTATACGTAGGTAAGTTTGCTTTCTAAAAAATGATTCTTCGTATTCTTACATTCTTAAAAGAATCATCAAATGTCCTGGATGACACATTTGTAGTTCTAAGTATAAAACTACAAATGCGTCACCCAGGACATTTTACGGTTATTTTTTCTTCATAGGTGTAATTTGCAAACAATCAGTATCATACTGCTTATTAGTCATAAAATGATGTGATATTTTAGAAATTTTTTGAAAGTTGGTGTAATTTTCCCCATTATTACAAATTTTTAGGGAATAAATGTATTTTTGACTATTTCTGTTATGAGAAGTAAAAGCATGCACCGTGTATTGTGTTTGTTTAGTGAATTTAAATTATCGTTTTAAAGCGTAGCTTGCTCTTAAAAAGATTGCTGTAATTTGACATTTCTGCGAGGTGATATTTTTTAACGCCGGACTTTGCCTGTAGTGGTGATTCAAATTCTTGTCGAGTTTGGTTAATTATTTATGTTGATGATTAGTAGTTAAAGTTGTACCTTCTAGTCAATAATTTCGCCAGTAATGGCAAATGACAGCATTTTAAGGCCAAAATGTCAACCATACTGACGGGTGTTCTTCCATCATCGAAAATAATCTTAAATTATGAATGTTGATTGATAATGAAAAAGGGAGTGATTTAGAATCGTTTTCCAAAGCTATCTGCCTTCCTATTTAATACAAAGCATATGCACCTATGTTGGGTCCTTGTATAATAATAAGCAAGTCACGAAGCGTATCTATATAACTTTATTATAACCTTGATTATAACTATTATTATAATTATTATTCTACGATGTATTCGTTACACTACGGCTACTACTAGGCATGGCTACTGCGGCTCTATGCTTGGCATTATGGGAAAATCATCTGCGCCGATGGCGCGTAATTCAAAGGATATAACAACCCACAAGTGGTAAAACGAGATCAATCAATAAAATAAATTTAAAAATCTTTGTTTTACTCTACTTTTGTATATATTAAATCAACCTCAAACTCTATAATAGCACATCTGCCCCATTTTTCTGATAAATCGAATGCATATTTACATATCTTCGATACAACCGAACATTTGTAGCAGATTCTTATCAACGTTTCGGACCAGAAACGCATCGTATCTACCATTTACGACAAGCCAAACGCTACGCCCAGCCATATATTACAGAAAGTTGACAACACATCTGCTATGAACTTAAAAATATCGGTGTTAGCCCTCGTGAGAATGTCATAACATTCCTTTCGGATGACCTTCTTCCCTACCGGGAGGAATATTGCTTTCTGCGACGCTAGTGAATGAAAATGCAAGCGATGTTTATCGAAACTATTATTGCTTGGACCTTGTGAGTGCTGTTCGTGGAGAAATAGTGGTATTTGGAATAATAGGGGAGTCTTTGTTCGTGTTGAAGAAGGTTAGAGGTGCTAATATAGATGTATTTTGGGGAGATTTTGTAAGATTTACGTACACTCCTATTATACATAGTTCATATTAAGCGTTTCAAGAATAGAACTTCTTATTAGAATGGTAAAAGCATCAATATATGAATGATTTAAAGCAATATCTATCGTTTTTTGAACGCTAATATTTAGCTGTAAGTATTTAATACGTATTCAAGAAAACCGTTCAAAGTTTAATACGCTTAGTGCTGCCTGTGTGTTCTTACAATACTTAAAAGGTAACTATATACTTCTTAAGTATAAATTGCTGGATAAATGTGGCTCCCAAATTCTATCAACAAACTGTTTTTTCGAAGGAAGAATCAGGTTGCGAAACAGCTTAAAGATAATTAAAAAATACAAAATTAACAAACAAAGTTTTCGGTAACATTAAGGAAAAATCTGATTCTAATAAACAAGTGCATTTATTACCTAATTACAACTGCAATTCACTAGTAATTTCCTTTCCTGACATTTTTGTGCGAGTCAACTGGACTGATTGGAACTGACCACAATTGAACACAACCCAGCGGAATCGTAGCCAAACGGAACCGAGCACAACTGAATATAGCCAAACGGAACCGAATAAAATTGAATGTAGCCGAATGGAACGGAACAGAACCGAATGTAACCGAACGGAAACGAATATAAGTGAACATTGTCGAACGTAGCAGACTGGAACCGAACAGAACCGGATATAGCTATGCCCAGTGTTATTTGAAATGCATTGTACAGGTCATGTTTACATTTTTGTTTCATTCTAATACCTCTCATAGTTTTAGAGCAAAACGATTTTTATGTTAGGCGTTCTTTCTCTCACATCTCCAGCATGAGTGATGTAACGGGCCTGAAACGTTGTGCCCGGGTGTGTTGTATGAGGACAAGGGCAATACATAAAAACTAACGGTAAATAATCGCCACACGTTTGAGCAAAAATGTTCGATATGTTCACGAAAATCTCAAATTATCTCAAAAAATATTGAAGAATGTTGATATGAATTAAAAAGCAACATCCAAGAACGTACCTGTATATTTGGGCATAATTTTATGTTGAGTAGAACTTATCTCTGAATATCCTTTATTACAAAACTTTTTCTCTAAATTGCTCAGGAAAGGAATTATCTTTCGTCAACGCACGGGCTGGACACGCTGCATATTTTCCACCCTCCATTTCAAATTTTTTCCATATATTTTCAACTCAACACCACTCACAGCCGTCTCTCCGCTCCACATACAAACTGTGGAAGTTTAAGAAAACATAGAAATCGGAAGATTTATCGAGCTCTAACTTTTAATTACGTCTACGAGAAACCAGGTACTCCACACCGCATCGTAGATGCCTCCAACACGCCGCATTAGCTTCACCATTATAATCGCGTAGGTGTAGCCTTTCGGGACCTCTTTATATGGTAATTCGGGAACGTGGAGTGCCAATATGTACGTTACACGCGGAGGCAATGATACGTTTTCAAAACGTGCAACGGTTATTTATTCAACTGGTCCTCTGCGCGGCGTTAATTGCTCCCGAAAGAGAAGGACCTCTTCGCCGACCGCGGCGATGATTAATGATCACGTAATTAATGACTTCTTAGTTTTAAATCATTTAAAAAAAGTATTAACCATCTGTATAAAGAGTGTATGTGTGTACATTATTCGTGAAAGGTTAATACGCGACCTAGGTTGTGATTTATTGTGCGAGCTGATTTTGTGCTGTTAGACAAGGAAAAATTAACACGTGAATAGTTCAGAAAACTTCCACGGGAAAATTTACGATCTAAAATTAGTATAGATGAAGTTAGAAGCCATTTTTCTTGCAAAGTTCTCATTTCCCTATCATATGTTATTATTAAAAGAAATTGTTAATTGATCACAAAATTGGTTTCTGATGTTGTATCGATTGCGTTGCTGAAATCCTACTTAGCTGGCAGAAGGCATTGTGTGCTTTTGCAACTTCTGAATATGGATAAGAACGTTCGATACATGACCAATCCTCCTATCCTTGAGTTCACATATTTACATTGCCAATGCATTTCAAATGGAATAACTACAGAAGTTAGGTTTCAATGTGCTAATGAAATTTTGGTGCACACTTGTAAGAGGTAGAGTGTTGAATGACTACTACAGAGCCTTGATTTGTTGGACATTTATGTCGTATGTGTTTAAAAACGATGAAGTTCCTTGAAATTCGGAATACCATAAGAAGAAAAGTATACGACTTCGTGAACTTCACCAGTGATTTACCTTTTTGTTAACTAGTGAATACCGAGTTTTCCCTCTTATCCTCTCATCCGTTGTACAAGTGACTTATGCTTCTTCTCTACTAGAAAACAAAATACTTCTCTTTCCGGAAATATGGTATAAATTTAGTTTCTCTCTGAAAATATGGTGTACATTTATAATATATAATTCAAGTTAAGTAAAACGAGTCATACAACTCAATTAATGAAGCAAGTTTTAATTGAATAAGGATTTAGCTTCCTCTAGCATTTTGAGAATAAGCCATCATAACTAATTCTAAATATGTTTGCAGCGTTAGGAACACATAAATAATCATTTCCTTACATTCTGCTGCAGTAACAGATTTTACATTTCTGCTATCAATGTTCCTTGAGCTCTTCTTTTCGAGCTTCGTTCACTCGCCTCTTAATAAACAAAAGGCTATAGGCTAATTCGTTTAATTGCTTTCGACATGGATCATAACGTGGCCTTGCTACGGTTGCCATAAATATCTACTTTGTTATACGTTCTATGAGGTTCTCTTCTATTCAATATTATGTAATAACGGAGATCTTCAAAATGTTTGCCTGGTCCTACATTTTACAAGCGAACTCATTTATTTTAATTAGAAGTTAGATTGAACTAATTTATTGTCTGTTAGAAAAAGGTTTCACTGGATTTGATATACGTTTTGAATCATCTTCTCGAGGCTACGAATCAATCCTAGACGATTGAGAGAAATCTTCTTGATTTTGGCTAACTTTCCAGAACAATTCTTCCATTTTCTTCCTCATTTCTTCTCTTTACTTGAAGAAACATCCGCACATTTTGTACTTTCACTATGTTATATTTTCGCCGCAGTTGGAAGCAATCGAACGAGTTACTCCAAAATTCACGTCAATGTTCCAAATGCTAATCTCTCTTGCGTTGCAACAAACTCTCTAAGAAGCCATTACGCTTATTGATTGTGAGTTGCTTCGAGTTCAAGGTTTTTCTTCAAAATGCACTTACATTTTGATGAAAATTTGCCACACCTGGTGCAACATCGTTTTTCTACTAAGCGCAGTTTTTTACTTACTATTCGTTAATCTTGAATATATTTTCTTAATGTCCAGCATATTTTTGGGCGAACGGAGTGCCATGAACAGAAGTTACCGTCTTTCATTGATTTGTTTTACATGCTAATTGTAGCGCAATAGAAACAGAGGGGAAAAAGAACAGGGGGGAGGTGCTCGAGCAACGCTCCTAGACAACATGGAAGAAATTGTAGACCTACCTAGGTGCTCGTAGTTTTCCTGCTAAATCCCCACTAGCCAATGAACAGGGGTGAGTTCAAAACTAACAAAAATATGCGTCACCCATTTGAATTAAGGAAAACTAGCCACGAAAAACGAGAGCACGAGGTGTAGGTGGGTAGGGAAACAAAAATTGTACGAACACTTTTTCTTTCGCTTTCTTTAATAACAAAAAGAGAAAGAATGCTCATGAACACACCTAGTAAAATATGTAAAAAACAAAAATATTGTGTACCAAAAAGTTACGAGCTGAATATAAGTAAAAGGTTCGACGTTGGTGACCACTACGTGCAACTTCACATTCATATAAATATAAATCGATAAGACATTAATTATTTTTATCGAAAACCATTGTTAAAAAAAGAAAAAATATTTAAATTACCAAAGGAAGTTTAGTAAATTTCTGATGAAGATTATGGTTAGGATAAAAAAAAGCATATCGATACATTAATTAGGACTAAAGTTAAATAAAATAGAGTTACAAGGAAAAGATTAAAATTTAGGCAAAAATACTTGTAAACTAAAAAACTAAGGGAATTACAAGTTCACTTATCTGGGGTCGAGCAGCAATTAATCGGCACCGGTCCTGTCCCTGGTTGATGGGATGCAAGATTATCGGCGGGCATACGCAGCTAAAACTCTACCCTTTAGTGGAACTCGGCAATGCTAAGTTTTAGCATATACCAAAATAAAAAACCCTAAAATGTGGAAAATAACGATCTATAAGCATAAATCTAATAAAATATGATTACCTCAAACGGATGGAGGGTTCACTTACGGATGAACGTTGATTTTCAAATGAAAAGAATGGCGTGCCGTCGTGTAAACTAATACATTCGACAGTGTCGGTATTCGATACAGAAAATACTGAATTCAACAACAATCCACAATACTTCGTACTGCAATTACCAGGAAAATCTTCATATCCTACAATGAGTAGAGGCAAATTGCCACAAGAGGGTCTTCGGTAAAACGTACCTTTTACATAGTTTGACGGTCGCCACCAGAAGGAGAACGAAGTTAATTACGAATCAAAGAACACCGTATATACTAATCTAATGAACTTATGTGAATTTAGGTACAAGAAAGGAACCAAAAGGAAAGTGAAGCGAAAGAAAAACGTGATGAAAATTGCTCAATAACCTGCCATAATTGAAATTACCAAAAACAAATTAATCAAATTTTAAATATGTCATTAATAGAAGTTATACATTTTTAAGTATATTAGAAAATAAATTAGAAAAGATACCGCAGCGACATCTATTGTAAACATAAAACAACCCCTGACAGTAAAAATAGTTATTTATGTCACAAGGGACGCAAGATCAAGACGAAGACGAGGTCTGCAATATATCCGAGACCGCAAAAGCACTGACGGCCCGAGTGGCACAATATTTTTCCTACTACCGGCCCAAAATTTCGAAAAAATCAGCATTTTACCAGAATGGACTATGGACGTAAAATTCCTTTACATTCTATGTATTTAATGGAGGAAAATATAATTATTTTAATAAAACAGAATTTGACACGTTACATAATGCATAACCAATCGTTTATATAATGCTGGAGGAGGCATCAATCTAGCAAATTGTTTTTAGAGCTAAAAGAATAGAAAGACCATATCTTAAATTCCTTGAAGAATTCTATACTTCCGTTAATCTAGCAAATTGCTTCTGTTAGAAGCTAAGAAGAATTAGAAAGACCATATCTTTTAATGCCAAACTTATCCCTTACATTTTAGTGTATTCATAATGAATTAACCCTGCAAAAAATAATTACTTTGCGTATAAATATGTAATAAATAATATCCTCCATTATTAGTCCAAGCCGAAAGAATGTGGAACTTAAACAAACGTAGTATCCTTATAAAATATAAATTTTACTATCATTTATTTCCCCTCCACCTCCAAAATGAATTAATTCATCTAATAAAAAGTCAAATTAATCGTCTAAATTTTGATAAATGATCTTTACGAAGTTCTTTGTTTTTGTTCTTCCCATTCGTCTTTTAGCCGATCCTACTATTCGAAAGGGTGGTCTGTAACCTGCTACGTTGTCCCGAATAACTAAAGCGAAGAATGAAAAGCAAGAAACAGGAGACAAAAAGAAATGAAAGCAGCAAATTTTAATAAACACATAATGACTTCCGTAATTAACGTGGCCGAATGTGATCGCAGGTGGTGGTCAAATTTACACGGTAGTCATGGTGGAACGTCAATGTCTGGGACCCCCTGTAACTCTGTAAAGAAAAAAGAAGCGACCTACGATGAGAGAGCCAAAAGAAAGAAATAAAAGCAAAGGGAAATTAAAAAAGAAACGTGGAACAGGTACATCGGAGTGTATAGTTTAATAACGTATAAGGCTTATAGCTCTTATATGTATAATGTGTGTTTGTATTTTATTATAAGTGTATGTACAAGAGTCTCCGGGATATTGTCGATGTGTAGATCGCAGATAATTTTTGAAAAACGAAAAAGCTACAACGTAACGAGATACGTCGGACATCATTTATAATAGACGTCAATGGCAATAAAGTTTACATTGTGAACGGTTTGATTGATACCGGGGGAGAAAACGTCGTTGGTCTGTTGGATAACGGTCCCGGCGATATCTAAGAAACCTTCTTTACCGACAGGATATTCATATGCACATGTTTGTGTACAGTAACCACCATACAAAATGTCCCATGTAGCTATGTATATTTTTAGAATTCTATACTTGCTTTACTAGAGTACCAAAAATACACAGTGTGGTCTACTTAAAATAAGATATAATACCAACAATATTTTTTCATAACAATACGAATAATAATAATAATAGGAATCAATGGAATAACAGTTAGAGATTAAATTCCCATCGGTCATAAATGCACTTTTCCATCAGGTAACTCCATGACATGGAAATTGCAACACCAAAAAGGGGTGCAAATTTTTTGACTAGACAGAAACGTATAACTATTCAAACGTAATAATTGATTATAATTTGAAAGAAAAAGAACAAAAGATCGACACAATCAATGTGTTGGGCTCACCCATTAGTTTCGCACTCCCTCACTTTTCGTGGCATTGATTCCAGTAGGTGGTCGATGTCCTCCTGGCGTATGGTGTCCCAAACAACCTGCAATTCATGCCGGAGAGCATAGAGTGTTTGTGGGAAATTCGCTAAGTTCTTCAGTTTTCTTCTCATAATATCCCACACGTGTTCGATTGGCGAGAGGTCGGGAAATCTGGGTGGCCACGGCACAATACTGATATGCGCCTCGAACCGGTTTAGAAAAGTTCTTGCTACGTGGGGACGGGCATTATCCTGCCGAAAAAGTGAGTCTTCGAGCTGCTGAGGATACGGAAGAATGTGACGTTCATGGTGCTTCGGATGAACACCAACTGAGACCTATTTCCATATGCTATATTACGCCATACCACAACTACCACGGCTCGGTGTACACGCCTTTCAACAGAAAATTGAGTATGGCGGCGTTTCTCACGTCTTCGTCTGACTCTCATGCAGCGATCTTGCATCCCTGCATGAAATCGAGAATCAACACCGCACACCGCCCTATGACACTCTATGTTCCAGTGCATTCGTAACCTACATCACTCCAAACGATGTTGCTGATGTTGAGCGACTTGTTGCGGTGTCTTGTTTGGTAGTTATGCGTGGCAGCGTTTGTCTTAAACACCCTCAGAATGATTCTAAAGTATAGGCAACGTTTGTAATTGTGTATTATAAATGCTGTTCTAAAAATCGGCCATTTCCCGAGTATGCGAAAACACGCGATCGTGGTGAAACAAGCATTGTTTTTGTAAAATACAGTTTCATCTTCCAACATAAGCTCCTTGTAAGTCACTGTCACTTGTACACTTTCCCAGGGATGCCCCCATCTCCTTAATCCGTCCAAATAGTTGTTGGCATTTTGTTCTGCATGACAGGCGTTCACGAATGTAATGACCTCCTCATTCGATGAAATCCCTTGTCCTCTGAGCGAAACCTTATGGATGGGAGAAAAGGGTGAATGGTATATCAATTTGAACCTCAATTCTTGAATTTTTTCCATGGCGATCATTGAAGTGCGAGACGGTGCGATGCCTTGGTGGTACAAAACTTTCTTTTCTTCCGCAATTTCTGCCTTCAGCTTGTCAAGTAATGATGCGCGGAATGTCCTCGTTATTGTTTTTCCTTTTTCAAGATTATTGATTAACACAACTCTATGATCATCCCAAAAACCCGTCGCCATAACTTTTCCGACCAATGGGACCATTTTCGAAAGTGTATCGATGCATGCAAGTTTCATCGACGCTAAAACTCCGACTTATTTCGTTTAAACTGCTTCAACAGGGCTTTGGAAATGTTAATTCGAACGCGTTTTTTGATCCTGAGTGAGCAAGCGTGCCACCCAACGCGCGATTACCTTTTTCATGGCCAAATCTTCAGTTAATATATGACAAACACGTTCTTTTGAGATGACCTAGAGGGATATCAGCCCTCTAACTTTAATTCAACGGTAGTCTAGCACCATTTGGTGAACAATATCGGAACTGGTTACAGTTTTGGGCCATCCTGGATGATTATCAGCAACCAATTTGATATAACCACGTTTAAATTAAATGTAGAGTCCCCGTAAATACCATCCACTCGGCTTTATGTAGTTTGCGTAGACGCATCGCCCTCCAAATGCAAGACGGCTCGATGTTCGGTTCTTTCTATTTTTACAGGAAACGCAAACATTGACTGACACAAACGACTGTTAAATAACAACTGAGCGTCCAACATGGCTGAAATGTTGGTAAGCATCTTTCAACGCATGCTCAATTACATTACCAGAATATTTTTGATAAGTAACGCCATCTTCATGCTGCACAATGAAAAAGGAAGAAAAAAGAAACCATCCTCCTCCCTAGTGATGCTAGAACTAACCGTCTTTTAAAGAGAAGATTAAGCCTTCTGTTCAATTCCTGAGTAAGTACACATCAAGGAAATAAAATACTTTTTAATTCAAAGTTGTTCAATCGGGATAAAATATCTTTTTATGAATATCGGGAGCTTAACTGAAAAGGGAAATAATATGTAATGTATAACGTTACCACTTTGCTTTAAACCAATGGTAAGAAAAAAAGCAATTACCATGACTTACTTTATTACAAAAAATAAAATTGGCTTATCTACGAATTATATACATTCAATGATTGGATGGAGATATGTCTAGGTTTAGCCTGTATGAGTGTTCTAAGCCCAAGACATTATATGCGATAGATACTGTACACAAGCAACATTTCAAAGCCGACTGAATAACGTTTGATACAACCTGTCTCGTAGTTCTCGTGTTCGAATCCGGCCTATGAACCTACCGATTCGGCTGTTGATTAACCGGATAAATTGAATTAAGTCTCGGAATGATAGACAATCGGTCCGGTGCATTAGCGCCTCTCCGAAGAAGAATTCCCGTCTACCTATACGATAAGACGTCTAAACAAACGAATTAGCACCTCTGCGCCGATGAATACGTGCTAAAAGTTATCCTAGTAGTCTGGGTCAATATTTCAATTAGCGACTTTAATCAACATAATCCCGTAGATGGATAGGAAAGATAGGCATAGACAGTCAGACCAGAAAAAAAAAACAGTAGAGTGTTGTGTTTCTTATCTATATGCGTGTAGGAAGGTAGAAAATTATCTTCCTGGATGATCTTGGTGTTCAGAACATAAAAAGCAAGCCAGATATTACAATTGTAAGGGTATATTTTAACTATGAAAAAAAGGTACAGCAATGCTAAATTTCTTTTACCAATAAACACCTTTATGGAAAAAAATTGGCAATTGAAAGTTCACAAAGAATGGTTGGAAATGAATAAAAAGAACCTCAGGTTTTGGTCGAATTGTTGAATCCTAGAATTTCATCTAAGAATCTTTAACATTCAAAAATCAACAATAAATTTATTTTCTAAGTATATATACAGTGTGTCCACTTAATTTAGCTGCATATGGAAAATTTTGTTATTATTAATTTTAGGGAAAAAGTTCGGCTTTCCGAGAAAATGATACTAGCACATTCAAATTTGAGATAGCATGTACAGGGTAGCCACAAATGGGTACGTCGCCTCGGTGCGTTGCCAAAAATTTTCGAATTTGGAAATTTTGACTTCAGATTCATAAAGATCATAATAAAGTAATCCTGTAAAGTAGTTTTCGTTTTTCGATATATCGAATAGTTTTCGAGATATTCGACTTCGATTTTAAAGTGGCTTTTCTTAATTGCTGCAGCTTCTGTCGGATTGAATTTTAAAACTACCTTCTTTACTTGATCAAAATATTTGTTGTAGTAAAGCGCAGCCTGCAACCATGTTCCCCATCGTGTAACAATCGGCTGTGGTGGTTCAGGTAAATCAGGACACAGTTTGTGAAATAGTCGGGTACGTTTCGGGGACTTTAGAAACACTGCCTTTGTACTAGCGATTAATGCATTTACTAGTGGAAAACATGTAGGAATCGTTTGTGGCCCAAGATTTAGAGTGTGGATTTTACACGTTATATGTAAGAAGTTACCACTGTGTTCTTTAGAAGATCGGCCCAAAGAACGCATGTTTGCGGCACCATCACTCATAAACATTAAAAGTTGCTTAGTTGAAACTTCAAATTTGTTCAATGGGTTCAACACCACCTTTAAAATCTCATCGGCAGTACAATTTATAACTCTTTTGGAAGCAAATAAGAAGGAGGATGACGGTCGATGTGGTTCCATTGTACGTACCATTACATTAACCACAGAATATTTTTGACGATCTGTTGTTTCGTCCACACACAACCACAGTTATCTTTCAGTTCC
Source organism: Dynastes maya (assembly GCA_029619315.2). Lineage (NCBI taxonomy): Eukaryota > Metazoa > Arthropoda > Insecta > Coleoptera > Scarabaeidae > Dynastes > Dynastes maya. Next base: position 25,451,289 of record JAROYE020000008.1, read on the forward strand.
GCTTTCATTCTTTTTTCTATATGTTCACAAGCAAATGGCACTACATTTCGTATCGATGTCTGACTAGGTAATTTACAGTCCGCATATTTATTCCAGAAGGAGACAAATGCTTCTTTGTCTAGTAAACGAAGCGATAGATTACATAAAATAAGAGTAACACATAAATCCAATGTACATTTTTCTTGGTCTCGTATGCCACTTTTTGCAGAGGAATGCTGTTTGCTTTCGATGTGACGTTGACAATGGCTTCTGGACCAACACATTAAAGGGATTTTACAAACTAGAGATTGAATTTTAGCGCCATCAAAAATTAAGTCCGGCATGTTCACTATAAAGTTTTTAACTGTGTCTGCCATTGGTCGTTTTCGCGACGCACCTAACTGCGACATTTTTAAAGCAAACATAGACGTACAATTACGAAATAAGTTACGACAGCCTACATATACACAGAACTACTCGCACACAGCATCGATTTAGTACTGACACTGTGTACGCGTAAAATAAATAATCGCCGACTCCGCACCACATATCTACTACACTGACTGTTACCGCTGTTTGCCCAGACTAGCCATATCTATCTATTGTTAAAAATATGATTTTGTAATTTTTAGTTATACGCACTCTGAATCTTCCTCCCGACTAAAAAGTCGAATATCTCGAAAACTATCCGACATATCGAAAAACGAAAACCACTTTACATGACTTTATTATGTTCTTTATGAATCCACAGCCAAAATTTCAAAATCCGAACATTTTGAATACTTATGTATAAATATTCGATAGCAAAGCGCGTTTATTGAATATACATAAAGGGCACAGTATATATTTGTACGTCATCCAGCAACCATATTGAAAAAGAGTTTGACAGCTTCCTTGACATCCTAATATGTTAGCAACATAACCTCTAAACCATCCAGAGGTCATGCAGAGTTATGTTGCGATATTCACATCAAATGCATAGCATGCATAATATTTAGAAGCACCGCGATTTCATGATGGTTTAATGCAATCCAACCATAATTTGAAATACTGAAAGATCCGACAATAAGGCGATTATTTTTAATTACGTCAGAAGCTAACGTAATTAAGGGTAAAAATTAAATTACTCCCAACGCAAGCTTCATTATAACGCGATAATCTGCCAGCATCGCGGCTTATATACAATAACAATTCCAGCATTCCGTGCGAACGCCAATTACTTCGCTCTGGACTTTTGTTCTACCGGTTATCGTCAGCTTCTAGGAATGTAGGTAGCTCGCGAGGACCAGATAACATTCTTTACGCTGGATATTGCACCCGAAGGGCTCGTACCGACACCGTGGCATCATCGGCCGTGCGAATACACCTCCCTGTACGTATAGCCGTCCTATTTCCTTCGTCAACATATGAATTCCGAATGTGGAAGAAGCAAGTATCAGCGTGGAATATAAACACTTTCGGTGTTTCAGCGGAAAATGTTGATATTTTTACGTGTAAAGGGGAAAATGTAAGTGCTTTCAGCTGGCTAGGAGATGGGGATTGCAATGTAGATGAAAATATGCATGGAAATTGCTTTAGGAAACTAAGCTTTCTGTTTCCGCTAGTCAACTAACTGCTAAATTAAAAATATCTGTCCTGTGAATCGCAGTGGTGATATTAACATTTACTTCACTATTATGAAAATCAACACGTTCTTCGTATCTTTGTAGCTAATGCAATATTAACTTTTAAAGTACTACGCTATATGGAATACCTAAGCCAATCGTCTAGAAATTGACAGCAAACCAGAGAAAATTGATTCAAAATTTACCCATATTACTTTGAAGCACCATGCTATTCCCAAAGCATTGTTTCTTTTGGATTGGATCTAACTCCATGGTCCAATCCACAGCATTCGAAGAATTATAGACTAACAACGTGTACGTTAAGATTTAGGTAACTATTGTTGTTTGAAAATTTCCGCATCACTATGTGAAATCATTTAAGACTGACTTGCCCAAAAAGATGAATAGGTAATTTAAATTGGCAAGTTATTCATTAAGAAAGTTGTACGAGGTAGGCGTCATAAATCCTCGGCCTGACAGGCTTATTCAAGTTCGAGCGTTTTCAAACTGCGGTACGTGATAGCTGCATATGTGCGAGGCCTACACGATTTATATTACGGTTCGTACGATGAAAATGTCTCATGTAACGAAAATTAACTACTGCGGGGTCACAAAATTTTTAACAAAAGTGGGGCATACGCCTAATCACACTCAACAACGTTTGAACGGCGGTTATGGTAATTTATTTCCTTCATGTTACACTAAAGAAATAGGCAAATGTTTCCGTTTGGAGCAAGAATCCCTAGAAGGTGATAAGCGGCCCATTCGGCTAATTGAACTGATAACGCCACAGAACATTTCAATTATTGAAGAAATGGCATTAGCTGTCAATAGAACATATGAAGCGTCTTTGCTGCATAAATTGAGGGACAATATTCGTGTAAAACGCCGAGGAAGATTGACAAAAGGTGTTCGATTATTGTGTGATAATGCACCCGTCCATACTGTCGCCATTTCTCAAGCTGCCATCCGGGAATGTGGCTTTCAAGAACTAGAACATCCACCGTGTAATCCAGACATGGCTTCAAGTGATTATTTATTTTCTCATTTAAGAACCATAGGGGACATCGTTTCAAGGACGATAGTGAATTACAAGCAGCTGTAATACAACATGTTGGGCGAAAAACTTTGGATTATTTTTACAAGGATATAGAATTATTAATTCTTTTTTATTAGTTTATTTTTTCTATATTAGGCCGAGAACTTATGGCGCCTATCTCGTACATGTCTTATTGAATTTATGGGTAGAAGATGCGATGATGTAAGTCGCGTATTCAAACACTGCAATGCTTTTATAGTGAAGCGTTACCATAACACTTCACTAAAACTGGACCCAAATTTCTAATCTAAAATACTATTTTTACACTTTTAAACACACGGTAAATTGACCGCAGTAATACTTGACTTAACATTAGAACAGCCAGGTTATGGCCGATTTTTGGTCATAATACCGTCAAATTGACGGTTTTGGCTGTTCTAGTGTTTACAAGAAATAAGCTAAATTGAATAAGACGTGTTTGTTTTTGTAGATTTTTAAGCCTTTATACTATTTTAATTGTACTCTCGTTGACAAGCACAATGTCCTCTTATCCGAGCACCTGATCACAGCTTACCGTTCGATGTCGACATATACGCATATCCCTGCGCAATAAACTGTGATCAGGTGCTCGGATGAGCGGTCATTTATGTTTTTAATAAATTTTATATTATCAAAATTATGACTATTCCCATGCATATGTAGGGCAACACTATATTTGCTAAATATTCTAAATTTAAGCTAAATCAGATGCTCTTTGTACTTAATTCTGGATATGTTTATTTATCCAACATATATTTGATCACGATCTTCACATGACATTTTATAAATTACTGATCTATTCACAGCTTTTAGGGTCTCCTAAAGAGTTTTTGAGGTTATTATGTCATGAAAGAACAACTTTGCGATCAATTTTTGAAAAGATTTTTTTGAAGACCTTTCGTTTAACTTCGATAAGGGTAATTTAGCTTGTTTCTTATTTCATTTGTGCCTACATTTCTAACTTTTATTTTATCCTTATGCCCCCTAAAAATAGATTTTAGAGAGAGTCCCTTAAAATTAGCAATTATGGCAAACATTAAAATATCGGTACACTTCTCGCCACACAAGAATTGTGTGTCAGTTGTGAACCGCACAACCGGATGATGTGAGAAAAAGGTATAAAATTCTTACATGCTTTATTTTACCCCTGCTCTAAAAGATATATAAATACCGCCTACATACCCTAAAACATGCGAAATACAGGTTATTAAAGGGAAGAGTTCTTGCTTGTAGTGCAAAACATATACATGTGTCTGTTTTACATCAAAAAATTCATTATAGCTGAGTGGCTAGGGGACCTTTTTCCTTGTTTAACAGATTTTCATTATTTTTCATGTAAATGATTTCGTCTAATTCTCGCGGCAAGTTACGTTGTTGATTAATTTAAGGTTTTCTAATTCAATATTATGCCCGGTTTCGTTTATATGCTATGCTACACTTGACGATTCGATCCTTCCATAGAGGTAATGAGCTATATGTTCTTTGAAACTTGTGCCTCTCGCCCGTTTCACCGCATGCGAGTTTATAAATTCCCGACCTTTCCTTCGTATCCGGTTTATCTTTCGGATTGGCTAAAAGGTTTCTGGGTGCATTTTGCGAACTCAAAGACGTTCATATCTTGTCCCCTGAAAACTTTACTAATAGTTATCGATATTCTGTGGAAGGGAAGTTTCACAAATTGCTTATCTCGGGTTTCTGCCGGAATTAAAGTCAGAGTTTGTTCATAATACCTACGTTGGACTTTCTTAAGGATGCGATCGACATCTATAGTAATCATGATGACTTCTTCGAGTTCATTTTGATACCTGTCTTTAATTAAGGCAAACGAAGTATCAAAAAGTTAATAGCAGACAGTTTGTTGTCATGAGTGATTAGAATGCTGTAGTAATCTTATTGTATTTTTCTTCTTCATGGATAAATGTAATTGAGGGGAATTTTTAATTTAGCTGTTCCAAAACACCTGTTATTTCAGCATGTGCTAATGTCAAAGATCCAAAATATGTCGTCAACGAATCTCATCAAAAGCCATGGAAGATTCGACAAGGTATTCTTTCAAATTTGTCCATGAAGAAATTAGTCGTAAAAGAAGAGAGGTTGTCATCCATTCCCGCTCAGTATTATTTTTGTTTTTGTTACTGCAATTTTTTATCCCAAATTGTAGATCTGGCATTAATTATAGCATGCAAGTTTGCTGATTGCCTACTGTAGCCACATTATTAAATTTGGCATTGGCAACCTGGGACATCTCTAAGTGAACACGTAAAGAAGAAAGATCAACTTAAGTAAGTTCCCCTTTAGATTCTATTACGTTACTTTATATTAACTATCCTATTGCCTTTTACGGTTTCTCCCAAGTTTCTATCCCTTCTCTTGGCATTGAAGGTTTCTAACTTTATTAAAAGCCATCATCGTCTTCGCTATTAGAATAATTAACAAGAAAGTTTCAAAGCGTTTTTCCAATCCCTTATAGATCATTATTTTCAATTTCTTCTGATCACTTTAATAACCATAATAATGCGACGCCAAGTAATAATTAATCGGCAAAACGGGAGTTTTCAGTTCTTTAGGCTATCTCAATATCCAATTCCCCGTGACTATTAGGTTCTACATTATTTCATAAAAGCCTGGAAATCGCGCAAAAAGGAGAATGGTGATAAGCAATTTCCTTCGGAAATTTTCTTTAATGAAACTAACCGATTCGCGACGTCAGGGCGTTATGGCCACTTTAAGGACGATATAGTAGGTCCTTTTAGCACGCTCTAATCATCTCAATTTGCATTCTTCTTCGGCTCGGCGTACTTTTCGCTTCATTTGCAAATACTGAGCTGCCCCCGTACCGCTTTCCATCCTTCCTCTTCCATTTATAAGAAACTATCAGCTTAATTTTCTCTCCTTTAGCCCGTTGAAGCGAAAAGAAGGTTTTCCTGCTTTATACGAGGATGCACTGGAAAGTTCGTAAGTTGATGAGAGCTGGTGTCACTTTGGAGAGTTAATTTGATACTGTAAGGGTTGATTGTATATAAGGACGTTCAAGTTTAGATTAACTGATCGATGTATCAAGGGTCAATGCATTTTAATAAAAATCATGTTGTTCAGTAGAACGTCTACTAATAGGAATTGGTAACACTATAATATACAGATAATTGTACAGACATGCATAATGTACCCATTACGGGTTTCCCGCGTGAATAATTACGGAAATAAACGGAAAATTGTATACACAAGCATTATTTGGTTATCAATAAAATCAATTTTTAAATGGGATCTAACTCTTATTTAGATAAAACGCAGCTCAACAGTTCATTATTACATTTATAATGGTTATGTTTGCCAAAACATAAGAACAATCTACTTGGTTGGCTGTTGAACGACCGCTAGTTGTTCAATATACCGATATTTAAGCCGAATATTGAGCTACAATTTGCACAACGCAAATGTTGTGCTGTTGAACGCCTTTCATACAACTGGCGCTAAGAAGATCGTTTTCTAACAACTTCAACTGTCAAATTTCATATTATTATTACTTCAGCTACTTTCCACTTACAATTACGCGGTAGGCGCCATAAATTCTCAGCCTGACAGCCTTATACAGGTTCGAGAGTGTACAAATTCCGTTGCGTCATAGTTACACATGTACGAGGCCTACACTATATATATTACAGCTCGAAGAGTAGTAGTTTTCAGTAGCCAGCCAGACAACGTGACTAGTGCATGAAAATGTCCCAGGTAACGAAAATTGAGTATGGCGCGATCATTGAATTTTTAGCAAAAGAAGGCCAAACGCCTAGTCACATTAAACAACGTTTAGACGGCATTTATTGTGATTTACCTCCTTCGTATTCCACTGTAAAAAAGTAGGCAGAATGTTTCCGTTTGGGGAAGAATCCCTGAGAAGAAGATGAGCGCTCCGGTCGGCCAATTGAACTGATAACGCCTCAAATTATTTCAATAATTGAAGAAATGGTATTAGCAGATCGTCGTTTGAAAGTGAAGGAATTAGCGGTGATGCCTAACATTTCTAAAACAAGTATTCGCTCTGCTCTCCAACGTGAACGTCGGGTCGAATGTGCGCGCTCGTTTTTAAAAATGTGTGGAGACGGTCTAAAATCGATTTTGGAGTCCATTGTCACAGGAGATAAAACAATGGTTCTGTATTACGATCCTCTATAGAAGAAGGAATCGATGGAGTAGCGGCGACCCGATTAACCTCTTCCCAGAAAGCTGTAATACAACATTTTGAGGGAAAAACTAGATTATTTTTACAAGGGTATAGAATTATTAATTTATCGTTGTAATAAATGTATTGAAGTTATGGGAGATTATATTGAAAAATAAAAATTGTCATATTTTACCAAGTTTATTTTTTCTATATCAGGCCGAGAATTTATGGCGTAAGTTTGCCGATTACCTGAATTTGTAAAGTGATCTCACCATATTGATGTGATAAAATGGAAATATTTGACAGAATTGAAATATTATTAACATAACCTGGAAGTATAATGTAAGGAGATATTGGGTAGCAAGCAATAACCTGCATCCTTTAAAATTACTTCCTCCTGCTCATGCAATACCTAAGGGTCTTCCTGTGTTTTCAATATGTTCATTTAACTTTTTTGTGGGTGTATTTCTGGGGGTTCGAAGTAAAATGTCATGTATTTAAGGTTATGCAACCTCAACATGTTGCCTCTACGGGGCTAATCTCGCTTGGTAAATGTGTACTGAAGCTTACTTATCTGGGGAAAGAGGAATGCATCTCATTTCACAAATAGAGAGGCGACAAAATAAATGTAAGGTAAACCATATAAGATTTCGTATGATTTTATGTAAATAGAAAACAGCTCTCGTTTTAGGATCTTTAATGAGATTTAAAGTCAGTAAACACATCTTCTTAAAAGGCTTATCAGGGACCCATATTAATAACAAGATGAAGAATAACCTAAAGCAATCAGTTCCTTATTTTCTTCTATTAGTAGACGCTCGAAATTAATATTAGAGGACTATTATTGGAAGATATTGTAAGAAGCGGAAGCTGCAAACATTCTAAATGTAAAGTTGACCGCGATGTAGGTACTGTGCTTGTTCAGTGTGGGTTAAAAGCTGGGGAAAATGCTTCTCTTGGACTTCTAGGGTACTGGGTCTATTGTTATATGTTATATTGAAATAGAGCAACAATCCAAATAGTAAAGTTACAGTTATCCTAAGCAATGACGATGTCAGCTGAAACTGCAGGCAATGGCATTAATTCTTTGGGTATGGGAAAGCTGTTCTTCCAGTAGGTTACTCTGCGGAAGGTTGGTTACCTTCCAAAGGATCACAAACAAATGTTGGTCACGTCTTTTGGACAAATTAAAGTAAAAAGTAGATGAAGAGCGTTCTGGTTTTGCTGAACTAGCACCTGAAGAAATATCTAATAGGATTTGGATCGTCGCCATTCCAAATACATCAAGGAGGTAGGGTATAACTTGAAAATATAAATGTAACTTTAGGGATTTTTCAACCCATCCTCGTATCACCTTTCCAATTTTCTCTTCCCGGTACTACTTGAATTAAAATGAAGGCTATTCTGCTTTGTACTTCATACAACCAGCTCGAGAGGCAAGTTTTACTTTTATTGCATAGACTATTTGTAGCCGATTCATTGAATTAATTAAGTTTCTTCCCGTTTCCGCTTTCTCCGCGATATCCAGCGCTTGTATTGCCGCTAGGATGAAGTTCAGCAACTGGCGACGACTGCAGCGCCTTCTACGCTGTTTTCCAATTTCATTTCTCGCTTCCGTAGTATACTTTTCCGAAAATTCCTTCGAGAAGAAGGACGGTAGCCGTTCTTAAGTTAAACGAGCTGCGAAGTTTGGAAGAAAATCATCTGTTTCGCCCGGAATGGGACAAAACGTCTCTTTTGTTATGCTTGCAGTGAATAGCGCGATTCTGCTGGACTCGCTACCGGAAACATAACAGTTCCTCCTTCCCAAAGTACGTCGAAACTTTGATTACTATATCGAACGTCGAGGAGTACGTGAATAGACGGTTGATTTGACAGGGTGACGACGTTGTCCCGGTGTTGTCGGTATGTCGTTGGGGGTGAGTTTTTTTTCTACGTTTTGCAGGAGCTCTATCGTTAACGGACATCGCACAAAAGGAGAGGTTACCGAAAATGAGAACGGACCGGAAATTTGCTCATCCTTAGTAGAATAGTGCAGTTATTTTTTGGTCGGGATGATTGCGCGTAATTCTTAGCAAGATTATAGAGGGCGCTCACATGTACAGCAATAACAAAAAGTATTCACACGCCATCCTTTTGCTGATATTTGGTACTTAATTTTTTTTTAATTTAGCGAAATTACTGAACTTGGTTGTTTTATGATGGTCGTTGAAAGTTAAGACAATAAGATTCCTGAAATGTTGAATACCATACATCGAAAGAACGTTATAGTAGTCGTTTTTTTTTTCTTTTTTTCCATTTTTTTTTGTTTTTTTATGTATTCTTTCATTAAACTATAGGAAGAACGCATTTCACAATTTGCGCGGGGACGAATTAGTCGTTTTAACTCTACGCTGTATAGTTTCCCTTTAATTAGATATTAAGATTGTTTCCTAATTCTTATATGTATGTCGTTTTGCTCTTTGCAATCTTGCCGTACACTTACTTTATTATTATTATTATTATCTTGCTTTGCTTATGTGTTCTAGATATGAATTAAACTTCTCAACTTCAGGTACAATAGGTAACACACTTTTACTGTTTTAATTTTTAATATATGACACAAATGCTCTGAAGCATAACTACCACTAAACGGGAGGTTACTTATATAATATATCAAAATCCTAAATTCTCATTAAAAATTACGTATATGTCATACTTCTTTTGAAATTTACAGTAATATAAATATTATATTAACGGCTCCGTAGTCCAATGGTGACATGGCCTTGGGGTTGGTGGCAGATTCTTCTGACGGGTTCGGTACAATCTCAAGTCACCATTGGTATGTTGGGGAGTAACTGCGCTTTATCCTTTACCTAGTAGTCGACGTAATGGTCAATGACATAAGCCCTTTCGCCAGACTCCACTTCAAATATTCAGCTCCTTCGCCAAAGCGACTTATGTGATCAAAACCTCTAGCACATATTATTAATTTGTCATTTGAAGAAGGTACATTTCTAACTAAGTTAGTCATCAATTGCTGTTCCTATTTATAGAAAAAATATGCTGAGACAACTACCTCCCAGTATCACTGATTTCCAGTTTTTCGAAGGTCATTCAGGGTAATATAATATTTTCCAAGATTTTCAACTTGGTTATACTAAGACGAGGAGTATAGAGACCGTGTTGGAAGTTTTTCTCTGCTCTACTGTCTGTGCAGTTGATCGCAAACTGATACCTCTTGGATTGTTTGTTGATCTCTCCGAGGCGTTTAACTGTGTTGATCACTAGATCTTATTTAAGAAATTAGAATGTTGTGGCGTGGGAAGCTGCGCTGGGTTGGTTTAAATCATTTCTGACTGGTAAAGATTAGAGCGTGACACCACGAGACTCAAATACAGCTTCGATAAGAAGTACGAAACGGTAATACCAGATAGAGATGAATGAAAAAAGGCCCGCCTATCAAAGCCGAATCTATCTGGTACACAGACGGTTCAAAGACGAAAACTGGAATCGGAGCCGGAATTTGCTGGATTAGACCAAAAATAACTAAGCCTAATTCAAAGCGCCACAGAAATTCAAGCCGAAATAGCAGCAGTGCTGGGGTGTACTGAAGAACTAGACAAGCAGGAAAGTAACAGTGATAAAAGCACTGGACTCCACCCAGGTAAAGTCGAAGCTAGAGTGGGAATGCATGATTGCCCTCAATAGCCCAAGTAGGCTTGTCAAATGCTGATAGAAACCCGAAACATTCGGTGGGCATAGCATATACGATAGTTAAAGCAACTACTAAACAATGGAAAAATGAGAAATCTCAAGACTGCTGGAAGAGTATCCCAGGTCAGAGACAGGCCACGCAATTGTCGATTGAACACAGGCCTAAATTTACAGCAGACCTACTAAGCAGGGACAGGAAGTCTGTTAGAGCAATAGTAGGTCTGCTAACAGGACAATGTATGCTCAAGAGACATATGAGCAACTTAGGCCTGACTAAGGAAACAGCGTGTAAATTCTGCCAGGTGGGAGAAGCCAAAAGCCGAAACCTAGGCAGAGGGATATCACTCACAAGGCTGCTAGGTTTGGTGAAATAGGCAAAGCTAGCGTAATTGATCTAATGATAGAGGAACCATAATAGATCTGAAAAGGTCGCAATGGTATAGGTAAAGAACCACCTCGAGAATGAATCGAATCTAATCTAAGCTTGAATCGGTGAATAAGGGATTCTATGAAGTGGTGAAAGAAAGAACGCCCAACATAACCCTCAACATAGAAAACAAGCTAGTGAAGGTGCATAAAAACAGACTGAAAAGATATTTAAAGTAAGTTAGAAAGAGAAATTATTATTAGCGTAACAATCATCAACAACATCACGAATAGCTATTGATTGGCTTTGTTTTAGATCATAATTAGACGTAAGTTATGTAAGTAATTTGTGAACCTAAAATTTAAATGTAATAACATTTTTCTTCATAACCTGGAAGATGTAGTGTATTGGCATTACTTTTATTCCCATTGCTTGTCGGAGAAATGTCCGCTAATATCTTACTAAGCATTAATATTAATATCGAAAAAATGATGAAAATCAAGGTACAGTGCAATAGCTAGTAAGTTGGAGTAGATAACCAGACGTAAAAATAAACACTTAAATAAATAAAATTGTTGCTTAAATAGAAATTCCCTCTCTTTCCTTTAAAAAAGTTGAAATACAAGAAGAAAATAAAATTACTTCATGTTTATTTCATATTGAATTGAAATATTTTTCCAAACATAACGTACAAACAATTTCTATGTATATACACACAAAGGCAAAAATAACATCCATTTGTAAATTATTCAATGTGAGCAAATTTCCATTATCCTGTTGTTAATTAAATGAAAATTTGTTTTCGGAATATGTAGGTATCGAACTAAATTAAATATTTTCAGTAGCCCACTGTACAATGTACAAACTAGACCACGTACGTATGTACTATATAGTGAAAATCCATTTGATGAATTAAGCCATAAACATAGAGCATGCAAAATGAAAACAATAAACGTACATTTCTTTTTTTTTTGTTTTCTTGCTAATTAATAACATTATGAGCGCATAGAATGTAATACCTTGCAGCAGGAAAAGTTAATTTAGTTAAGTAATGATATTTCGTGGAAGGAAAAAGGAGTATAACAGAAGACGAAGCTCCGTAGCTGGGATAGGGCATAGTTCATGTACTTTTTGTCTCACGTTTACGTTTGGTGTGCTAATTGAATGAATCGAACTAATAAAAAGACGTATACATATAGGTGAACCATGATTTCTGGGTAATGCAATTGCTGTCCACCGATAGATCACACTATAAGTTGAGAAGTAATACGGCTACACTTGTTAGGTCCACAAAACAATCTCTCAATTGTTCAGATTTTGAGCTTTCGCAATTAGTTTATTGTTTCATCGAGAAAAACCAAACTAAAATTATAGGCATTACAATGAAATAATGTCATTTCTTTCCTAGCCATTCTTGTAACTAGTTTAAATATTTATTTAAGGGTTCATAAAAATAAACATTTTTAACATTTCGACCATTTTCTGTCTTCTTCAAAAATGTATGTTTTATTTTCTTTAAAATAAAGCATCTTAATAAACACAACACAAATTTTTTTTTAAACAATAAAATTTGATACATAAAGTTTGATTTTATTTCATTAAAATAATTGTTAATAACATTTTGTCAGTAATCGAAAAGGCGAATGAAGCTGAAATTGTTTACTACATTGCAAATAACAAGTATCGGCACACTTCGCACCACACAAATAATTAACTAATTCGGAACAGCCGTTTCAAGGACTCGTGGGTTCCCATCGTGAGCCGCATGACCGAATGATGTGAGAAAAAAATTCAAATCCTTGCGTGCTTGTTTATCCCTACTCTCGAGCAAAATATTTACAGCTACCTATTTTTGCCGATAAACATATTTTAATGTACGAGAAATTGTAGGACTTGAATTCCGGAAGAAACCTGCGATAAAAAATTTGCGAAACTCGTTTTCACAGAAGTACATCTTTAATAATAATAATAATAATAATAATAATAATAATAATAATAATAATAATATTTATTTGTGCCCAACAGTAAAACACCAAAATAGACACATATACATACAAATTATCTTAAGTGTAGCAAAAGTACAAAATGAAAAAAAATTAAACTTCTTAGAGATACACATAAGACTATAACGATGAATACATACATACATACGTTGCATAATATACACGTAACACTAAACAAGTTGACCCAGAAAATGTCTTTATATAACATATCAGCGCAACGACAGATGCGGTTTATTGGCGCTAGGTGCTTACATTAGTTCCCCACAGGTTTCAAGTAAAATGAAGACAAAATTTCGCGATTTCCTAGCGGGAACATGAAAAGGGTACCCCACACAGTAACTCTGGACAATCAATTTTATTATTAATGAGCCTGTAGAGAAACACCGCACTAGTGCGTTCATAACGTTCATGGAGTGATGAAACACTGTGCGACAAAAGAAGCTGGCCATGATCGTAGTTCCTTTGCGGATAGTTACCAGTCTCCTTGAATGTTAAATATTTCAAAAACCGGCGTTGCACTCGCTCAAGTCGAAGTTGGTGACATGTGTAATAAGGGTACCATATAATCGCTGCGTATTCCAACTTACTTCGAATCAACCCGTAGTAAAGAGTCTTTAGAGCAGCGTAATCAGTAAATGTGCGTGTGTTACGAAGAACGAAACCAAGAACTCTGCAAGCACTGTTGCAACACCGACATCACCTGCTGGTCAAAGCAAAGTCGATCATCAAATAACACTCCAAGGTCTTTCACAATGTCCGATGAAGGTAGCTTCAGACCGTGTATATTATAATCGAAAACGATTTTGGACACCTTTCGAGTGTATCTAACTACGCAACATTTCTCCACATTAAGATGCAGTTTGTTATCAACACACCAATTACTTATAGTTATCAGATTCTCTTGTAGAAGTCTGGCATCATAAAGTGAATCAATTCGGTGAAATATCTTTAAGTCGTCAGCAAACGCTAAAAAGCGGCACGTTATGTGATTGTAAGAGGTCATCTATAAATATTAAAAACAGCAGGGGTCCCAAGTTGGAACCCTGCGGCACTCCAGATGTTGTTAGATAGCGCCTAGAAGAAAAACCATTGTACACTACACAATTGACTCTGCCAGTGAGATAGGATGTCATCAATTTCAGCAACGAAGTGCAAAAGCCGATAGTACCCAACTTCCGAAGCAATAACGAGAAATCAATAGAATCAAAGGCTCTTGTGAGATCTGTGTAGACCACATCTAACTGTGAGCGTTGATCAAGAGTTTCACTAATGCTTTGTGTTACACAGGCCAGGTTAGTAACTGTTGATTTACCTCTCACATAACCGTGTTGGTGCCAAGACAACCTGATTTTGATGTTACCGTAGATAGCATCGTATAAAATTTGCTCAAACACCTTAGAAAAATTACTTAGTATAGAAATAGGTCGATAGTTCGTGATTAATTCCGGTTTGCCTTTTTTAAAAACTGGTGTGATTCTAGCGATCTTCCAAACTGTAGGGTACACGCAAGTTTTCATACATAAATTGTAGATAGCACATAGCGGAACAGCTAAAACCATCCGACAATCCTTTAGGAAGAAAGAAGGAATTTGATCTTCTCCGGCAGTAGAACTATTCTTAAGCCTGGCGATACTGTTAACCACATCTGTCTCAGTAATGGTTTGTATACTGAAGGGTTGATAAGAAGAGTTCGTATCATAAATGCGGATATCGTCGCTAGGTAAAAAATGTTCATTAAATATATCCGCAAATGCATCTACTATAGCTTGTGGTTCGTCAAACTTTGTATCACCCCGAAACAATCGCCCTGGAATGCGTGATTGATTCCTTTTTGTATTAATATATTTCCAAAATGCCCTGGGGTCCGACTTTAGATTTGTTTGAATTTTATTCAGGTGGGCTGTATGAGAATTGTTTATTTCCCTCTTCGTAACTCTACGTAACCTCGCAAAATCTTCATAAAACTTCGGACTGCCAGTAGCTATCCACTTACGGTGATAGTAGTTCTTCATTTTAAGTCCATCAATCAAAGTCTTACCGAACCAAGGAGGATAAGAGGAACGTACATACTGAGTGGTTGGAACTGACTTATTTACGATATTATATAATGTTTGATAAAAAATGTCAACGGCTGTATTTACATCTTCGGCGTTTTGGACGAGGCTCCAATCTGCCTTGAACATATCACTATAGAGCATATAATAATTAGCACGGAAAAGTTTGTAGCGCATGTTTGTATTGGTTGGGAAACGTTTTACTGAAGATGGACATGGAATTTTGAGTAAGATATGTAGAGCTGGATGGTATGAGTCCTCTGGAACAACAGGATCATCGCAATGGTCAACCAATACTTGATAATCAGTACTGCAAAATATTAGGTCGAGAAGGCGTGAGTTAACGTTGGTAATGGTATTAAATTTAAGGGAACAAGTAATGAACTTCGCGAAACACACTAAGAAATCCTCTAGGAAATTCGAATGATGATGATGATAAAGCCTATATTAGACAAACGAGACTTCTAGTAATAGTAATAGTTACCGGGTTCAAAGAACGCGTCGCACATTACCACTATAGGAGAACTGAATCGTTAAGTGTAATACAACACACAAACGAAATCTCAAATTAACTAAGAACGTAACTTTATCTCGAATTATTTAAATATTTTGCGTAGTGCGGAATGTGCCGATACCTTGATGTTTTCCATACTGCCACACAGTCATTGCTATCGTTATTGATGTGTCAAGGGTAAAGTATCACTTATTTAAACGTAACTTAAAAGCAGTGAAAGTAAAACTTGTTGCAAACGTCCCTAGATATTCAGATACTTCTACATTAGTTGAGCTTGATATTATATTGGTTTTACATGTTGGCTTAGCATACTGCTTGGATTAAACCCAACCGTACGTTGAAGATAAATGATCATTGAAATAGTAGGTCTTACAATTAAAATAATCGTCAATGTTTATTTTTTTTTAGATTTCCTGTATAAAAAATTGCATATCTACTATTACTTTAAACGGATACTCTATAACTGTGGCACTGGAACACTGAAACAGTTCACTAAAACCCTTACCACAACACTTAATTCGTACTGGACGCACGTTTCGATAGCCAAGCTATCATCATCAGCAGCAAGACTGAACTGAACAGCTAAGTGAAAAACTAACCTTATAAGGAAAATAAATTATGCAATATGTAAATTTAAAATCGTAAAATTTAATGAGCCGCTTCATTGCACAGGACTATAAATAGCCTAAAGGTAAATGAGCCGAATGACGTGAGTAAATAAATCCTAGATTACAATGAAGCGGTTCATTGCACATGGTTAAAATTACAACTATAAAAGATTAAACATGATGTAACAAAGGATAAAGGCTGGAATTTAGTGGTCCTAAATCTGAATTCATTAAGTGAGTTTTGTTTTTGTAAATTTCCATGCCTTCATAACAATTTAATTGAGAAGTACTCCTTACATTTTAATTAACTTTATATTATCAACATTATGGTTATTTTCAAGCATATGTAGGGCAACGCTAGATTTATCAAACCTTCTGAATTTGAGATGAGCCAAATGTTCTTTGTACCTAATTTTGATTGATCTTTTTGTCTGCCCAATATACACTTGATCACAACCTTTACATGAAATTTTGTAAATTCCTGATTTATCCATGTTATCCACTGGGTCTTTGGAATTTCCTAAAAGGTTTTTAAGGTTATTGCTCGAAGAGAAAACAATCTTGCGGTCAATCTTAGAAAAGATTTTTTGAAGACCCTTGGTGTAACATGGATAAAAGGGCAATTTAACATATTTCTTATTATTACGGCCGTCAATGCGTTCTAATGTGCTTACATTTCTAATTCTTAATCTATTCTTATGTTTCCTAATAGTATTATAGACGACATCTTCAGAGAATCCGTTAAAGTTAGAAATATTGATGATTTCTTTTAGTTCATTTTGATATCTATCTTTCGTTAAAGGAAAATTGAGTAACCGGTGCACCAAAAAGTTAATAGCCGAAAGTTTGTGTTCATACGAGTGATTAGAATCCTGTGAGATGAATCTATTATTACTAGTAGGTTTCCTATATACGTCTATTTTCTAACTTATTTTTATTTCTTATTACTAACATGTCGAGGAAAGGAATCCTGTTGTCTTTTTCTTCTTCGTGGTAAATTTGATAGAGGGAAATTTTGAGTTAAGTTGTTCTATGAAATCCGTTATTGAACATTTACTGATGTCAAAGATGCAAAAATGTCATCGACGTATCTGATCCAAAGCCGAGGGAAATAAGCGAAAGTTTTCTTCAGGTCAGTTTCAAATTTACCCATAAAGAGGTTAGCCATAAACGGAGATAAGCTGTTACCCATTGCTGTTCCTTCCGTTTGTTGATAAAAAGTGTTGTTAATTTGGAAAAAGTTTTGTTTCATGCAAAGTTTTGTCAAAGAAATGAAGCTAGTAACTTCCTCTCTATCCATTTGGTTATCTAACAAAAGTGTTTCTAAATATTCCAAAGTTAAATCAACTGGAAGAAAAACACTTTTGTTAGATAACCAAATGGATAGAGAGGAAGTTACTAGCTTCATTTCTTTGACAAAACTTTGCATGAAACAAAACTTTTTCCAAATTAACAACACTTTTTATCAACAAACGGAAGGAACAGCAATGGGTAACAGCTTATCTCCGTTTATGGCTAACCTCTTTATGGGTAAATTTGAAACTGACCTGAAGAAAACTTTCGCTTATTTCCCTCGGCTTTGGATCAGATACGTCGATGACATTTTTTGCATCTTTGACATCAGTAAATGTTCAATAACGGATTTCATAGAACAACTTAACTCAAAATTTCCCTCTATCAAATTTACCCACGAAGAAGAAAAAGACAACAGGATTCCTTTCCTCGACATGTTAGTAATAAGAAATAAAAATAAGTTAGAAATAGACGTATATAGGAAACCTACTAGTAATAATAGATTCATCTCACAGGATTCTAATCACTCGTATGAACACAAACTTTCGGCTATTACTTTTTGGTGCACCGGTTACTCAATTTTCCTTTAACGAAAGATAGATATCAAAATGAACTAAAAGAAATCATCATATTTCTAACTTTAACGGATTTCTCTGAAGATGTCGTCTATAATACTATTAGGAAACATAAGAATAGATTAAGAATTAGAAATGTAAGCACATTAGAACGCATTGACGGCCGTAATAATAAGAAATATGTTAAATTGCCCTTTTATCCATGTTACACCAAGGGTCTTCAAAAAATCTTTTCTAAGATTGACCGCAAGATTGTTTTCTCTTCGAGCAATAACCTTAAAAACCTTTTAGGAAATTCCAAAGACCCAGTGGATAACATGGATAATCAGGAATTTACAAAATTTCATGTAAAGATTGTGATCAAGTGTATATTGGGCAGACAAAAAGATCAATCAAAATTAGGTACAAAGAACATTTGGCTCATCTCAAATTCAGAAGGTTTGATAAATCTAGCGTTGCCCTACATATGCTTGAAAATAACCATAATGTTGATAATATAAAGTTAATTAAAAATGTAAGGAGTACTTCTCAATTAAATTGTTATGAAGGCATGGAAATTTACAAAAACAAAACTCACTTAATGAATTCAGATTTAGGACCACTAAATTCCAGCCTTTATCCTTTGTTACATCATGTTTAATCTTTTATAGTTGTAATTTTAACCATGTGCAATGAACCGCTTCATTGTAATCTAGGATTTATTTACTCACGTCATTCGGCTCATTTACCTTTAGGCTATTTATAGTCCTGTGCAATGAAGCGGCTCATTAAATTTTACGATTTTAAATTTACATATTGCATAATTTATTTTCCTTATAAGGTTAGTTTTTCACTTAGCTTGTTAGTTCAGTCTTGCTGCTGATGATGATAGCTTGGCTATCGAAACGTGCGTCCAGTACGAATTAAGTGTTGTGGTAAGGGTTTTAGTGAACTGTTTCAGTACTATTACTTTCATAAATCTATTTCTTTTGGCTCGCATTTCTATGGAATGAAAATACCTAGTGAATAGTTTCCACAGCATTAAAGCAAAGCAACTAAGGTAAAAATATCAATAACAACCAGACAAGACATCATTTGGGGCAACTTTTGCTTATAACATTTAAGTTACTCTTAGATAACTGGTATTTTACCCAGACAAAATTTCCTTAATTTTTAGTCACCCTGTACATTGAATTTTTGTTAGGATAAAAACTTTTCAAGGGAAGCAATTTTTTTATAGAGGAGAATTTTTTCTGTAAACATGAAAAAAACAATATGTACAAGTATAGTTACATGCATACCTAGACACACTGCATAATCTCCTGCATGCGAATTCATAAAATGAAGCAAATGCACGGAAATGTTCCAATGTCCGACATAACTCAATAGCTGCTCTGTTTGAATTTAAGAGTAAATGGAATGGCAAGCAAGGTATGTGAAACATCATCCAAAGCGGCTATGGACACGAAGTTTCCAGTGAGTTGTTAAAGTAAATGAGATAGATGGAATGATATCGCAAATATCACGATATTTGCTGTGGATACTGTTCAAATAGACGGAATTATGTCGAAATGCTAACTTGAATTCCGATACTTCGATTTGCCGATTTTTCAAATTAAGTCAACTGTTATAATCAAACCTTGAACGATTGTTTAATCTTTTACAGATATATCCTTCTATTAAACCGATAAAATAAGGTTTTGTTTATTCAATATCGACTGAATCTAATTGCTACTTTTCCCACCACCTGGATTTAGTCTATCAAATTTGAACGAAGACAGTACTTTTTCACAATTTACCCGAGTCCATTTGCAAACAGTTATCTTAGATCTAGGTTTCCGTCGGCCAAAAAGTCCGAAGTTCGCCGTGAAATAAATAACAGCCGGCATACGTCCTGGGGTAAACGGAAACATTATATCTTTTCTGAACTGCTGCAGATGTCTTATTTGTATCGGATTTTAGATGCAGAATCAACTAAACACCTTAAATTTTAAAATTCGAAGATCAATTAAATATTTGTTGAACTTAAATTTAAATTAAGATTAATTACTTAAATTGGTGTAATCACCAAAAAATAAGACAATAAAATCTGCGCAAATTAATAGGATCACCAGCATAATAAGCAAGATTTTAATGAAATTGTTTCTAAAATCAAAACAGTAGAATGAACACTGACAAGCTTTCATGACTGTTGTTCTCAATTGTAAATCTATATTTTTTAGAGATCTATAGCGCAGATCACTTTTCGCTTTTGATCTGTAAGTGTCCTTGGTTTCTACTTTCCACGGATTTTCTCGCAGAGTATACAGGATGTCCCAATGTCAATTGGCCAAATTCACTGCAGACATACATTAAACAATTGAAATCGTAAAAGCTATCACCTATCTACCATACATAGACGCGCGTTTCGCAGTTTTACTGCTCTTCAGTGTGTCTCTGTGGAAGGTAATGGCATTTCAATATTTTAAATCGTATATATACGAGGTAGGTGTTTGCATGTACGCATGAAGAAATCCAATTAAGATATCCCCATTTGTACATGTTTGTCGAGTTAGTAGCTGCAAACGCCTCTACAGAACTGAACAAATCATATTGCTCCAGTTTCTGACGCGACATCAGTTCTCGAATACTGGCTTAAACCGCCATAGTTAATTAATTGAAATCGTGAAAGTCATCACCTATCCACCATACACAGACGCGCGTTTCGCAGTAGTTGAAGACTGTTGGCTTAAAGCCAGTAGTCGAGGACTGCTGGCTTAAAGCCAGTAGTCGAAGACTACTGTCGCGTCAGAATCTGGAGCAATATGATTTGTACAGTTCTGTAGAGGCATTTGCAGCTACTAACTCGACAAAAATGTGCAAATGAGGATATCTTAATTGGATTTCCTCATGCGTACATGTAAACAAACTGCAGAAAATTCTGTACAATAATATAATCCTTGTCCGCAGTGAATATTCGGTACAAATAAGCTGATTCTTCGTATTGCTTTAAAAACCAGCATATAATGTTCTTTGTGACCAAATGGTCACTGAAATCAAACTGAATCAAAGTTTGTAAAAAATTCTCAATGTGTTCACTATTCTATAGAAGATATAATTGAAGGAGACGCCTTGTTATAACGTCAGACATGTTGAATGTTTGTAAATTGTTTTTAATAAGCTATTCACGAGTGTTCCGGTGGCGGGAAAGTACTTTATTTGCGGACATAGCTTTATTAAGTTATTTTGTTCGGAATTATATAAGGCATTACCAGAGTGAATCTGGCAAATTGACAGTGGGTCATTCTACATATGGCGTACAAACAAAACCTTCATTACAATGACCTCTAACTTTGTTGCAACAACGAATGCATTTTGAATAGGCAATACTTTCAGCTACAAATTTGGAAATTGAAAATCACGAAATGATCTTATAGACCAGTGAAGAAAAACAAGAAGGGAATTAATTATGGACATCTTAAAGAATTTTGTTGTAGGTTATTGGAAGCCAACAATAGAAATAGGTTTACACTTTCATCATTCCTACAGTTCATCTATTGTCTAGGAATCCCAAAATAGTACTAAACTTTTCCAAATTTTGTTTCATAATGAGAACAACAGGAACATATTCAAAGTTCGAACTTAATTCAACCAGATTTATTTGTGACAAACTGAATAGAACCTACTACATACGCATCTGCGACTACATCCCATCAATAACATCCTCTCCCACTGTGTGTAAATAAGATCGACCACCGGGATACGGACTCCCATAAACTTAATATTACCCAATAATTCTATACCAACTCATAAAATAACATTGAAATAAACACATGTAAAAACCATTCACTAGCAACAGCAACCAAAATCTAAATTTCTAATATAGACTCTATATTATGTCCGCTTCTAACAATAGACTAATTAGGCAGGTAGTAAATCACGTCTCTAATGCAATAAAGGAACCTGTTTGTTTAAGAACGAGACACCGGCATCGGCATCTCTGTTAGCTTTTTTTCAGATTCACTACGCCGTCGATTCGACGTCGTAAATAAGCATTATTTCGGGTAAGCGCTAAGCTGTGGGTCCTACTGTTTTGTAATTTTAATTTAATAAACCCGCCGCCGATACTGCTGCAAGTAATAGCGTCCTGATGCTTGCCGTTATTACATTTTAGACTGAGTAGATACATGGTCCGGACGAAAAAATGTTTGAATTGTTATAGTAGGAGCGCCATCTAGGTTGCGGGAATGAATATGCTACATATATACATAGATAAAAGGGCTTTACAGATAGCCAATGCATATGGCACAATTGGACTCACGTTTTAATAACTTAAAGTTTGAAAGATGGCGAAATAATTTTTTTTTCAATTTCTGTCAGTAATAACTGATTTCATGGGTATAGAGGGCGCCTCGGGTGTCGGCGTTGTAGTTTATGTGCTCCGATTTTAAAAATGGATTTGAGTGGATTCTACGCGTTATTAACCTAACTTTTAAAAGAAGTTGATTTTACGCGTAGATTGAAACATATACTCTGTTTAACTCACCCAAGATAATGCAGAAATCTATAAATGCAGATATCGAAAATCGTAGAAATCTAGAAATACAACGCTAGCACCGCTATCACCGGTGCCTCATCTCCAAACTAAAGCGTTTTCGTCTCCAAAAATGTGTGTTCAAATAATAGCATGGTATTGGCTACCTGTGAAGCTTCTTTATTTGTGATATAATTAACTACGAGTAAAGAATAGATTGAAGGTAGTGTAATATAGTGGGGGTGGAAAACGATATCTCTAGATTGAAGTTACCATTTCGTGGTAGACCAGTTATTTCCATTATATCAGTTGTTGGCTTCCGGTAGTACCCCGCGAAGTACTGGTTTCCTATTGACTTTAATGTACTATTTTATTACTTTTTATCAGATAAAAGGATATGGTCCTTAAAAAGGATAATAGGTGAGAAACATTGTCTTCTGCAAGTGTGATTTAGGCGAATTTTATTGGTATTTGGGTGTTCTAAAACGGTGAAAACGAACTGAACTTCATCAGCAAGTTAACAAATAAATTACAAGTACATACACGGTATAATAGTTCAGTTAAAGTACCAAATCTGACTGGGGACAACTTAGCGAAAATTCTTTTGCATACTCACAGCATTTTCAGGAAAGTTCCTCATTGCATCCCTACCATAAACATAAACAGATTAAATTCGAGAGTTAAGCTGCTTTAATTGAAATAACTATCTTAATTCTTTCCACGTTATTGTAAATAGTAGTAGTAACTTGACGTTAAGCTTTATCTAAAAGAATATTAGATAAAGGAGGGAAAAAAAAACATGTTATATTTAACTTTTTAAGAGAAAATGTTGAAGGTTTCTGTCTGAATCTTCTGTATCTCTAAAAGCTACCACTACAGCACTTGTCAATTACATTGCTACATCTGCCCCAAATAAAATATATTCACCACCTCTTTAATCTAGTTCTTCAATTGATGTAGTATTGTGCGTTTCAAGGAAAGTGCGTTAGGTATCAAAAAAGCAAGTGCATCAGGCAGATTCATCAATTATCATCCTGACCGCCCCAAGAACCAAACACTAAATACAGTCACACATATTTCAGGTCAGCAATTTCTACATGACAATTTAATTAAACTGTTTGGGTGTTTCCGCCAACAACGGACACCCTAAACCGTTGCTTAATAAATTAATTTCAAGTTCTAATTCTTTCGATGGATCAACGGATGATGTGGTAAATGAGATCCAATACAAACGTTTGCCCTGCATCAACAATTTAGCATCAAAACTTATTCAAATATTTAAACCATTCACAGATAATAAAGATATTAAAACAGTCTATTCTCATTACACAATAAAAAAATCTTAAATTCCTTCCAATTAAACGACATGTATTCATCTTTCACATTACGAAACAAGCTCTGTGTGATTAGAGTTTGCATGTGTTGGAGATTGGGATTAACATATTGACCTAATTGGAGAAAAAATTGCGAAAATTAGAATGCCAATATAGTCGCTATTACCCCGATCCTCAGTCTCAAGGCAAGAGTTAGCGCTGTGGTTTGATGCTAAGGATCAATGTGGTTGGTTACGGGGTGGACCTTCAGTAGTCACGCTTCAAGGCAATTTACGGAGTTTATGTCCTTTATTCGAGTAAGAATCTGAACGATCGAGAACTTTCAGTACAATTTACGCTAAGTCTTCGGTAGCAAGCCAAAAATAAATTTTGGGCCCGCAAAAAAAAGATTCTTTGTGGGACACCATAGAAAGATTTACCTAAATGTTAAACCAAAGAAAAATCATGAGAATTTAGAACTTTTCACGAACACTCTGTATGCTGAAACTTTATTCAAAATAGAGGCATCAGAACAGCAATTACAGAGTCTTAGATCACAAAAAAGCTGCCTCCTCCCTGTACGTTATATGGGAGACGTTCGTTACGAAATGAGTTATTTTAATGTTAAATTTTATTACGTGGACTACCGGTCAGCGAAAAGGTAGCCGACTGTAACGAAAGAGGATCGTATATCAGCGGCCTACGACAAGGTGTGACCGCCGCGTACGGTCTATATGGGATGAAGAAAGCGGACGCCGGTAAAGAAGAAACCGACACGGTCTTGAGATATCGTCGATATAATGCGCGTAGGCGTTATATTGCCAACGATGATGGACCTCGACGGGTTACCAGCGTTATTCGAACGAGAATTCTTTTCTGGCGAGCTCGCTATTAGGATTATGAAAATTTATTGCACCTACAACGCACCTTTCGGATAAATCTAGTTAGTCTGCAATACGCAATAACGTAACATGATACCTATGTACAAAGAAGAGGATAGTAAACTTTTTAATGTAGCTGTATGTCAAAGTGTAATGTTTGTGGGAATAACTGATGGATAAGGTGGTACTGAAGGATTATCTTGTACGGCTTATATAATTCGGTAATAAAATTTTAATGACTTATGTCGGTTGAAGACGATTGAAAGTTTCCAGGATAACTTGTTTACATTATTATGTAATTTGATGTTACCTTGAAGGTTATATAAAACTTACCAATGTATTGGAATGCACATAAGATAGGGAATTTTTAAAATAAAAGAACCTACATTGTACAAAAAATATATTTGAATATTGGAAGTTGTTGAAACGAACCTATTATTGCGATTGATGTATACTGAGCGATTTTTCTGAACAAGAAAACGCTAATTTAAAAGCAGGCATATTTTGATCCAAATAGTGTTCCACTTTATCAATCGATAAGGTTAAAAGGAGTTACCAGACTAGATAAAATTTAAAATGAAATCATTTGAGTTAGTTCAATTATAACAAGAATAGAAGAGAAACAGAACTGGTTTGATCATATAAATCGTATGAAGGGAGAAAATCCAGTAAAATAGTTATGGGATGCGCGTTGGGATGGAGACAAAAGAAAAGGAATACCGAAGAGAACCCGGAACCTGGAAGTGGTGCCAGTATTGTTAGCTAAAGCCAGCACATGGAACGCAGTAGAGAAAAAGCCAAGATAGGAAGAAATGAAAAAGCTCTGTAAAGCAGAAGCATTCGACACCCAGCGGTATCGGAGGAGCCGGATATGTAAAGATCTCTATACAAAAAAAGTTGTAGTGGTTTCTAATGTAAGTAACTGAGAACTGTGTACTAAATTTTGAGGTAGGATTTATTATATCTATTCCATTTTCAACGCTTTCAAGCACTTCTTCCTGGTGATTTTCTCTTTTCTCTCATTTTGTCAATGACTTCTGCAAATGACTAAAATTCCTCAATTACTGAAGTTAAAAATACACATGACAAAATGCCTAGCTACAGTAACTGTTAAATACCCTTCCTTTCTATTTCTTAGATTTCGTACGTTCTATTTTCCTTTTAACATGTGTGCATCATTTCTGGGTGGTCTAGAGGATAAGATTTGCATATTTTGTTTTCGTTCCTTTTCTTCGTTATTTGACCATGCCCTTAGGACTTCAGAAATCGCATATAACTCGTACTGTTCTACTTCCCCTATTTTAGCTATACACCATATAGACACATTTGATGTTATGTATGTATCTGTGTACTTAGGGATGAAGCTGAATTCCAATATTCACCCAACAGATTCTAATTTCAACTCTCTTAGCAGTAAGATGTAACTCTAATCCATTAGTATATATATATACTTTATCATTAGAAAGTTAGAATAAAATTAGTGATAGTAACTTCGATGGTTTTGATTGCATGAACACACACGAACCAATTTATTTTCAATGTTTTTACATAACATAACCAAAATTAATGCCAATATAACTAATATGGTATTGATGGAATCATTCCTGGCAAAAACAATGTAGCGGAGAAAATGGCACCAACACACGGACATGTTTCTGCCTACTCGGTGGTTTCGAGCACAATTTTCTGCTGCATACAATTGAGTTTGTCTCTCAGTTTATGTTGCTAATCTCCAAAAACAGCACTGAATATGTCCCTAGGCGACATCTATGGCCAAGAGGCACAGTCATGTCGTCCCAGAAGGTAACAAACTATCGGCCAGCTCCCGGGGTAGCAAACCAATGCCATGAGGTATATTAGCAGTAATTTTGGTTACTCTGTTTACTTATGAGGCAATTTTTTTTAAAAAACGCAGTAATGAATTTCCACAATAATCATATACTGGCCAAAGATAGCTCACACCAGACACGTGAAGATTGCTTCCACCATCACCATCACTGAACGTTTGGGTTAGAATTGTGAATAGTTAGCTGATTTTAATATAGCATTTCTGCAACATATCACGACCGCAGGATTAGTCGAGACGGAATTCATCTGCGGCATGCTCGATTTCCGAACTTAAATTCCAAAGATTTTTTTTCTATGGGGATATTTGAAGTCGTTAGGTTAGTCGAAACTGAAAATGGCTTAAGGAATCGGATAGTCGATGGATGTTGAAGCACTCCGTCCATGGAGTCCCTCAGTCAATGGGATTGGATTCATGCTTATCAGCTGGTGGTAATCAGATTCAGCAGCTCTTATATATTATTATACAGGGTGAGTCGGAAGGAACGGACCTAGAAGTGTATTGTACATGTGAAAATAGGGTAAAAGAACTCATATGTTCTTGTCAGATTTTCATTTGTTTTCAAGTTATAGCGTAATTAAAAAATTTTAGCTAGCGCTCTTAACAATAACAATAAATAAAAGGATGATTTATACTTTTAGAATTAAGATTTGACAGTTTGGCAATTGTTGTGATTACTTTGCTTAGCAACGAGCCCTTTAGATCAGTCTGGTGTCACAAAAAACAATATGGTGCTCTTCCCTAGCTAACTTTGCGCAAGAACAAAAACAGATTACCAAAACCTTTATTGCTGCATATCGTCATATTTCTTAAGTTAAAATATAACATATGTGGTATCGTGGTATTCGTCTTTCGACTATCTTTCCAAAAACATCAAAAAATATAGGATGTTCTATTCAAAATAATAAAGTTGACGTCACTTCCGGTGAAATCGGAAATACAATTGAAATGCCGATAACGGTAAAAATTAGCTCATAAAAAATAGAAGCCGATCTATTTTTTCTAAAAACGCTAGCTCCTGTCGTTCAAAAGTTAGAACGTCGGGGGAGATATTTTAGGACATCACTGTACACACATACCTACTATGTATTTACACAAACTTATAATAGCATTATATTACTGCGTCATTTCGATTACCAAAGTAATTACATACTTGTTTAATAAAACTTAGGCGATTAAGCCTGCCGCAGTTTGCATTTGTACCAGGATCTACCCGAGAAGTGTCCGCTGCAATTTACATACCTCCACGACTCATCCGCTGCAATTACAATCGCCGCATAAAATGTTTAGAGGCTCATGACTGTATTTTTGAATATTTTTTAGAAGAAGGCTATGATTAAAAAAATATTAATGTATGAAATTTTGTTTATTTCTAAACATGAAAACAAATGAAATCAGATAAGAACATATGGGTCTTTTTTTTAGATTACTTTTACGTTTATAATACACTCCGTTCCTCCCGACACACCATGTACGTAAATGTAATATTATATTGTGTTTCCTGAAAACTGTCATGACCCTGTACATATTTTCAAAACAAAGCGACAAATTGCTCCTCTCCTGACAGGGTTGAATTGTCTGATCTTCTACCAACACAAATCCCGTTTGTGTTAGTGGTCAAAATATGAAAAAATTGGTGCATTTTCAATAAATGTCATAAATTTTAGTCCAAGTTTCATAATTTTTTTTCTACTGTATTTATATGTAGCCAATGATCAAGGTCTTGCAGAGCAGAATACAGATATCCTTGTGAAACGTAGTTTGTATTGCTCCCTGTTGGAAATTTATCCATTGACAGTGACCATTACTTTTCATTCTATGTAAATCGGTTCATTCTTATTAGTAATGTCCCTAACAGAATAATAAAACAAACATATTTCTGTATTAATTTTAAAACGTTCAACCTATGGAATTTAAATATTGTGAATATAAATCACGCGAACTATAAATGTCATTAATGTTACATTCGTGTTTATTCCGAAGAATTTAAGCCGTCTTTCACCTCTGATCTCACATCGTAAGTATGTATATAATAAATAAGCTCCAGTTCTTCAGCTAAAATATTATTTTCTTAAGTCAAAAAAATACATGCTAATCTACTAGATTCAAGTAAATCTTCACAAACGGTAAGCACTTACTTCTAGTAGAACAGGTTTCTAAATATTCATTATTGGTTCAGTAAAACAACTTCTTGGATTAAGTAGATTTTACTAAGAAATTAATACACATACCTACTTGAATACAGAAACATCTTGTTCTCTGTGTGTTGCTAACACATTATTTATTAATTTCGTAATTGCTGAGCGAGCTTTCCGCGAACCTCTTCGACTAGAAATCGCCTTGACTCCATTCTTCATTAGCATTTGGATGTTTATTAGCACGTTGTGCAACTATTTCCTTTGGAATTTCAATGCCTCTTTGTAACGTGAAGCTGACCTTACTAAAATTCGATTAAAATATTTTCGATTATCACTATAACCTTCTTCTTCAAGTTTTTCTTCGGTTTAACTTCTGAGAAACGTTTCAATTTTCACTTGACAAAGCGTGCAACAATACGATTTCGAACAGCGCGTGTCTAGCGTTGAACAAACATCCGAATTATTAACATCAATCGTCTTGCCATAACGCTGTTGGGCACTCAAATCATAGTTAGGTGGAAATAGTGTTAGGCAGGCTAATGACGTCACAATTATTCGGTATTATACAGATTCATCCCCATGCATGCAGCGAACGGCCATCGTCGTTCATTACACAAATGATATTGATTGGTGTGACAGCTGACTGATTTATGATCGAAAAGCTAGCGTATTGGATAATAACGAAAAGATTGATCAATCCGTGGGCCGCGTTGGGAGTTCTCCGGATTGCCTAAATTTTTAATTTGCTACGCTATAGCTAGCAAAGATAATTTACGTTAATAAATTAAAAAAAAAAACAACTTACTCTTCCACATTTGGAACCTACAGGCGTATCCCTTAGTAACCGCTTGCAATTCTACTAAATTTAGAGCTTAAATACCTTCAAAGATTTTATATCATTAAAGTTTACTAGTACTTGTTATCCGATGTAAAGCTATACTGAACCTCCTTAAGACCTTTTCGCTGGACACCAAATTTATCACTCCTAAACATGGCACTTGTTTGGGACCGTTCTCTAACAAATACGACTTAAATCTTTTAATAAACGACGATTTTTGGCCTTGAAAAGGGATTATTTCCAGACATACGTCGCACGTTTATCCCTATATACACCGCTGTTCAAAATAATTCCGACATTTGTACTTTAGAATCGAAGAAATTATGGTTTTAGTTAAATCCAGTATTGTTTCTCAATTTCTTGTTTCTTTGAGCTAAATGTTGATCATGGAAAACGAAAGAAATTACGCAAAATTGGAATAATGTGGTATTTTTATGGAACATAACTGTTTCCTTCTACAAATGTGAGCATTTTTATGGATTTTTGTATGTTTTCAGGTAGTTAAATCATCATCATGAATGTCCTTCAATTCGTTCGAATTATGGCGACACCGGCTGGCGTTTGAAATCCTATTTCTGGGGTGGATTATTCCCCGTCTTCGGTTTTATTTTCATCTATTATAGTTTCGGATGTGTCTTTGCTGCTGTTGTTATTTCTTTCCAGTCCTAGATTGTTGAGAATAAAAGAGACTTGTGATTATCTTTTAATTTTATATTTCATTGAAACATCTCAGTATATACTTTTAAATGTATAGTGGATGATTCTAGTTTCTTGAGTATTATAGATACTCAAATCATATTAATGGGGTTTAAGATGCGTTCTTCATATGCATTCCTTCTCTTGCACCCACATCAGAGTCGTCTTCAGCCAATTAGCCAGTCTATTTATGGTAGTGTGTCCATGCAGTTCCACATCAGTTTCGACTTTGCTTGTGTGGAATCGAGTGCCTTTAACAGTGTTTGATTCGCTGAGTAGATAGCAATGGGTTGACAATCAACTTCATGCTTATCCATTTCTTCAATACATCCCAGCATTGGACCAATGCTCATGACTTTAATGTTGATCCCTTCACCATTAACATCATTTATATCTGGAGGTCTTGACAATGAGGCTCAAAATATT
Organism: Dynastes maya; assembly: GCA_029619315.2. NCBI lineage: Eukaryota > Metazoa > Arthropoda > Insecta > Coleoptera > Scarabaeidae > Dynastes > Dynastes maya. Next base: position 25,481,849 of record JAROYE020000008.1, read on the forward strand.
CCAATCCAATTCACTTCAAATTTTTCACATCGCACAAACATTTTAAACAGTACCCACCCCCACTATCACATGTAAAATCCTAGAGTATTATTATTAGTATCCAATTGGAGTGGACGACGTCAGAGCTCAATCGTCCTAGCTTTAACCCGCACCTCTGTATATCCCGGCATATTTTGTCTCGCCATTTAAAAAGATTCACAACGCCAAATTTATAACGCAAATATTCATGATTACGAACATATATATAGTCGGTACCTGCTTGCCGCAATAAATTCAGCTTTGCGTTAATAAATTCTCCACAATATCCCTCTCAATCGTATCCCCATCACCTTAAAAACGGACCCGCAAAGCGGCTTAAATATGAAAAATACGAGGACACCGACTTGGAATTAAAGAATGGTTTGTCTACCAGTATACAGCAAACCAGGCAGAGTGCTACCATATATACGCATCGGTTGGTTATTGTTGATTCTTCTTCTTCGATTTTTTTGTCTTTTAGCTTTTCAAACGTAACAAGAATGGATGTATGTATGAAGCGTTTCAAGTTTCCTCTCCTACTGCATACTTCTTGACCAAAAAGATATTGCAGTTAATCCGAGAAGGTAACGTACGACTGTAGTACTCGAAACAAAAAATCTCGCCTATCATGTAGATTAATCGAATATTCAATATTGAGTGGATACAAAGAAACAAACGAGTAATTAGTTTAACATATGGCGTCGTCAAGGCGGAGTTGCCTTCTTTGATGCTAAATAGAACTAGTTTCAATTGATTCGTTTGAGTTTGGGTAGGTATTCAAGATGGACGTGTTCAAGTCGAAGATAGAAGTGGCTTAAGTAAAATGTGCTTACAAAAGATTTAAATTGTTTAAAAGGAAAGTAGGGGAGACCGGTGTCAATTGTAACAAAATTTCTTTTTCGATTCCTGACGACTACAATAATTATATAATTACTAATTAAAAATTAATTAAGCTTCATGCTTCAGGTACAAGATTGTTTAGGCAGATTTAGTAAAATTAATTTAATTGTTACAAAAGAAATTGAAATAAAACAAAGAACATTTGTCACAACTAACACCGTACCGGTGTTACTTGTAACGCTCCTGGTGTCGATTGTAACAGTTGATAAATTATCATATAACACAAGGAATGATTATATTAATATTAATGAAAGACAAACCTAAGCCATAAATAGTTTATATTAACTTGAAAAATAAACTTAACCTAATGTTTAACAACTTCCATATGATAACCCTAAAACAGAAATGTTTATTACATATACCATATTATATTAAAAAGACAAGAAAAATTTACTAGTTTGCTGTGAAAGTTTACGAACAAATTTATTTTGGCTTTGTTGCATTCGTTGACTGATATCTTCGTGAACCTCTTCCGTTACAATTTTAGGTCTACTAGGGGACTTGGCATACACATCCAGACTCCGTAAAGCGTTCAACAGTACGTTGTTGATGTTGAGGAAAAGTGTCAAACGGTACAACATCCTCTGGATACATTGCGATGTACTGCTCATAGCAAAATTCCGTCGAGTGTATCCAAGAACCCTTTTCATTTTGCATCCCACTGCAAAAGTACGACATTACGATAAATGTGTCTTGTTCCACAGAAAACACCATTATCGAACCGTTATCGTCATTTAGTACTGATAAGTACTGTTATTTAAAAATATAAGGGAAATTACTAACAAGTGAGAAACAGATACAACCATAATTACTTGAAATCCGCACGTCATGAAGTTACAACTATCAATTTTGACAGTAGAAAATGTTATAAACTTGACAAGCCACAAATATCTGCTTCCGGATTGCCAAATTAATCAGTCTTTTTTGATCACACTGTAGTTGATACCTGTCTCCCCTACCGGTAAATACTGTTTTTCCATATATACTTTGACAGTTATAAAATTTTATTTTTTGATGAATATGGAAACAAAGTCATCAATCTATTGCCTATCTAAGTATTTCGAATTTAACTACCTGCATATAACATCCACTAGTACTTCTAGTATTTATCGTTAAATATTCATAAAATCTGCTTGGATGTTTTCCATTTAATAAATGCAATTCACTAAAACACTTTCCTGAATATGTGTTATTTCTTCTTTCTTTATTTGAAATTGGAACGCCACTGGACTCAATATAGTAATGTGGTTTTGCATTCTACTCGGTTGATTGACACTGTAAATATTAATAAACCAAGATGTTTAATTCAACGAGACGTTCTTGTACAATTCATGTGCACTGGGCGAAATATCTGGAGATATAGATAGCCACGGTAGCAGATTAAGTCTTATTAGTCTAGTACACCTAAACTTTTTTAAATTAGAATTATTTTCTGAAAATCTAGACGGCTTTCTCCCAAATGGTTTCAGTAATACTGTTTTCTTTCAATTTTTAACGCAAATTTCAATCAATGTTGACTATAATATAGCTTGTCTTGCAATGTTCATCGACTTATTAAAAGTACTTGATAGTGTTAGCCATGATATACCTCTTTATAAAATGGAAAAACATGACGTATCATTGGATTGGTTCAAAACCTGCGTACAAAATCGTCAACAAAGGTGTTCCTTAAGGATCTATATTGGGTCCTACATTTATTTCGATTTTCACTGTTTACGCAAATACAGTATACTATGAACTTTAACATTGGTTATCATTTCACAATTTGTTAATTAGCAGTCAAAAAAACTAAATGTATTTTATTTCATAAATATTTTTTTTAGTTAATTTCCAACCAAAAACGTCGAAATATTTAATTCGGATCTCCCACATCTTCGTATAATGCCTTTCAGAACAAAAAAATGTCCATTTTATCTCGAAATCCTCTTACACCTTTCGAACACGAAAACACACGACTGAAAGTGTTATTTTATTGTCTTAGAACCCCTAACAAAAACCGTATTAGCATATTGAATAGGTCCGTTGGTCCGCTACGTAATCCTCTAGAAATATTCTACTCGAAAATGTGACGGTTGTGAGTTCGGTCAGCGTTGGACGTCGAAGATCCTCCACTAAACGCAAATGGTGAAGAAGATGGCTCCGATCAGATAGGGGGCGAGTCGGTAAAAAATGAGATCGAAAATCGTTTCTCTTCGTTTGTGAGTGTGGAGAGAGATTATTGAAAGCGTTTCTCTCGTTTAGGACGACGTAATCCGATAAACTAATGAGTTTACATTAAAATATTGTCTAAACAGATTAGTTGGTTCTTTGGTTTTCCAATCAGGGTCCGGAGATCTCCATACGTAATGATAAAGAACAAGGCGTTCTACCATAAATCATTAAACTAATTTTGTTATTACTCATAGATTTTATGGTCGTGACTTGCATGAAATTGATGAAAATTAGTACCTAAAATAATAAGTTTGTCTTAGATGTGCGCATGTATGGGAGCACCATACATGTTTTTTAATGGTTCGGTTTTCTTTAAAATTTGTCGTTTTTCAAAAATCAGTTCTAAATGCGAAAATTGATACGCAAAAAATCAATTAAATTAGAAACATACAAATATGCATATGACAATTAGTCTGAAACGCTCTGTGTGCCTAATTTGGAAATATTAAAACAGTGTTCTTTAAAGAATAAGTATTTTTAATTCAGCTGTTTTACTTACAGAAGCTGACAAAACTTAACATATATTTCCTTTTGTTTCAGGCCAACTGCAGGAAATATTCTACTTGCAACTATACTGAAGATGACCAATTCTGAAGTTGATATCAAGCTGGAGTACATCAGAGTTTGAATCGACATGTTTGAAGACGAACATTGAGGAATGAACCGATTTTCAGAGACGTTTCCTAATTCATAGCTTTACCTTAAGATTTTCCTAAGTCACCGTTAAATTCTATTTAAAAAATAACTTACTTACATATGTACCATATTTAATTATTTGTCACGATGTTATATGTTTCGAAATATGTATCAATATATAAAGTATATTACTACTATATTTGCTTAAGTAATTTGTTACCAATTTTCTAATTCAATAATGATATCAAGGACTATGGGGTAGTATGGCAAACAATACGAAGTATCGGCACATTCCTCACCGCTCATCTCACAAAATATTAATAAAATTAATCCGGAACAGCCGTTTCGAGGGCTCCTGGGTAACCTCATTATCAACTAAGCGATCGAATAAATCTGAATGAATGAATCAGATTTATTCATTCTGTCATTCGGTTGATAATGAGGTTGCCCAGGAGCGCTCGAAACAGCTGTTCCGGATTAATTTAATTAATATTTTGTGTGGTGAGGAGCGTGCTGATATTTCGTGTTGCTTGCCAATTTTCTAATTTGTTTGAAAATTTCTGCTCACGACTGTACACTACCTATAGACATGTGCATTTACTAATATTATCCATTGTGGAATGGTGCTGCATTCCTTATTCAAGAGATGGGCTCTACATATAATAATACGAACGTTGGTAAGATGGAGAACCTCTTTAAGTGTTCTTATCATCCGAATCTAACGTAGAAAATCATCTTTTACCATCTGAAACATCTTATCTGCAGGCTTCACTCAGGTAAGTTCCATTGATCTTGCATAGGTGCACAACTGAATACGCAGAAACCGATCGACAAGGTTAGAATGCAGGAGCTTATAAATTTGTAATACACGACGAATCAATTCGAATAGCTCAATCGATCCTGAACATTTCGCCCATAATACCTATGGAGATAGTTATCTTGTGGTCTTCCGCAGCAGCTTTTCTTGATATAGGGAGTCTTTGATGGTGGCGGATGTAACAACAACAACAGGCAAAGAAATAAAATGTGGAACGCATTGGTAAATGGTAAGGAGGACGGTTTTCGCATATAAGAAAAGAAAGTCAGTGGCGTAGGTAAAAGGATATTACTAAATTTCGAGAGAAATACATTGAAATTTAGTTAACTAGAATTTTTAAGTACTTAGAACAAGTAGTCTGTGACGAAAACAGTGACGTAGATCAAGGGGTGCTAATAATTATAAATAGCGAAAAATATTAATTTTTTCGCGCAAATCAGTAGATAGTAAAAATAAAGAAAATATGTTATGTAGATATACAAACAGAGACAGAGCCGTAGCGCAGTTTAAAGGAATATCAAATATACAAAATGTTAAATAAGCAAAACTAAATCTCTAAATACAAATGAATAAGAAGCAAAGGCAATTATACCATCCCCAGATAAAGAATGAAAATGAAGAACCAGTGACGTAGGTAGTATTTAATTCAATTCTTAGACATGTATAAGCAAAATCCAGTGCGAATTATAATCTAATAAACAGGAGGAAAGGGAATACTTACATTTAATAATTATTTTAAAGAAACAGTGACGTAGACTAATAAATTTTTCTAATAATCAAAAAATATATATAAAAATATTAAATTAAATTTTTAAACAAACGATTAGTGTATGGCAAGGATAAATAAAAAAATTATACAGAGAATATAAACCCAGTGGCGTCGTTTGGGAATGATTGCCATGTTGAAAGGGTTAAGTATGTCAAAATTAAATTTTTGAAGGCGAATTATTAAATAACAGTCGTACTTAAGTCAGCACCAGAAAAAAACTTGTAGGGTATACAATGAAAATAACGAAACAGTGACGTAGGTAACTAGATATTTAATGAAATTTCTAAGAGAAATGAAAATGTTTTTTTTCTTAAATTAAACAAGCGAACGAATGTTCAAGGCTAAAATTCTTAAAAACTACTCATAAAAAATGCTTTAGGAAGACAGTTACAAAGACTACTAAAAAAAAGTGCTAAAATTAAACATTCAAAATTTAATAGTTGGACGAGGGGGTGGGCGAAATGTTGGGTTGTGATATTCAGAAAATGAAGCAAACGGAAACGAAATTTCTTAATAATAAATTATATAGCAACAGATGCAAATTCTAAGCAAAAAATTCGATATACAATCACAAATAAGGAAGCTGTGGCGTAGATAACGGAATTATGATAAGTTTAAATCAGTAATGGTATAAATTTTGTGTGAAAGTTAATAAATTAAGTATTTAAATGGCAGCGCCAACGTCTCTTTAAAAATTAACAAAATAAACCAACGTTTCGACAACTAATTCGACTTCATATTTTGTTTTTGTGCACTATTGCACTAATAAAACAATGCTAACTCTGCGTATTGTTAAAACAATTAACTGTTTGAAATACTACATTTGTAAATACGTATATATGTTTGCTTTAAAAGAAAACAAATTGAATTTAAACATTTCAAAATATATTTACACAAAGTTTTGTTTTAATTACATTAATTTTGTTGATTAAATAATAATAACAATAATAATAATAATAATAATATTAATAATAATAATATTAATAATAATAATAATAAGCAATGGTGTGAATAAAAGAAATTATTTTATAAAATTTGAAAGGTAAAAAAATTGCGTTATTATGATCGATATCATAATATATTTTTATTATCTACAATAAAATGTATAACAAACATCTGAAGGAAAAGGGAAATTAAATTTCGAACACCAACAAATTTCAACAACCTTTATTTCCGCAGCATCTACGCCACTGGTTCTTTTACATCGCATCGCTCTCTTCAGATACAGGTAGACAATAGAAGCTCCTTCGTATTTCGTTCTCTCTCCATCCTTCTCCCTTCCACAAGCGAGATGATGAAGGTAGTAAAGCTAGTCGTGTCTCCCATTCGGTTATGCCCCACGTGGTAGATACCTCGACAAAAGATCACAGGCTGCCTTGGGATAAAGCGCTGGGACCTTCTGTGCGTTGTTCGGTGTTATCTTATCGCGCGATCGCATCGCGCAGGCGCAGTGACAAGCGACTGGACGGACTTGTGTGCCTATCCGGCGATCTTTCTGGCTGATAGCATTCCATATCGGTGACCCAGGTTGGGATAAGCAGTCACACATCTGCCCTGGCCCTTACATTGGTGAATGCGTTTGTATATAGACATGTATGTGTTGTATGCGTTTAGGTTATTCTGCTATAGATAACGGTACCTGCGTAGGAGAAGGAGTTTTGTAAATTGTGGTGTGTGAAAATAGAACTAAGATAATAAAAGGAAAACGTAATGTACGTACATACATCTAGCTAAAATAGCTAGTTTCTCAAAAAATCCAATCCCGATGCAATATTCTATATTTCAAAGTTCTTAGTTAGTTTCCTTGTAAGCTACAGAATGTCCAGTGATTTCCCAGATTGAAACAGACTCCAAGAATCAATTTCCGTTGGACTCGAGGAGTTGTAAATTTGAACCCGTAAGAAATAGAGAATTGCTCCTTTTTTAGCCCAAATTAACTCACAAAAACCTACAAAATGACTTCTCATACGATTTTTGTTGAGTATGCTGTTAGGGAGGTGTCAGAAGAGGAAAAACTTTATGGATTTATGAAAAAAAGTTTTTATTTGTGCTAGAATTCTAGTAATACTAGACCTTTAAAATAAATGTTTTAGTCCTGGGTAAAATAGCTGTCTTTGTAATCCTTGAAGTAGAATTTTTAGCATAGCATTAACAGGACTTAATTGTTTACGAAAGCAGCCACTTTGTACAGTATTAAAAATTGATTGGCAAAGCCTAATGTTATTTGTGGGTTATAACAAGCAAAAACCTCTATACAGAATAATTTTCTTTCATAAATCAATAATAAGCTTTTCCCTTGTAGCACATATCCTTTTCTCTTGTAGCACATATCCGGCAACAGAATATAAATGGAAATCAAAGAAAATATTTTGTTCTAGGGTATGATGCGGAGTGTCAACAACAATTCAAACACTAATAGATATACCAAATTGCTTCTTTAACATTTTTTCTTGGGAATTTAATCAACTTTCCAAATACGGTATAATAATCAGGTCGTTCCAGTTGAAATTTCTGAGAAAAATGATAAAAACTGATTTTTTCAAATGACGCCCTCTAGCGATGGCTTTGAGAATCAAGAGGACATGGTTATTTTTTTATTGCAATCAATAAAGCTTCCTCTTTCAAATGAGATCTTGTTTATCAAATTCGGTTAATTCAAAACCGAAATTACAGCCAATTTAATTATGTAACATTGCCCCTCTCCTCGAACTTTTATTTTTTGTTTTGCAGAAAAAAAAGGCTCCCCAAAAAGAATTTCAAATTCTGCTAGCTCTACGACGATAAGATTCATTTGAGAACTTATATGGGTATATTTTCTAGAAAAACCCTTTTTTTATGACTATAGTTATAGGTTACGCGTCCTAGCGGTAGAAATAGGAAAAATAATTTCCAGTATGTTTTCTTGGCCACTTTTCTTATGAAAATTTTTTTCCCACAGCTATATGACTCTCAGTTCCTCATATATTGTACCTCATTTATTTGGTGAGTATTCTCACAGATTTGCGCTACCCCTCCATTAAAGTTTGTTTTTTGTTTTCTTCAGCACCTGCTCCATGTTTGAGCCATTTTCTGATGAGTACCATATAACTTTGGTTGCCCAAAAATATTTTTTTCAATGACCACCAAGTTATTCAAAAAAATTCAAAAGCATTTCCTTTGTAGCAGATTTTAACTCCTTTATTTGGCCACACTTTCAACGAATACTGGAGAAGATTGATATTATACCTTTGATGTATCTTAAGATATTTAAATGCATGTCTCAGAAAACAAATTACTTAGACCTTTCAAGCATAATCTCTTTAACATTTTCCTTCGTGCATCTACCATATGACATCCATAGTGTATACGGCGCATACTTATCTAACACATTTATATTTCAACGACTTCGCGCGATATACAGAGTAAGAAGTTTGTTGCCATTACACCTCGTTCTATCCAAACACACCATCGCTGCTACATTCTACTATTTGAAGAGCTAATATTGTTATTCCACGTAAGCGCACTTGCGCGCAACTTACATAAAACGTATCAGGACGCATGCATCGCGTTTTACTGCGCTTCCAAGAAAACTTCGAAATGGCGAGCTTAAAATTTTAGTGCTATGTTGCTGCCGCGCCGAAGCCGTTCTCCTTCTAACAGTTTTAAGTGAAATTGCCTCGGAAATTACTAAGAGTGTCGCGCTAAAATAGATCATATCGTTAAAAGTTTTCAGTCACGTATCAGGTGGTGGTACATTTAAAGGATCTTAGGCTATTTAGCTGAGATCATATCGTAGCATCCTGGAGCGTCATGAGAAAATTTGCAGAGATAAAATGTTTTAAATTAAGATTAAATACACTTTGTACTAAGTGATTAAGTTAAGTTTGGAACTTTAGATTAGAAAACAAGCACGAAAAAACTCATGTAATGAAGATAATGTGAGCATTGTTGGTCTAATAGACATATTTAAGGATATAAAAGGAACAGGTAGTTTTGGTGCTCCAAGCATAATAAACGGGTTCAAATAGAATGGGTTGTATGTGGCAACATCGTATGGGGCAAAATTATACTTGCAGAATGTAAAAGTTGGGTCAAAGTTAATCATCCATTTACTTTAACGGCTTGTAAATATTATTGAAAGACAGATAACTTTGACGAATACTTACATACATTTTAATTAATGGTTATTATTAAATAAATTCACATGAAATTAACACCCTTTTCCATTCCTTCTACATAGCTTTCTTTTTCAACATTGAAATTAGCTTCAAAATTGACAATATATTGCAAATTATCTTCTTTATTAACAATATTATATCTGGGATGTTTTATATCCACGTAAATTTGCTTTTTCAAAAAATGATTTCTTGATACAGAAAAAATGTTACATGTAACATTTGTAAATTTTATGGAACTACATATTTCTAGTTTTGGAGAATGAAAGCATTGAAGTGGTGTTTATTTACATCGTCAAACGCAGTTGTCATTCGAGCACGTATAGTGTATTCAGTATGGTCACTCGGTCGATGTGAAATTCCCTCTGGCGGATATTAGTTCTCTTTCGAAGGTCTCTACTCCTCCTCGAGCTTACGATTTACGGAGTGGGGATACTAAATATTTAAATTAAATCCAGACAACAACAAATGTGAGATAAATAGAATAAATAACTTTACTTACTGGAAATTTAACATCAAATTATATTTGGAAGGGTATTGTCAAAATTTGCTGCGGACAAAACAATCGCCATCGCGATTGAAATAATGTAGTGAACGGTCGCTAATGAATTTGATTAAATTTGGTCAACTTTCTTCGAGGTAACTCATAATTTGAGTGTGTTCCAGGATTCAAAGTGTGTAATGTATATTCAAATCATAGTATAAATTCAACGGTGAAGTGAACATAGCCTTTATTGACATCTATGACATCGTTCCTAGATGTAAGTTATGGGAAGCATTAGAGAAAGTATGCAGCAATATACATTTAATTAGAATAATCCAAAAACTGTATGATCAAAACACTGCATTCACTAAACATACCAACAACATCTCAGACCACATACAAATCACAAAAGGACTGCGACAGGGATGTAGCCTATCGCCGATTTTATTTAACTGATATGTAGAAAATGTATTGAGACACTGGAAACGAAGCTGTGAGTTCAACGTCAACATCTGTTTACCCTAAGTTTTACCGACGATTAAGCAATCATCGCTCAGGACGCATTTGACCTGGAATTTATAGCAACAAGATTATATAAAGAATATCAGAAGTGGGACTTTCAGGTTAATACAATACTGAAAAGACGGAATATCTTGTTATCAACTCGGACGCCCTATTCGAAATACTAATAGATGGGGATAGACATATAAAGCAGGTAGACAAATTTAAGTACCCGGGCTGTTTTCTGGACAAGGACGGGATAAGATTAGAAATAAGACAAAGAATCCAAAAAGCAAAAAAGGGAGTGGGTGCGCTCCATTTGGTGGAACAAAACCTTCTCGTCCCGAAACAAGAAAAATATAGGGGGAGCTATGGTTGAAACAATACTAACGCACAGAAATGAAGTGTGGGCAATGAGAGAGGTTGACAAAGGAAGGTTATTGGCCGTTGAGATGGATTACCTTAGAAGAAGTGCCAGGGTGTCAAGAAGGGAAAGAATTACTAATAAAGAAATCAGAACCAGAATGCATGCGACAGAAACAGTTGCAGATAGGATCGAAGTTAATGGGTTAAAATGGTTTGGCCACTCGCCGAGAATGCCAGAATTGAGATGGCTGAAGCAGCTGTTTGTATGAAAACCACCAAGAGCACGAGGAGAAGACATCGAAAGTCGTGGTTTGATGGAATACGAAAAAGTATGATAGAAAGGAACCTATAGGGAGAGACAGCACAAGATAGAGAGACATGGAAGCGGAGGCTGGATAGACAATAACTTGTAAGATTGCGTATTCTGACATTTAATATTTTATTGTATATATACAGTAAAAATTCAAGCTAGAAGTGACGGTTGGAGTTTGAGAATTGGCAGTTCCCTGTGAATCCCATATAAACATAAAGTTTATATGACATCGTCTTAGAAATCCAAGTCAGTTTACATTTTTTAGTGTTAATTTTCGTTAATTTCCATTTACTGATATTAAAATTCGTTTAAAATTGCCGAAAGTGTGTGTAAGAACACTTCCGAACCCCCAGTTCATCTAATTAATTAACTAATTTACAAAAAATTCTTTTTTTTTAGAACAATTTCTCTGTTTTAAAACATTACAGTATATTATATTACTGTAAAGGATCCTTCACATAATATATATTTTTTAAATAAATTAAATTATTCTTTTTGCACCGCCGATAAGAGAATATGTAAAACTTTTTGTGAAATTGATACTTAAGTATGTTCTTTATGAAGCTTTTATGTCATATTATTTATTTTGAAGACAAACAAATGTTTATTTATTAACTTTCTAGTCTAATTCACATTTTCCACGTCTATTTTCACCATATAGACGATTCCACATGTTAATCCATTATGATCGCACACATACATATTGTACATATACCTAGCATATGGCTATTTCGTCACTCGGATGGATTTTGATTGATTTTTCGTGGATTACAATGAAACAGCACGAAGGTGTGACCCGCGGACATTGAAAATTAATCACATCATCGTCCAGCGCAGCTTACAGTAAACACTATTAGATGTATAGGACTATGGAACCGGGTTTGGACGTTGTGTGTACGTGTTAGTTGTCAAAATAATAGCGGGCATCTCGGTGTCTGTCTTTCTATTTATCATATTGATTGTTATTAATGCTCGTCCATCGTAGCCGTACTTACACCAAATTGAAATACAGTCGTTATTGCTATCGGGTATAACGCGGTATCCACTTAGACGTCGCTGGTAACAATATTAAGTACTTGAAAGTATGTAGACAATGATGGGTAGCGCAATAGAAAAGAATTCATACAAATATATAATTGTGAATAATTGCTGCTGGGTTATTGATCGAGTATATTGGAATTTTTGTTGAAGACACGTAAAGTATTTTATAAATAAATCTTATGAAATCGAATCACATGTGGTAATTGTAATTTCTTTTTGTTTTACTATTAGGACCAATTTTTTAAAGTGTGAAGGATTGGTAGGGTTTTAAGAACAAAAATTGCCAAACTGAGAAGATGCTTGTATTTTTTTCAGATAAATCTCTCAGGGACTCATATATCTGTTTATTTATAGTGCTATAATTAGAATGTTAGTAGGAGAGGTAGTTCTTAATTTTTGTTAACAAATGAATTCGCAAATTATACTACTTGAATGCAAATTTCTTGTAAACACGCTTATCTTCTATAACAACTAGCATTATACTCCTCGAATGTCGTCCCTTCGTTCACCTGTTAACGATAGCATTTAATAATAATAATAATAAATGATTTATTCTCGTCATCTGCATAATACAAATACAACTTTTAATAGCGAAAAAAGAAAAAAATACACGAGAATCTCTAGGTTCAAATTCAATCTACAATTGCTCTGCTATTGAACCTAACATAATTAAACAAAAATAAAACCAAGGTATTAACAATTACCTAATACCAAGCAACATTCGCAACGTACATAATATCAACAAATTAATAAGAATTATGGGAGTGAAAATGGCAACAGTAGAAAACAACAGGTCATCAAAACCAAATTAAACAGATCGCACACTCATAGCGGGGTTAGTATTACGCAATCTTTCATTTTTGCATCAAACTGTACTAATTCCATAATTTTGAAAGTATTCGGTATTTTACTGTAAATATAGCTGATCGTATAAGAAAATGAGCGCTCAAATAATGTGGAGGAATAGACGGACGGTATCAACGCACCTTTAAATCGTAAATTTAATGCGTGAACATCTATCCGAAACTTAATTTTCTTAAATAAATGCTTACGCCCTCTTTGAAGGATGATCTTATGATACGCCGTAGCCGCATGCAGAATCCGCCGATTGCGCATATCAAGCCAACCTAGCACTGGCAGTTTGTAAGAAACATGGTCATATTTCCTGATACCAAATATCAAACGCAAACACGAATTCTTCATATATTTGTCTTCGAATTCAAACATATATTTGTTTGACTCACCAAAATTATGTCAAATAAAAACCTTTGTACATTCAAACAAATTCATTCTGTTCTTCTTAAAAAATGTGCTTTCACTCAAATAAACCTTTGTTGAATTAAATAAATAATTTCAAAGATATATATTTGTTTGATTTAAGAACTTTTTTTCTCTGTGTAAATTAAATTTTACAAGTCCAAACAGCCTTGGGTTTCAACCTGAAATAAGAACAAAGTTCCTAGGTTACTTGTTACTAAGAAAAATTCAACCTCTTATATTTACGTTACCACCTATTCTGCTTCACCTTAATCTTCTTATGCTACTTTTTGGACACATCAAAGGCACTTCGTTTACTGACCGAAACAAACGTCACACTGAACTTAATTCCCAACATCGAAAATAAACGAGAGCATTTAACGTTTCATCCTATACAAGTGCATATTTTTCAAGATCAACGACGGCATACATATAGCTGTCAACAACGAATCTCGTCAGATGGCGTCGATATCGGCATTCTAAACACTCCGAATAAGAATAATAGGGAGCGTAGCGATTCATAAAGCTTCACTCAACCTTCGGTAATGGACGATGAGGGCCCGGTACACCGGACAACAATAAACGTAGCCATACGGCCATCCAACTCAAAGATCCAAGACATGAAACAGATTTAGATAAACACATATAAAGTAATTATGTTATATATCATTTTCTTTCACTGGCCACTACGATTATTTCAAAGTGAAACTTTAGAACGATCAATCATCTTAGACTGTAGCAGATAGGCCACTATATGGAACGAGAGAAAGATGAAAGATGAGATGCAAGAGTAATAACTAAAAGAGGCCTTTGAAAATGTGCCCGGTATTGAAAGAGGAAGAAAACGACGAGGAAAAAGATACAAAAACAATAATAAAAGAAAGGCAACGCGACCGACGTGTCCAAGGCCAACTTAAGACATTCACATTGAAATGTAGTGGCGTTCTGGCACTAATATATTATTTCGGATCACGATCCCGATGCCCGTCCATTGTTTGCGCCGGTTATTTCGAAAATCAATTAGAGGAACCTTTTGTCGCTGTGAATAATCCGCGTTATGGAAGATGAGAATCGCTAGGAGACCTATTCTTGGGATAACATTTCGATTGGAATTCATAATAAGAGAAGTATATTTCACAAAAATGTTATCAACATATTATTGTTTTTGTTATATAGGTTTTTTGTAAAATGATCAAATGTGGAAACTGAAAAAAAGATGTAAAAGCACAACAATTTTTTTGGGAAAATTTTACAATCAAATATATGTATTAGCGTAAAGTACATACTGTTCTAAAGTAAATTCACTCACCAAAAGTATTTTCACAATAAACTGTAATTAAGGAAATTTACATTCAAGGCGTGACTTCACGGCAGTGGTCTACATACTAGGAAATGTATGGCTGGCTTTACTAATTAGCTAGAGGCGTTTTTACCTTTAAGTATGTATATGCGACCTTTTTAACACGCCGATGTGGAAAGTATTTACCCTAAGCCTGTCGCTATACGTTTGGGGATGATTGCCCGTGTGACTTAAGTCTGCGTTGAATGCGTTGGAAGTGTAAAAAACCTTGGAGTTTTAGATACAGGTGTAATTATTGCAATATGCAACTATGCACTACATTTAGTTTCATAGAACCTTCTCAAGGGTTATGTTCATTTGTAGTCGGGACAATGCTTCGCGAACTTTCGCGTATTGACAATTGTAAACACATATACGAACACAGCATTCATTTGTTGCGCGGTAGGTTTAGGCAACAGATCGTAAACCTACCGCGGCAGTTTACATGTGAAGCAAATGGTTTCACTCACATATTTTTATTATCTTAAAAAATATTTTCGAAGTAATATTTAGTAATAAAAATAGATTCTATAGGTGTTTTAACCTGTGACTATCGTAGTGCAGTCACAGTGACCGGTGACGTATTAGGATTTGCGATGCTTGTTGAGATTACGGAGACTACAAGTTAAATTGGAGTTACAAAGAAACAAAAAAGCCTGCTTAAAAAAAAATAAAAGTTAAAGCGCATTGGTAAGAAATTAAAAAAAAACGTCGGCGTTTTATTCTAAGAATTTGAAAAGTAATGACATATTTTGAAATTTTTTGAAAACAAATTTTGCTGTGAAACAAGATACTTATACTAGGGTAGGTAATGATTCATTTATAGGCGCGAGTCCCACACATATAGCGAATAATGTTGCCGTTTGTGCTAGGAACGTCCCCTTCGCTCCTCAGTGCCACCAGCCAAGCGCAAACACACGCAACTCAGTCGCCTAATATACGCAGTCGAGGTAAGGGCTCGGCACAGTTTTTAGGAGATACGTAATACATCTTATTTGATTTTTGTCCTATTAATGGACTTTAATCTTTGATTATTTCAAAATAAATACTATTGTCGTATATCAAGCAAAGAAAACGTCCTTAACTCTTTTACTACCTTACAATTTTTTATGTACCGGCCAAAAATACCTTGGAAAATATGCAATTTGAACGAAATTTTTTAAAATGAATATATTTTTCTTGAAAATAAAGATAGCGTCACGTTATAATTGCTTTGAAAATTAAAAGCCGATAAATCGGCTCGAGGTATTTCTCGCAAAAGTCACGAAGCCGATGTATCGGCTTTAAGGTAGTAAGAGGGTTAATTTAAAAGGAAACCGGCGAATTCTAAAACTAAACAGAACCTCTCATTACAAACTAACTAGACTACAATTTTTCATTTCCAAATATCCAATATATTAAATGTTCAAATGATAATAAGCGCATAGCAAACATTTTCATGTTGTCTAAATCTAATTAATGGAATTTTATGGTAAAATGAATCGTATTTGTATGTTTAAAAATTTAGTTGAACGTATTATTAAAATAAATGTTCAAATAAGTCATTCGCGGTACTGCCTCCACTATAGTACCATTTAACGACTTCTTAGTTTATAAAAACATAATTAAAAAGGAAACTATTCTACAGTATAATTTCGAGACACAAACGCAAATCAAAAATATCCAAGGAGAAAAGATGAGAGGCAAGGATGATCAATTAAATGCGGGTATAATGCATGGCTAGAGTCTAGCACGCTCTTCTCCTGACGGCAATTAGATTCTTTTTGATAGATTCGCTTCCCAAGACTACCCACTTTATACTTTCATAGCGAGCAAACGTTACAACACCGTCCATATATTTTAGCGATTCACTTTACTACGGAACTTACTGACGCGGTATGTGACACTATTGTGTTAATAATTCAACGTCGAAGGTAGCGACGTGTCCGATGTTCGAGCGGTCCCTGTTCTGGTTCATTTTCAACTCTTCGGTGGCTCCGGTCCCCCTATCCCTGTCCAGGTGTTTTATTAGATGCAGTGATCTCCATTGAATGATAATCCCGGGGGAACGATAATGTAACCCGTTTTCGCTCAATTTTCTTCACGTCCTTAGAGTTCGTTTTTATTGTTTAAACGAAATTAATCGAAGTGAAATTCATTTAATTCTCGGAAAATATTATTATGGGCGATTTATTTTTATTTAAACTGCCGAAGGAGTGTCTACGGAACTCTTCTAGACCTACTGACTGTAAAAATAATCATAAAGGAGAAATAATAAATCTCACTCTATAAAATCAATGATACAAATTTCAAAGATATATTTTCATCAGTTTTAGAGCTCCATCTAACAGGTGGTCAAATACATAAAAAACAATTCATACTGAATTGTCTACAATTTCGGGAAACACTCGAAAAAAAAACGAAAAATACAACACGTTTCGCTGGTTCTATTTGTTTTAAACGTATCAGCGTTATTTGTTTTAGTTTCGAGGTTTTATTATACCATTAGGTCGTACGATGTTTTATACTCATGTATGAAATGTTCTAAATAAACATACAGAACGGTGTAGGACGGCACAACAAAACTAACGACTCAATCGAGTTTATTTACCATTGGGAGACACTCGCAGCCTCAACGACAATATTATTTCAGTCCGTCTATTTGCTACTGGAAAAATATTGACGCATATCGTGCATTACCGGCGGTTCACATGCGAACAAATAATGTAGGGTGCTCTGGCAAAGGACATCTGTTCCTTTACCAGCGCCCTCTATCATTTCAAAAAAACCCTTTACCTCCCCCCCATTCTTTCCTTCTATTATTTTCGTTACCTAGATAAACACCTTACGCATAAAAACGATAAGCTTTGCGACAGAGTTTTAATTCGACCAATAGGATACACAATAGGTCTCGACTTATAGGTTCTCAGAGGTGTTTGCGGTTCGCGTATCTACCACAATGCAATGAGAAATCGGTTATTTTCATTTAGGATTATGTTTAAAATTGTCAACCGTATTGAAGATGAGATAAGGGGGATTAAACTTTTACGATTGTATCGTAAGGCTTCGTAGGAAAGATTTCCTTCGTGTTCATATGGTTTCCTTTTCTTTTATAGACCCATAGTGACACCGTAGAGTTCGTCAAGGATAAAAAGTATATACTTCCTCCATAACGACAATTTGAGCTGTTTATGTCGTTTGCTTAAGCATCAGAATCTATTAAACATATTTCTTGTTGGCGTTCTACTGCGTTGTAATCAAGTTCGAAATTTGGCACACTACCCACTACACAGTCCTAACAAATATTTACGATGAAAATAGGTATCAGTTTATTTTTTTTTTATACTTTTTGCAAATTATATCATATGGTACCAATTTATGTCCTTTGTTGTGTGGTATATTTTGAGTACTTATTCGTTAGCTTGATAAAAAATCACAGCTCCAATTAGCATTATTACGATTAAGAGCTGTACATAGTTACATCTTTATCACCAAAGCGCCCAACTACAATGGGAATTTGCGGTAACGTGGGCAATCACTCGACATACTTCGACGCCCTCCACCAGAAAAAAAAAGGAACGTAGCGACTACGCTCTTCGGTTTTTGCGAGGTTACCGACTATGGCGTGACATAGCCGTCCCCGTCGAAGGAATGGAAATTTAAAGGCGCTAGATCGTCGCATGGCCCGCTAGCTTTAATTCATTCTGGTTCCCTTCCCTTCCACTTCGTTTTTTTCCCCCTTTTTTTTTTATTAACTTCTCGGTTTTACGTTTTGTGTTTTGTTGGTGCTGCCGAAACGTTATCTGATTTATTTCATTATGTGTTGAAAACGCATGAATACGTTTAAAGGCCGGAGCGTCGCGTTTTTTTGTATTTCATTTTGTTCTTTGAATAATTAAAAGAGTTATACGGTGGTCGTGTCGGGGTGTGCGCTATGGAAGAGGACAGGGACGGATTCAGAGCAACGTAATTCAAGTGTTTTAGTAAGAAATAAAAACGAATAGTAAGTACATCGTGCAGTTTAAACAAAAAAAAAATAGATTAAACAGAAACGTAATATACTTAAGATTTGTAAATCCTACTGACTGCGCCAGCTAAAATTTTCCAATGAATGAAACTCTATATTATTTCGTTCGCCAATAGTCACAAGGTACAGAAGCTTAACAAAGGATTGATATAGATTCGTTACGCCTTCTGTTAAAACTTAAGTACAATATTACATTAGATTACCTATACATTTACAATGTACATTGATAATATTTCTGCAGATCTAGTGCCTGCTCTTAACCCATGGAATGCAATATGTGGCGTCTCGTAACTTATATACATAACTAAGCAAAATAGTAGTCAACGTAGCCAATTTGGTTTGGCAATCATTATTGGCAGCGTGCTAAGCCCTAAGTCAAAGGAAACACCATGGCCATGGCTGAATCTTGGAGACACTTAACTTTAGAAGAGAGCCCAGATAAATTATCTTATAGAGGTGCAATATTATGGTGGAATGATATTTCAAACAGGGCACTGCGATGGGTAGGCGGCGGAATACCACGAGGAAGCCGTGTATTTTGGTGCGGAACCTAATTTTGAAGTAAAGATATGGTGACGTGTTTTAAAAATAATAGTCTTATGCTTAACAACAGGCAAATTTTCGCGATAATTAAATAATATATTTATGTAGCTGATATCAATAAGTTTTATTATTATTATTATTAATATGTAACGATTTTCGAGGTATTTCAACTTAAAATGTTGATACTTTCAAAAGAATGCGAATTAGCTTACCATCTCTAGCAAATCCACAAAAATAAATAATTTTAACTGAAAAATTATACACGGAATCGATTCTACATCCAATCCCCCAAAAGTTTTGTCATAGTAGCCCACCTAGATAGTAACCAAATGAGTACTATGGCAAAAATTGGGGAGTAGAGATCCCATTGGTCAAAGAAACAAAATACCTTGGTGTATGGTTCGATCAAAGACTTACATGGAATCCTCACATCAATAAAACCATCAACAAATCTACTATTGCCTTAGGCAGATGTAGAAGGTTGTGTGAAAAACGTAGGGACTAAGCCCAAAAATGATGATGTGGTTATACATGAGAGTCATCAGACCAATGATAACATATGGCTCGTGGTATGGTGGACAAAGAAATTGCAGGCATTGGAGGCAACAAGGAGGCTAAGTGTCATGAAAAGACTAGTATGTTTGTGTGCCACGGGGCTATGAGAAGCACGCCGACAGCTGCTCTGGGGGTCATTCTTAACCTAGAACCATTACATGTACATATTCAAGGAGAGGCCAGGCTAACAAGCTACAGGCTGGCTTGTTATATTCTTTCTAAGTTTGGGTACATGCACCAACTTTTATCGAGAATACAATTTTTTGAGAAACCAATAACAAAAAAAGTTTCCCATTTGTTGCCTACTTTTTTGGACACACTGTATATAGATATGAGAATAAACATGGCCAGATTTGCAATATTGAGACAGTAAAAAAGCTCCGGAAGCTTTGTTTCCCATTCTCAAAGCAACAATTAATATTGCAATAAGTTTTGATTGTTGTAGTAAATACATGCCCAGGATATTTTTTGATCATCACTGTTAACAACAGAAGCTCCTAGTTTCTTTGATGTTGACAATGGCCGAGGACTAGTAACTTATATTACCATCAAATTATTTTGCCTATTTCCTGTTGAATAAAAGAGGTTTTAGGTGTAGGTAGGTTACGCAAAAAAGGACATTCGGCAAATCGCTTACCAGTTACTGTCATATGTCAATCAATACTCGTAATACCTTAAACCGGCCCTGTCCAGGATAGAGCTCGAATCCAACCTTTTCTGCGTGCAGGGACAAACGCATTCGCACGAGATTTCGTGCGTTAGCAGCTCGGAGACGTGGCGAAAGCGTAGGCGTGTTCGTAGATATGTTTATTTATCCAGCGAGGCGTTATCTTCACTTAATTACAATAAAAGATAAATAAATTATCTTGGGCACTCTGTTGTCGCTGTGTCGTAATTTTTATGACGTTAACAGGATTAGCGCTAGACCGTATCGGATCGTCTTATACGCCGGGCATCTTGTACCGTTAGATTGGTACGAATGTAGCGGCTCCGACTAACTAAAATCGTATCTATTTCTAATTTGTTCGTTTTGTTCACCGGGCGCGCGAGATATAATGAACTACGCGACTTCGGAATTTTAAATGTATCGCTTGTATTCACCGATCGTGAAAGGAAATATCTTTCTGGGTGTTAGAGAAATGTTGTCGGTTTGAATTGAATAAGTCGAAATTAATTGGCGGCGATGGTATTTGAAAATACAGGAGAGTTAGATTTGAAAGATGTTCTTTAAAATAATAAGAATCTACATGTTTATGAAAAAAGAATGAAGCAAAAACAGAGCAGGTTGTACTATTATTAAATCAATCCTTATACTACGATTTTTTTTTTATATAATGCTCGGCATAACACCGTTGGACGGGGGTAGTCGCCCATTTGTAAGGTAAGGTTAAACCTTAGAATACGTATCAAAGGATCGGAAAAGGTTACTGAATATAATAGAGTAAATACAGATGACACAAAATAAAAAACACAAAATAAAATATACCGTAAGGATGAATATATAGCGTGTTCAGCGAGGAATTGGACAGAGCGATACCTCGGAAACGAATGCAGATTTTAAAATTCTGAAAACTTTGTTATAAATATACGTCAGGAGCACTTATTTTGCGATAAAAAATGTAAATTCAATACAATACATTTGGGATAACTTTCCTTATAGCTGCTACCAACCTATCAGGTTGTTGTCGAGAAAATAATTTCTATGTATTTAAGAGGAAGATATATCTATGTACCTACATAAATGCTTATAAAATTCGAATGAATGAAAATAAATTTATATATTTTATGTCAAATCAATGATAAATGCATGTAAACGAATGTATTCTGTAGATCTAATACATATAATACCTAAATAAAACGAGAATGTACTTCATTAAATTAAAAGTTAATCATTCACAGTTGCAGATTAATTTATCAAAATTTAGCAGCCACCCACGAAACTGAAACACTTGAAAGTGTAATGTACGGATGCTCGTTTCGCCGCCTAACGGCTCATCAACGTACCTCTGTGGAAGTTGGTAGATGTATTTGAAATTGCCACGGAAAGGTCCATTATGTTGCTTGCAACACTATGGGACATGAAACAACAAAATTCACTCCCTTTAGCGCAGTTAGCCCGAAAACTGACAACAGAATACGGTGCAAGAACTGAAGAAGTCATCTTACAGACAAGAGGGCAAGCCTGCCAAAACATCGCAGGGAAAAAGAAAGGTATGATGAACGTCATCGTACAGTTGACTTTGCCGTGGGAGATAAAGTTAAAATAACTCCACTACGACAAGTAGGGAATACGGACAAACTGCAGCCTAAATATTTTAGACATAAATATCATATATTTGTAGAGTCAGGCAAAGGTAAAGCGATTAGATTTTAAACACTATTTGCTATTTGGTTTCAGTCTTTATTGTTCTTAATTTATTTTAAGTAACTTTGTCACCGCACCATTGTTTTTGTTTCATATTCAACTTTTTCGAGGATAATACTTTCAGTGAGACTAGCAGAGTCCAGCGGGTGAGAAGAGATAGATGTACGTTGTTGTCCATCTTCATTGCTTGTCACAGCCTTGTATCTCCTCCGCGTCAGGTAAATCGGGAACATAAGAGACTTGCACTTGCCTGGATCGAGTAGGGTAACGATATAGTAAGTCAGTGTTTCACTAAAAGTTAGGTAGGCAGTTTGATGCAGAGTACATGGCCACACCCATCGCTCACCAGCTTGGGTGCATATAACACCGAAGGATATCCTCATAAAGAAGTGAAATAACAAAAAGCATCCGGATTATACTAGGATCTTTTTTGGAAATTACCAATTGCTAGGTTTTAAGTGAATATCTCTTTTGTAAATAATGAAGCTTTGGTGGCAGATACCTGATTTTTTTATTGTTTCTTAGTAGTTGTGAGGGCATAATTATTTTGTTTCCCGGGAGGGGGTAATGCCACGCAAAGTTTCATTATAGAACTAGGTTTCGTAATATCGAAACTGATCTTCTTTACACAACTGCTTGACATAGTTACAGATTACAGAATGGCAGAAGATACACGAGAAGATCGGGTCGATAGGTACATAGGTAGTTAGTTGGTGGTAGACCGTCCATAAGATAACTGGTAATATGAGGAGCTATAAGCAATTGAATAAATACATATTTTCAAAAAGTAACAGTGCCTTAATTATAAAGTGGTACCTGCCAGCGAGTCCCCCTCGTCACGTAAATAGAGTTACATTTATAGTAGAAGAACAGCCCGTGACAATACTGTAACTTTCCTGAAGGTAAATGAAAATCGAAGAACAGCAACCAATGAAGCCAACAGAATAGGTGTATTAGCAAGTATTGTTTATAGTCCACACACGTCTCTGAGATCTATAGCTGAAAATTGGTTCAATTCATAAGACATTAGAATCCAATAAAACAAACTATTTAAAATTCATTTTATTCACGGGGCTTATGATTGCGATGAAATTCGTAGACTTAATTCTATTACAGAAGATTTTATTCATAAATTCCAAATTACCTAGCTCGCATTCTGTAGTCTGTTGAGAACAACTTTTTATACAACAGTTAACCATCAAAGTTCGCATTATTGGTCGCTTGAAGATCCGCATTAAATGAGGGAAACTAATTTCCAAGGAAGGTAGAACATAAATGTCTGGCATGGAATATTCGGAGACCAGTTGATTGGTCCATATTTTGACCCTAACATTTTTTATATCTTTGTAACTTTATAAAAATTACTATTTTCCTGAAAAACATCACAGACAGGTTGGTAGTAGTTATAAGGAAGGTTATCACAAATGTCACATCACATTTCATTAAAAAAATCTTTACCACAAAATATGTGCCCTTACTGTACATTTAACAATGTTTTCAGAATTTTAAAATCTTCATTTGTTCCCGAGACAAACGAAATTGTTCCAGCCTTCATCCCAATCTGCCCGTACATTTCACTATTCTAGTCTAAGGCAAGTTGCCGAGTAGTGAAAGACAGTGTTGGTCCTGTATGACAGCACATTAACCTAAACGAACGCATTACTATTGCATGATTTATCTCTGCCAAAAAAAAACATTTCCCCCAGACCTTGTGTGTTATGTCGATTCAAGTGTCAAATACCCAAGAAATACAAGAGTTGAGCATAAGTGCATAGATAATGAAATAATGGCAATGCATTACCGCTTCCGCACTTGCAAACAATTTTCTTAAAAATGGTGTTTGTTTGGCAGTTGGTCCCATCTGACACGAAAAAAAATACTCCAAGAATTTGGACAGCCTGTACACAGTCTTATAATATATTTAATGGCAAAAAGGAAGAAATAATACAAAGACCAAGGTCCAATTACATGAACACCCACCTATTTCGTAAATTTTTTTCCAAGAAACAAAGAAAAGCGTCTTTACAGATAAACCTACTCGGTATTTTGCTCATTATTTTCAGTTATAAATCTTGTTTACATTTCAAAGCAAAAGATACAATATCATATATTAAAAAAAGCATCTTCTTTTTTCTTCTTTAAATCTACAAGGCTAATCCGAATTTCCGAGAAATACTTTCACATTCTCCTGAAAAAAGATCCCATTTTAATCTGCTAATCTTCCAAATTCAATGCAAAACTCGTAATCCTTCATTCTGCAGTAACAATCCATAAAAAACTTAACCAGACGACCGACATCTAACGGCGTATTCTCGAGGATTATTGCCTTGATCTTACGAGGACGGATACATTTTAATCAAGCTTAAGCTTTCAGCTTTAGAAAGAGTGTGTTTGCAAGGGAGAGAAGACAGAAAATCTTTCAACGTTCAAGACATTTAAAGGGACGTGGTGGGCAGAAATATGTAATAAATAAGTAATCTTTTGAAGTTGTTTCGCTTAGAAGGTTCTAAAATGAATCGAAACTTATGAAAAACCAAGAGAAAAGCAGCATAGCGACAAATACAAAGTGCTAAAGGCAGGATATTTTGTCGGCGAAGTTATTTGGGAGAATTTTTTGTAATTTACACGATGTTTATTACGGAGCTAATAAATTCTGCATGGATTGTGGGGTGCAGTAATATTCACTATGCGAAATTCCGCTAAACTTTTTCGTAAGGAGTTTGTTTTTAATTAGCGCACTGGTCGCTTTGATACCGCTAAATGCATTGAATTCAATATTTTTCTTCTGGAATTGCAAAACATGCAGATTCTAGTAATCAAACTTAAAATTACGAAAATGTTCAAAGAATGGATGAAACGTTATCCTGTAGCTATTATCTTTTTCACGTGTGGTGACCATTCAACGAAGTATATGAAACTACAAAGCCTTTTTAATGTAGTGCGTAAAGTGTTCTATGGTTTTATTACAATCACTTCCTCGCCAACATATAAGTGGTGGCATTGTACCAGAACCACCAGACAACACAGTGGTAGGACCCGGTCATGCAGCTCCTAAACTAAATAACAAAAGGAATGCTTGAATTTTTGGAGAATGAACAAAGAATTTGGATGAGTTTGGGAATTTTTGTTTAATAGAAAGATATAGATATTGATCTTTACGCTAATTTAAAATTCTTAGAAAGAAATGCTTAAACTTCAATGGTAATTTAGATTTTTTCAATCCTGAGATTGGCAAGCATGATGATCCCAAAATCATAGTGACGGAAAATAACACACTGAATTCTGTAGCTGCCTGTAGCTAAACGTAAACATGTGTTCGACTATCAAAGTTAACTGACTAAGTGGACCTGTTCAATAAAGTTGCATTCTTTTTTATATAAATGGTTTCATAAGCGTTCAATTCATGCAGCGAAGTTACGTTCTTAATTAATTTGAGGTTTTCTAATTTGACGATTCGATTCTTCCATAGCAGTAATCAGCTCTTTGCTCTTTGGTTCTGATCGCTATCGCCCGTTTCGTTTGTACGATATAGGTTTTATCACAGTCACCGCATGCGATTTTACAAATTCTGGACCTTTCCTTCGTATCCAGTTTATCTTTCGGATTGCCTAGATGGGAAACCGTTGCGGTGTTTGCCATACTACCCATCATTATTATTTATTTATTTACACGCATTATCTGTAAAATATGCTTTCTGTAAATATCTGATTCTAAACGCTCTAACGGTAGCTGCGATAGCAAAGCTACGACGAAATGCCTAAAATCTGACAATCAACAGATCGGTTTGAATTATATTGATTTTGATTGTAGAGCAGCCTGCAGTAGTGATAGGAACTTGGTTGAATTTGGTATTCAAGTAATTTAGTTTAATGTAGAATTTCTAAATTTCTAAATATACTTAAATGAATTGAAGGAGACATATTTTTTGTTCACCAGAAGGAATTTTGCTAATGTTTAGGGTGATCTTATTACTGTGTTTTGTTAGAAATCTCTTTACAAAGAACTCATCGATCATAAAAACAAATATTAAGCAATCATTCACTGTAATGTGTGAATTATACCAGAAGCCATTTGACTTTCATAAACAATTGCAACAAAGAACAAATAAGCATGCGATTACCAGTAATTCCGCTAGATTGCGCCAATTTGAGTCGATGCTTTTTAATAAAGAAATGTTCCATTTCATTCACGATAAAAATTCACTTGTTGTAGTAAGGATTTTTTCATAAGAATAAATCATCAAGATTAGATCAAATTTATGCGGGTTTCATTACAGTCCACATTCCGCGTAGCAGCGACATCTCGGAACGCTGATCGTTCAGGTCACGTCCGCGATGTTGTGACACATTCGCACCGTTTCTCCCGGCCGTGACCGGTGACGACAACGAGCACGATATTCGCGAATATTACTGGAATAGCACGCGAAATGTAAAATGTTCATGCGCGGCCATTAACGAGCAAGTATAACGTAAATATTTCGTATAACACCTACATATATAGGGTGAAGCATCACGTAGAAAAGGGGTTTTAGAGAAAGTTCCGAGGAAAAGTTGTTCTTGGAGAAGGAAATATTTTGAAAATTTGTACTGGCAATTGCATGCGTTGGTTTACAGATCCAAAAAGTCTCCAAATACCGGAATAGATAGATTCATTTAAAGAAAAGCAATTGGATGGGCCGCATAATTGTCTAAATTTCTCATACCTTACGTGAGGACATGTCTAAATAATTAGATTAAAACAAAATTATTTTTAAGAGCAATTAATTTCCTTAATGCAGCAACGATTCATAGTTTAATGTTTAATACTAAAGTTTATTTTGAAATAAAACTTAATTCTGTATTTTTTTAGTTTTTTAATCCATATATGTGGATAAGTGAAAAGATCCTTATATTCGCCAATCCGAACAAATCTAACTGCACTTCTTCCATCGAGTTTTTTGTCATCCTAGGAATCGATCAAAAAACGAAGACGATCACGTAATAACTTTTTTAACGTCATTAGACGAAACGCATTTGTATCACTACAAGATAACTTAAAAAGAAAATTATTTTTCCCGGACATCATGATTTACATTTTTATGTCGGTATTTCAAAGCTCCTTGGATGCGCATTGGTCTAACGAAAACAATAAGAGAATATTATTATCTGGAAAATAGTTATGAACCTTGCACATGTAATCGCATTTGTTTTCATGTTCTTGATGCTATTGATTTTTTGCACAGCTATGATATCTTATGTCATCTCATGAACTCGTTTGTAAACGGAACTGGGCTTTGCAACCGAGCACTGTGCCTTTGCAACAATTGCTTTCACCTCTTCCACGGACTAAAAATGGGTTTCTTCAAGACACTTTTCACTTTAGGGAAAAGACAGAAATCACACAGGGCCAGATCTGGTAAGTATGGGGGATGTTCAAGAACTGGAATGCATTTAATCCTCCAAAAAGTTCTTCACAGAAATGGCATTGTGAACTGGTGCGTTGTCCCGATGTCGATATCGGACATTGAATGGGTACCTAAACGTCAAACAGTTAACCAATACTATTACAGTGAGGTTTCGATAAGACTCAGAGAATGACCGAGGAAGAAGCGGTCAGATCTCTGGGGAAACAACACTTGGATTCTGCATCAGGATAACGCATCACCTCACAATGCCTTTTCTGTGAAGAACTTTTTGGCCGATAAATGCGTTCCAGTTCTTGGACATCTCCACATTCACTAGATCTGGCCTCGCCTGAATTCCTTCTCTTCGCGAAAGTGAAAAGTGTCTTGAAGGAAACTCACTTTCAGTCCGTGGAAAACGTAACAGCAAAAATGGAGAAATTACTGAACGGGTGGACAGTCAATGACTTGCAGCATAACTATGGATAGTGGAAGATCCGTATGCAGAGGTGTGTAGACAGAGATGAGGGGTAATTTGAAAGTCGTTAAGTTGAGTTGTAAGTTTCTTGCCAAAAATCACATTTGCGACAAGTCCCCTTTATAAATAGCCACACTTCGTACAGATGAATAAGTTAAATCTTTCACCCGGTATATCGACAATACTACAAGTAAATATCTACATACAACGCAACAGTAATAGATCGCCAGAAAAAGTTAAGTTTGTTTTAAATATAAGGCGGGTCCAGAGACCAGTCCCGTAGATGCTAAATCAACCGCGTTGAATCGTAGGTTGGTAGGTAGGTACGGTTCTCGAATTATGTGCTTTCGACATGCGACTGGGTTATCGCATGCGAAACACCGTCGCAAATAAAATTCGGTTCGACATTTACACGGCAGCAGAAGCTGAAACAGGAGCAATGAGAACCATATGAAATATATCTCGATGATCTCGCGTCCGAAGTCAAGCAGAGCCATCAAAGGTTGTCTTAAAAGCAGTAATAAATGAATGCCAGATATAAAATTATACATAAGATCAATTGCATTTGACTGCAAGGTAGTGCAAACGTCAGCTTTTTTGTCTACACCCATAAATACTTCGAAAAAGTATACTCACCTCAGACCTAAGATTATTTATTATTTATGCCGTTAAAAATATTGAAAATACATTTTAAACAAAATTCTTTTCCATATGGGACAATTTAGATCATGCATGGGTGAGAATCCAAGTATTCCCATTGCGGCTAGCTTTGAAAGAATAAACAAGGGAGCGAACATTCGTCATTTGTAATTTTGCCAAAGTATTTGAATATATTTTATATACTAGAATATACCCTAATGTAAAATCCATAATTAGCACTTACCAACACAAATTTATGGCTGGCAGACCCACAGTTACTAATTTGGCGTCCATAACTCAATATCTTTCTTCGAAACTCGACCAACCACTGACTTTAGCAAGGCTCTTGATTCGATAGATCATCAGATTTTACTTGCAAAGTTGGATGGTGTTTGTATGTGTCAGTCCTTTGTTCAACTTATCTTACCTGTCTGGGGGAAGTGGATACGTCTTTTACAACAGGTTTTCATCTTAAGTGTCCTCTATATCCTCAGGTATGCCCCAGGGTTCAAACTTGGGCCTTTTACTATTTAGCATCTACGTAAAAGACCTCTTGCCCTCTTGCCGTAACTTCTTAGCATATGCAGACGATCTGAAGATTTACAATTCCATTAGTGACTGCGTTATTTTATAAAACAATATACGTGTTATTGAGTATTGGCGTAGATGGAATAGAATTTCCATGAACGTTCGTAAATGTCGTGCGATTTCCTACAGCAAACGTTCTAAGCTTCTGTACTACAACTACTCAATAGGCTTCGAGTCGATTGCTAGCGATGACAAAATAAATGATTTAGGGGTTCTGTTTGACGCCGAGCTTAGTTTCTCCGAATAGGTTTCGTCCATATGCTTACCTGCATCTAAGAATATTGGCGTTGTTGTTAGATTTTGTAAAAGCTTCACTACACTCCCGTAAGAAGTCGGCTTGAATACGCTTCTTCGATATGGTATTTTCACTACATTTACCATGATTTAGTTGTAAAAAAGGTTTTTGAGGTTATTCACATATAAGGTTAATGGTACTTATCCCGAACGCACAACTGTCAATTCTTCCTTACTAGATACAGCGCAAAATTCATGTTGAATTTGATCCTTAATAAGACTAACTGCCCTTTTCCTCTTGCTGCTTACAATTCTTCTGTTCCAATTACTAGTGCTCTTTCTCACACAGCATTTAAAGTACCTAAAGCCATATTAAAATCACCGGCATACCACGTGTCCACATGTCCGTTTATTGTTGTAACTGGTACATAGGAAGAAACGAAAAATCTATTCTACTTAATCTGCCAGAACCTTTCCTTGTATTTCTTTGTTGATTATGTTCTGCATAAGTAAATAAGAAAAAATCTAGAGAAAATAGATTGCTTCTAAACAGCAAGTTTATAAAATTTAACCAAAGTTTATGCGTCTAATTCACAAATATCCACACACATTTTGTTCTCTTCCAAGAAGCGATGTAATAAGATTGCCACAAAGAATTTTGCAACGATAATCAAATCTAATCCACTGCGCCAACCGCAGCTTGACTTAAACACTCTGAAATACCCACCTCCCTCGCCATTATTCTTAATTTAACGGCGATAATTTGTCCTGTAAGACATCGGTAACCGCCTAGTGTTTGTAACAACACACATCTAACCGGTGTGCATGCCCAAGGTTTCACGAACGGAGCAAGTGTATGCACGTGCGAAAGTATGCAAATACACGGTTAGTTCATTACAGTTACACCTTTATAAATTTCTCGCCGGTAATTACGCTATCCCGACCGCATATTTCAGATATTTTTAGAATCTTGGAATCGGCAGCGGGTTCGCGCGTTTGCAATTAAACGATTTCGAACAATTGGGTACGGAAGTACACTGGTAATCATCTGTTCTCTTTTATTTTCGGTTTGTTTTTTTTTTCGTTTTGCTCATTTCGAAGTTGGTAACTGGATAAAGCAAGATTGCTTTTGATAGACTTTTTTTTGTATTCGCTTACGTAATAAAATAAACGTCTTACTTGTGTGCGTGAGTGATTTGATATAATTTAAGACGAGAACCAGTTACGAAACATGGCTTTTTATCTATCTAGTAGCTTAGCAGATTCTAAAATAACAAGAAATATCGTCGAAATTGAAAGTACTTTGATAGAAATTTAAACAGTGCCCTCTATCAATTATATAATCATTTAAATTAACCTTCTTGGAAAATTATTGAAAACTTTGATGACTTTAGGTGTTTAACTTTAAGTAATGATTACATTTGCTATGTCAATGTTGTCCAATTTACAACTTATTCAAACGAGTTAACATATGAAGATTAATCAACCAAACATCTTTAGAATGAATATTTCAAAATTTTCAAGTATTGTCACCCTGATGAAGAGTGAAGAAGCAATCGAAAAATTTTGGTGTTTCAAATAAAGAGAATAACACGATTTAAGACTTTCCAACTATTTTTGCCTTTCTAAACTTTTAGAGTCAGTTGACGGCATTACTTCTTAATAGTTACGTAGTATTTCGTTACTTCTGAAAAAAACCTCACTTTAGCAACCATGCGGATTTTTAAACGTATTGAACAACAATTCAATGCAAACGTGGTGAGGAAAATGTAGATGTGCATGGGTGCTAACAGGAGGCTTGCTTCGTTTAGGAACAGGCCAGTTTTTTTTACATCGATATCGTAATAGAACCTTTATGGTTACTTAAGAAACAGAAGTAGATATGTAAGTAAAAAAATATGTTTGGTTGAACATGTCAACCATAACATAAGATCTACTTTTAGAATCAGAACGTCAGTAAGTATTGAAATATTTTCCTCAGGGGATTTTTGGGAAAAATTTGACATTTTCTAAATTAGTCTAAATTTTTAAATTCTTTTTAGGATCGGGAGTTTTCCTGAATTCTCTTTGGGCAATTCTCTAGGGAATTTTCAAATTAATAAATCGAAATTAACCAATGTTAGAATTAAAAATATGTAACTAACCTTGAATTCGAATGAAGCCAATGTCATATAAACGCTCTGCTTATAATAACTTCTACAGGAAACTGCTTGCTCTTACCTTCAACCCTTTCTTCTTTGATTAAATACTTTAATTTTACTATGGAACACTTTAAATTGGTATCGTAGTCAAATAAACACAAAATGATTCGATGAAAGCTCAAACGAGATTGATTAAAATTTTGGCGTCGGTTATCTTTATTTTATTTGTAATCTCGAAAGATGGCGATTGTTTCATTCCACAGCAAATTTTGATAATTTAACCCAAATAAAATTTTCTTTTGATGCATTTCGACGAAATGAAGTTATTTATAGAAACATAGGAGATGACATAAATTCTGTCTAACAACATAAATATGATGAAATACACTAACGATTTCCTTAATAATGTTCGGACGAAGATTTAACTTATGAAATGATGTTTGAAATACCTTTCAAATTACCCTGTTGCTTGTTTAAGATTACTTTTACACAAATTTCTACGATTTACAAGATTATGGAAATAAACTGAAGAGTGGATTTGTCCATGTTACCCTACGATCGTCGTTATCTGGACTTAACTTTATTATTTAACATCAACGCCCTAAGGCCAGTTGGCTGGGGAGAAATAGTGACTTGGAAACATATATTTTTACCCGCAAGAGGGATATTGCATTACAAACGAGTGGCTAACCTGAACACCCTATTCGTTCTGAGATTGACAACTGATGCTGTCGTTGTTGTAAATATTGAATATTACAGTATATTGTAATGAGACTCCTTTAAAAATGAACTTTTTCGAAGATTATGTAAATGAAAGATTAAATAAATGAGATTTAAATAAATTTTGTAATTTAAATGCAAAAAAGGGGCATACAGTTTTATTAAATATATAGATAAGATATAAAAAACAAAAACTACACCAACTTAAAAAAAACATAAAACAAAGGATTTTAAAAAACAACATCTAAGTATAAAACACGAGCGCGAACATAAGAAGGAAAAAAACCAACCAAGAAGAGCGACATAGAAAAATCAACCGAACAGCCCTCGATACCAATAACCCGAGACGGACAACAACCCACTCTCGAGGCGAAGATAGAGGGCACAGCAATATTATATGTAAAAAAAGTATACATATGTAAAAATACGTATATTATGTAGACATATATTTCAAAAAATAAAATCTACTCAAATGTCAAATAGAAAGTAATTATATTTCTTTTACAAATTTTAATATTTTTGCAATTTCCGAGCAGAAAACCTAACCGACATCTAAATGTATATATATTTTTTTATTAAACCCTTTTCCAAATTTAAGTTTATTAGAAAAAATAATATTTTTTACTGCTGACGATATTCTTTAAGTTAAAAACGATGTTCAAAACCATTTCCGAAACTCCTGTCTGGATGATATTTTCAAATCAACTCCGAAATAGTTGATATTCCTTAAATATTCCTTGTAATTTCTTATTTTTTAAATCAATATGTTCCAAAATATTCCAATTAACTATATTTACACATTTATGTCTATAATTGTTTGATATTTCTCTGTATTTCAATAACTCGATCAATTTAGGCAGTTTTCCTTAAAACAAAATTTTCAAATTCCTTTTCCATTGTTTTCGTATTCTAAAGCAATGTTCACATCATGAATAAAATAAAGTAACTACCTTTATGATTCTAATTTGCACACCAAGAAGGTACCTACTTCGTTTCTATAGCAACGTATGTAAAATTTTGACAAAAAAATAACGACAGCTAAATTTAAATTTGTTTCGTTAAATGTTTTCCAATATCTAAATTTATTGGCCAAAATATCCTATCGATATTTTCAAATCAGCTCCGAAATGGTTGTTGTTCCTTAAATCTTCTTCGTTATGGTATGCGAAT
Organism: Dynastes maya; assembly: GCA_029619315.2. Classification (NCBI taxonomy): domain Eukaryota; kingdom Metazoa; phylum Arthropoda; class Insecta; order Coleoptera; family Scarabaeidae; genus Dynastes; species Dynastes maya. The sequence goes on from JAROYE020000008.1 coordinate 25,515,474, forward strand.
AGTAGTAGGAGCACGGACACAATACATTTAATAAAATTATTTTAAAGAATTATAATTATGTTTTGCTGTAGCGAAATTCAATTTACATACTAAAGGTTGTTCACTGGACTCTTTCTTTGTTTTAAGAACTAAATTGGTGTTACCATAATGTTTAAGGCAAGAACATCAAAATAAACTAGAGGAAAATCGAGGGAAGAGGCGACCAAGACTGTTTCGCCTCGCAAACTCGTAACCATAAGCAACTAAATATGAAAACTTCAAATCTTAGACGAAACTCGCAGGAAGAATAAGAAGGAAATTGAAGGGCTATCAGGCTTCGATTCGGGTGCTGTGAACCATTAAAAGAAAGTAAACGAATCCGTCATACACCAGCGTGACACACACTATCTCATTCAAAATATTAATGGACTCATGTGACTCCTTAGTGATTCACTTACATTCTTTACTTCTTTCATATTTACCAATTTATTTATTATATTTGCAAGAACATAAGATTCACAACATAGTTCTTACTAACACCAAAAACAGGATAATTCGATAGCATAAACCGCATACAAACAATCTTGAACCACCGATCTTCAATACGTGTAACGGATACGCTTGGTGCCTTCTCTCAGCGTCGCTAAATTGGAAATTCGCCACTCGACTAGATTTAGGAGGTTGCGTTTTCTCTCCTTGAACAGCGAAACGTACTCAACGAAACCTTAGATCGATGCTTTGAGCGTCCCGAACGAGTGCAATACGAGGTTCGTGCCTTTGTACTTGTGCTTTGCGTCTTATACTTCGCACATCTATATACGACGACATGTTCGTCGTGTTGGGCTGCGGATTGCGGCGACAAAAAGGAATTTTATTACTCCAACTCTCGTTCAGTAATACTTACGATGCTCGTATACGATTGAAATTTAATATGTTATTGCTTTTTCCGAACAAAACTTCGTTATTTCCTATCTGTAGCATGTCATGATGGATGCTTCGTATTTTGAGGAGATTCGCGAAAGTAGGATCTGGATAAAAGGTTAGATTTTGATGTGATTTGGTTTGGTTTCATATCATAGAAGGATTCCGTGGTGTGTAGAGCAGTATTACATGTATGTATATACCTAAGGGAGTGCTAGATTCCTATGGAAGGCAACACATACAACGGTTTCTCCAATTTTTAGTTTAACTGATGTAATAACTTCTGTATATTATAAACAAATGTTATTACGGCAATGAAAGCTGCTTCTAGTCAGTTCAAAGTAGGCAGTAGGTCGAAAAGATGGTATGCGGTTCTACGTACAAGCGCTTGAAATGAATGTCTCTCTAGATCTTTTATTGCTTCTTGCAATATGCTTATGTTTTAGTAATTTTACCTGCGATAAATAAATCTTTTCCTTGTTCATATGTGGAAAATAAAAATAACAAAATTTAAGCATATTTACTGAAATTTTGAAATTTTCCCCTAATTTTGTCGTTTTACCTAATTCCACAGTAGATTTTGTTTCCCTTATGGGAAAATTTTCTAGCAAGGGAAAATTCTAAGGTGATAATCAACGATCGGATTGAAACCTGGCAGATTTGTAGTATCCATCGAGTATTGTAAAACGCCGCTTTCTGTTTCAGCGGAATCCCACGTTTGGGGGGTAAAAGCTACTCTTAAAATTCTAACGATTTTCGGATTTTTGTAATTTACGCCGTTATTACGAATAAAAACGAAATTGAATTATACATCTCTAAATGCCCCTTCTACAGGTCTTTCAAACTGGCGCAAATCAAGGTTTTTATCATCCTTATCGCTATCCCCCTACGCCCTTGCGGTGTGGGAGTTGGAGTAAATATATTTAGAAGTGAATTCATAGTATTTTGTACATTCGACAAAAATGTATCGATTTACACATGATAATTATCAAACTTACTGTAATGGTGTAGCTTTTTTTGACACACATTTTGTGTGTAATAATACGAATATTGATTTACAGAGATGAATTAACATAAAATTGCAATCTTTAGTTCACAAAAGACTTTTCTCCCTAAAATATCGTAATTTATTTTTATATTTCGTGTTTAAAAGCGGTTACATAGATACTAAATCAGTTCGTTTCGTCCATCCAATAAAATATGCTTTTTCACATTACGATGAAGGGATTTTGCCTCTATGTTCAACCTGGGGCAAGCCTGCTTTTATTAAATGTGCGCGCTGTAATGACTATTTCTGTTTTTAACATTTCTTTTATGAATTTCATTATCATGAGTTAGAATAATACATAAGGAATGTATACTGGCGACAATTTATAGCATACTAGATATAACTATCTCTTTCGGAGCATTTTACATTCGCCACCTTAGCATTAATTGTGGAACTTGACCTAATTTTTGTGATTTTCTTCCTTGCTGACCTTTATTTTCATTTAAATGATGTGAACAAAATGTATGTTAAAAAAACCTACACCGTTACCATAAGACTTTTAGTAATTATCACGAGTAAATCGATACCTTTTTGTCAAATATACTCTACAAAATACTACCAAGTATTAAATAAAATAATGCTGAGCTTTCATTTTACCTATGTACTTCAACCTGCTACCATAGTTACGTCATTTGTAAAAATGTGAAAAGTTACTGATGATTAGTCGTTTATAAAATTTGACTTTTATATATTTCAAATTAATATACATAAAGTTTCATACCACACACTGTAGTTATTTTTAAATTTTTTCGAGGTAGTTAGGGGTGAGGGGGCAGTAAGTATGTATATAGGCGTAAATTGTATTTCCGAGGGATTACTTGGGCCCTTTCACCTTTCCATAGTGACAGGGGTGGCAAAAAAAATCTCATCTGCGCTAGCTTGATAGGCCTATAGAAGGTGCATTTATATAGGATATATGATTTTATGTTTTTTTATTCATAATAACAGCGTAAATTGCAAAAATCCGAAAATCGTCGAAATTTTAGGGATAGCTTTCATAGCCTAAACGTGAGACTCTACCCAAACGGAAAGCGGTGCTTTATAATACTCGATGGATTCTACAAATCTGCCAAGTTCCAATCCGATCGATGGTTATCACTAGAGTTACGCTCTAGCGCCAACGGGCGGTGGTGGTGGTTCGATACAACCCTCAGTATAACTGCGAGTCTCAACCAGATCTGTTGTGTATACATGTACGCTGCCGTAAATACTATTTCGTAGTTCTACGTTTATTTTAAAAATGTTGCCTACGTCGCGAAAACGACCAATGTTGGACAAAGTTACAGAATTTATAGCAGAAATGCCTGACCTAAATGATGATGGAATTAAAATTCAATGTGTAGTTTGTAATATCCCTTTAATGTGTTGGTCCAAAAGGGATTGTCTACGTCACGTAAATAGTAAACAGCATTCTTCAAAAAAAAAATTGCACACGACACTATGACAAATTTAAATTTAATTTACGTGTTACCTTTATTGCATGTAATCTACCGTTTAATTTACTAGACAAGGAAGCATATGTCTTCTTTTGGAATAAATATTCGGGCTGCAAATTACCAAGTCGGGCATCGCTACAAAGAATTGTGCCAGCTGTGATTTCACGGAAAACTCTTAAGACGGTAAGTGTTTGAGCACGAATTATATTTTATTTTTGGCCATTTATTTTTATGCGCCCGCCACTGGATGTTGGCGCAAATTGAGCAACTCTAGTTATCACCTTGGAATATTCCCTTGTAAGTAAAATTCGTAAGCTACTGAGATTCCTCGATTAAAAGTGTATTGCTGTGTGATATTCATATTCAACTTTGTTGTGGACGTTTTAGTATTAGCGTTGAAGCTAAATTCAGTGGTAGGTTCCTAATTTAAATTTTCTAGATATCTATCACAGTTAGAATTTCGCAGATGTACTCCAAAAACCACAATTTTTCTGTGAGAATTTCAGTTGGAGTCCAAATTTCCTGACGATCATTCCCAGCAGAAGCGAAAAATAACTATTGGAACTTTATTCAATAACTATCCTCGCCGGTTTGGAATTTTCGTGAAAATCTTTTATGCTGTTGAATTTATATAACGGAATCTTCTACGTCAAATGGAAAATTATGTGGTAATGGAAATTTTGCCTTTGAAAGTAAAGTTGATGCACGATTTCATGGTGGAAAGATTGTCCAGAGACGACGCATGATTTTTCCCAAGAACTTTTTAAGTGTACCATCAAATATCACGATAGGAAGATTATGACGTAATTGTTTCTGGGATTTAGCTTCTTCTCATTATGTGTCCCCCCCGTGTCTTATTATAGTTTCGCCTCCCAGTTCTTCTATTTCTTTATTTTCCTCCACTTTCCTTCTCCTGTGATATGCGGTCCTAGTATTGTCCTCATTATTTTTCTTTCTATTATCCTTAGATTTCCTCAACTTATATAATATTGAGGTACTAAAAATATATTCTAAGTAGAATTCAATTTTCGGCAAATTTGCCGAATTCAGATGTGTTGAATATTCAGAAAGGTACTTAATGTTACGTAATGTTCTATCCCGCAATTGGGTATGGTTGGGAGATTTCAACCCTTGAGTCTCTAATAAGGATCCATTATTGCAGTTCACTGATATCACCTCGGGTGTACTTAAAAGAAACCAATCAAATAACAATTGATTTATCTTCTTCCGAACTTATTCCGAACCTATTTAAAGAAAATACGGTTGAATTATTGCTTTGTTGCTTGTGGTGTGGAGCAATGAAATTATGATACATCCATGTAACCTACAATATCAATGATGCTGTGTTGACCAATAATTCTGCCTTATTTTGATGACCGGCACGATACCAACCTTTTACGACAGCTTAGTGCAGGGAAGTATTTTAGGTCCCTTACTATTTTTAATCTTTATAAATGATATTTCCTCCATTGCTGTTAGAAAATACCAGAAAATAGTGGGCTTTGCTGATGACACTAATTTATTATACACGAGTGAACTTTTCATGAATACAATGACATAGAAAAACAAAAAGTATTTTCCTTAAAATAGATAAGAGTGTTGAAACACACATTAAGCGGTCAAGTACTTCTATTATATAACATCTATAAGGTGTTTATATTTTGTTTTCAAGAAACAATACTTATTTACAGATAGCAAGAAAATGCATACCTATCAAACTAGATTTAAGCTATATTATAATGTGCTTCTACACAGGTTATCCAAGACAGAAAGGGAACTATATGTCAATGTTATAAAATTTTATAATAATTTATTATATGAATAAAAAACCATAAACATCTTTCATATTTTTAAGCACGAGGTACAGAATTTTTTATTTGGAAGTATACTCTACAAAGGAACGTTTAGACATACATATATAAATTATTAGATTATCATGATTTCAACTTTTTCTTGAGTTTGAATGATGTTGTATTGTTTTGATGCAATGTTCTTCTTTTGAGGTAGTTTCTATTTTTGTCAGTGTTACATTATCAGTCCGTTTGTTCTGCTGATATAATGGAAATAATGGGATATTATTATCATTATTATTATTATCATCATTATTATTACTATTAACAACACTTGCACTCCACTGCAACAATAACATTGTAAAACAACTATTTTTTCAACCTGTTAACAGTTCCTTTACGTATTAAACGATTAAAGTTATAGGTTCAATGTACTCAAATGCAGAGGACAGCTTATTTTTAATGGCTAATACTCGAAAATTAATTAAAACTCATTTAAACAAGTTTAGGGAAGGTAACACTATACACTAAATTGGAAAAGTCAAAGGAATTTAAAAAAAATCAAGTCTAAATAGATACTTCCATCACTTCGAGATTGTTTTCTTTTACCATCAATTCACTTCAGGAACGTTAGATTCCTTCACCGATATCGATCTGAATATAACGATGAATGTAATATTTGACGCGCTTTCAGCTTCCCTGGTTTAATATTCCTTTTTTTCTTACACAACACGACATTTTTGACGGCTCCTTTCGGCTGGCAAGGTATTCCTCAAAGGTGCTTTATCAAGTTACACGCCTAATTAATATAATCAAGGTAATTTGATGTTAGATTAAAAGAGAAGGAGCCTTCTTTCATCGGCGAACGAGGAAGAATCTCTACAAACAGGTGCTATCGAGAGGGAAGCCTTAATTCTTTCTCCTTTTCGATTTCCAACTTTGTGACAAGAACAAACGCGTCGGCTCCGAGATAAAACGAAAGGGGAAAAGCACGCCAAAGGGAAAGGATCTTAAGAAAAAGAAAAAAAGGGAGCGATGCATATTTCGAAGGAACGGCGACCAAAGCATCGGAAACTTTTCACTTAACGAATATTCGAGAGGACATCTTATCGACATTAGTCGTCGGGAATATAAGGAAAGGAATAAGGTTGTCCACGGCATACTTTGACCTTTCGGTAATTCCATTTGAAATTCTTGTGCCTTCTCTTTCCGTGGAAGAGGGAATTTTAAAAGGATCGTCGTTCTTCTCTTGGTAGTTTTTTTCTCGTTCCTTTTTTTGCTAAAGTCCCCGGGCGCTTTCCTCTTTTCCTTTAGAGGTCTGCAGAAGTCATTCGGCTCATATTAATCTGGTACTCGAGATTATCGAGAAATTGGGATGGTAAGTACGGAAGCTTTTACGGTAATATCAAAAGTTCTTAGCGAAACTATGTTTTATTTTGTGAAAAGTACGTCTGGAATTGAATACAGATTTTTAACAGAACGTTAACAGAGTTCTCTTTATTTCTGAAAGAGATTAATTATTGATTGCTTAAACAAATTGCAGCGTTAGGAGATAGTCTTCGCTAATTTGAACGATCCAGATTATAAATTTCATAGTTCAGACCCAAGCAAAATTAGGTGTCAGTAGGTCTGTGTGGTATTGTAAATTGTCCAAATTTTTTTCTGCAATATTTAGCAGCATTTCTGCAACATCTAAAGAAATAACTTTATTTGAATTTATAATTTTAACATTGCCAATGAATTTTGAATGTAGTAGTCATTATTATTTGTAATTTTAGAGATTGAATTAGCTAAATATATTGAGAGTTTGTAGAGGGAACTCTGGATACAAAACACAATTGGTCTAAGGAGAACATTTCGTTTATGTAATTTTGGGAGACCATATAGTTTTGGAGAATGTGCATTACTGATCTTTTTTTAAGTTAATTTGAGGATATGTAAACATTTTGTTCCCACTATTTGACCAATTCATTAATGTCTTTTTGATATTTTGTTGTTGGATCCTTTTTCATTTTGGTATATGTATTAGGATCGTCTAGAAGGTTATGCACTCTGCGTTCATAATTTATTTGTTATTTTGGTAATAGAACGTCATATCATCGTCAGGAATATAACGACTGTTCACTGACCGAATAATTGCACTACTTTCCATTCTTTTGCGATATAATTAATCCACTTAGTAGGCGAACTAATTTACTACGGCACGTCAACTAATGACGCCATATAGTCGTATAATAGTAGTAAACTGCACAAGAACTTTTAGCCTGGTTTTTTCTTGGTAGTCCTTCGTAAAGCATATACGTACGTTGTACCTCAATAAGGTACGATCTTATTTAGTTATCGCGTGTGAGATTTCATGATATGACCCCTCGGAATAACTCAATTCAAACTTAATCAATCAACGTTATGTCACTTTATAAATACGTATAAGCGACCAAGGATGGAAATATGTGGGTGGAAAAAAGCGCGACGGTTTTTCTTTGCTTCTATTCTACTTCGATCAGTGTCGTGAACCGTTTCATGTCGTAATCGTAGAATGTTTGACTGACGCGATATTTAGGAAGTAGGGTATTCGATATAGCTTTTCGAGCTGGAAAAAAAGGTTATGAACTATTTTCGAAGGCGAATATAAGGTGGTAGTTTACGAAATGTAAACTGCAAGGTTTCTAACTAACTTCCACAATGAAAAACAAAAGTTGCAGTAAATCTAGAGTTAATTTAATACAATTGATGAGTTCAATTGAAAAGTATTGGTGCCAATAAGTTTGGATTTATAACTGTGAGATTTATAACTACGAGAAGAACTGAAACTGTTCATATTAGATGACAAAAACTGTTTTTAGCGATAAGTAGTAGTTATAAAGTGAGGAACTCGATTTTCACAAAAAAATTGAGTCAATTACACATAGACTACCGGCCATAATTATTTGCCCACCCAAAGAAATAGATATATAAATAAAGGAAGTGCTAATTGAAAAGGAAATTGTAGTTTTACACTTAATAAAATACTCTTAAAACAAAGAAATCGATAGTCTTTATTCAATTATAAAATTTATTTGCCACACAAAAAAGTTTGAATCTTCGTTTCATCGAAACCTCCACCTCGACTATTAACTGCCGCACACACTTGCGGCATTCTCTCTATCAATTTCGCTAGAGTAGCGGGTTCTATTTTAAGCCAGGCTTCATGTAGCTTCCATAACGATTCCTTGGAAGTTGGAGGAATTATTTTCACCTGCCTATCGAGTTCCTCCCACAAAAGCTCTATGGAGTTAGCATCTGGGCTTTGAAGAAGCCATTTCATTATTTTGACATTGCTTTCGCGTCCCACCGATTCTAAATATGGCAAATGGTTGGATGAACCAATGGCTTTCCCTGAATTAGATAAACATATACATGCAGTCACTGATAGATACGACAAAAAAAGGAAGAATTAGTTTATGCCGCACAAGCCAGCTTATATTCTACAGGTAATCGCGATGCTTCGGCTTTGTTAAAAGAAATTGTGTCTACATTCCCGAAACGTCCCACTAGAATTAAACAAGCATTTCGCAGCACAGGAACTCCACATGGAAAATTTAACAGGACAAAAAGATCGTACACAGCTGTTCAGCAACGTTTAAAAAGTATTGGTTGCAGCGTTTTTCCATAGTATCCCTCTCCTATTACTCTGGCTAGAAAAGAGTGTTACACGGCAGGCATTATTGTGACGGAAATATCCGCTGAAGTGAGCCTTAAGTATTTGACTGATCATACAGTTAGACGACTTTGTGAAATGCAACGGGATGTATTGATCCAATATAAAGGGAAATTAGATAAAGTAGAAATAATGTTTAAGTGGGGTTGTGACGGGTCTTCCGGTTTTAATGAATACAAACAAAAATTTTCCGAGAAAAGTGTCGAAAAACAATATAGTGATAGTTCTATGTTTGTTATATCTCTAGTACCTATTCAGCTTTTCTGTGGTGGTGGCGAAGGCAGAAGTAATAAAGTTGTATTATGGTAAAATCCTACTCCTTCGAGTACAAGATTTTGTCGTCCTATAACATTATTGCTGAAGTTTGAATCAGTAGAAGAAAAAACAGCAGATATCGCAGTTACCCCAATAGGGCTAAATGTAGAAGAAAATGAAATACATGTCACGCCAAAATTTATATTTACGATGGTAGATGGTAAAATATGCAGTACAATTTTGAGAGTCTCATCTCAAAAATGTTATATATGTGGTTGTCTCCCTAAAGAAATGAATGATTTAAACAAACGTTCACACCGAACTAATAATCCTGAAAGTTATCAGTTTGGGCTATTGTCATCTTTATTTGCACTACATTAAATATTTATTAGTGAAGGATAATTGTATATTTCGGGTCTTTTTATGTCCCTACTTGGACCCTTAATTATCGGATTAAGGAGATTCAATCGACAACTAAGTATCAGAGAAGTTGTTTGGGGAGTTATTTAATGTGATATCTTTCTTTCGGAAATTTTCGGAGTTTAATTGATAGATCTGAACAAGGCAAGGATCGATTATTTTCAACTTCATGAGTAAAGTATATGGAAGCATTCTGACTGTCAACCAAATGGAGGAAACTATCGATATTAAAACCTTTTGGAACAACTGCCAAAATGTCACCCACGTATCTCAGGCAAAATTTAGGAAAGTTAGGAGAAATTTGCTTTATATAGTTCTTAAAGATGCCGAACATGTATCCCAGGATAATAATATGGAAATGTCATAAATAAATCCAATGCCCACTTTACTCAAGAAGAACGTCAGCTATTAAATAAATGTCTCAAATTTACAATGGCACCCATGAAAGTGAGGATGTTGTAAATGACTCGGATTTTTCGACGATTTATTTATATTAATAACCGTGTTATTTAGTCGAAATTCTAGAGACAATGTTCGTAAAATACAGTCCCTCATACACAATCAATTTCCATTACCCAAAGAAGACATAGTCTATTTGTAAATGCTTGGTGCAAGAGCGGATATACAGAAAAATTCGTTTTCTGAACATCGTAGATTCTTATTAAACCTTTTTATACTTTGAGCGCATCATACCTTTCCTTGTAGGTGGACAGATTGTTTTACTTTCTATAAAAATGCGAATATTTGGCTTGGAAAAAAAAAACAATGTCTTCGAGTTTTTGGTTTTATACAACATTGTTATTTATGTAAGAAGTAGATACTAAGATCTCATTCTGTTTCATTATTTGTAACATATAATTGATTCTTCTCTGAAAACTAACTGCGTCTTATGCATTTACCAAGGGACAATAAGCTTTCGATCATTGACATCTAAAACGTGACCAATCGCGTATAAATTAATCAGCCTCCATTATTACATCGCATATAAATGAGATTATCGCTAATGTAAATTTATGTAACACACTCCCATCTCCGGGTTTATTTACATAAAAGATAAAGCAAATATGGTAACTATTGTAAAACCAACAATCCACGCCCTTCCTCTGGGTGCGCTAGATTACCTGATTTAATCTCATTCTCCTAACATAAACAAAAATTTTATATTTTATTACCACCGCAGGCGTCCTACCCCGGAACTACCCTTTTCTTTTCTCCTGTTAGGCCCTCCCTTCAACCCTAAGTTTTATAATAAGGTCTAAATTAAATTCGAAATTCAAATCTTGATTGCTAGGAGTATAAAAAAGGGAGTACCATGCGGATGCTGAACAAGGGAGAACCCCTATGTTTATAGCCTACCCTGGTTTTGAACTATTAAAATTTAGTGGCTCCTTTTATAGACGGGCCATAATAGTCTTAAATCAACTAAACTACCAAGTCTAGGATTGAAAATATTTAATTCTACGCCACCCTCTGAGTTAAGCGAAAGAATAAACGTCGTTACGATTCTGCAATATTAATGTAGAATACGTTTGTATTTACAAACTGGTAAATGCTTGTATACAGCTGTATGTACTTGGTTTTGGATTTGTTAATTTGTTAAAATTGCGGTCGTATGAGTTTTGTTTAAATCTGAATTTTTTGGTTACACGTGTTCTTAGTTTTAATTTCCAGCGTTCTCAAACTTCTTATATCTTAGGTCATTTCATATATTCAACTACTAAATAACGCATGTATTGAATATGATGGGGTAGAAGAAGGGTATGACTGACGGTAGTTTTAGAATTATTGAAATATTTCAGTCATAATCTAGAACTGCTCAAATCTCAAGCGAACTTGGTTTCGGTGAATCTTCCCGTCGTTCAATTTCTGTTGTTCAACGTCTGGTTTAACTCATTCGTCAGAATCTTTTATGAAGAACACAGGGTCGAGGATTGCATTTGAGTTAACTGTTGATATGATTTGCAAGTTCTCTTGCGATATTTGTAGAATCGTACCTGGACCAAGTCTATTACATGTTGTTGGAAATTTCTTAGAATTTGAACTGAAATAGTTCTGTTTAAAATCTGATTTTTTGAGTTTTTCGCGATCTAAGTTTTAAATTTGCTATTTGCCTTTCAATATTGGACAGAGCGTAGTCTAGTTTATTTTATTTTTGTTAGGTAACTTCTCACATCATCTTGCGTCATTTCCTATATTCAGCTAGTAATACATGCGTTGTATATGAGGATGGTAGAGCAAGAACTGCTAGAGTACTTTCACTCTAGCAGTTTTATAATTGTTGGAATATTTCAACTACAATCTAAAACAGCCCAAATCTCAAATGAACTTGGGTTAGGTGCTGCTCATTGTCTGACTCAATTAATTCGTCCGAATCTCTCATTAAGGACATGGGGTCAATTTTTGCGTACGCGTTAATTCTTAATGTGATTTGGAAGTTCTTCTTCGACATTTGCACCCAGAATCGTGTCTGGACCAAGTCTTTCACATGTCTTCGTATTAGTGGAGGCTTTTTAGAATTTGGGTCGTAGCAATTTCGTTTAAATCTGAATTTTTGGGTTTCCCCAGTTTATTTTGTTACATCCTGTGTCATCTCATATTTAACTACTAACAATAAGAAACTCATGTGTTGTATATGATTGGGTAGAGTCCTTCCTCTACCCTGCTGGGCTAAAAATAGTTTTAGAATTACTGACGCATTTTAAATACGACCTCAAATAGCGTAAATCTCAAATGGACTTGGTGTTAGTGCATCTACCCGTTCTTCAAGTTCTGTTGTTCCCGTGTCTGACCTAACAGGTTCGTTTGAATTTCGCATGGAAAGGTCAGAAATTGCATTTGGGTTAATTCTTAATGTGATTTGCTAGTTCTTCTTCGACATCTGGATCCAGTCTATCCCATATCATCATGTTGTTTGTCTTATGTTTCAATGAAATTTTGGGAATTTGCACCCACGCTGCGATGATGGAATTGGCGTTGCGGTTGTTTCACATTCTGGAGTTCTTTGAAATGTTAAAACTAGTACAACTTTAGACCGATGTTATCTTTATACCACTGGTCCAACATTCCTTTAAGAGGATAGGAAGCTGATGTGAAATGGTCTGCCCTTTCTATTGACGAGTTCTCCTGCCTTTACTCTACAGAGATGAAGGTATAAAGAGGTATAAAGCAATCATTAATATTGCGTGTTCTTCCATAGTCCACACGTTACGACGTTCGTGCTCCCTCTGGACTATTTCGGCAACTTCCAAATTTATCAAATTGTGAATAAACACTTCTCCTTAAAATTTTCCCTATCTATTTTATTTTATATTTATGAACGAGGATGAAAATAAAACACTTTTTAAATGTTTTGTGAAACGTCAAACGCTTATGGCCGAATATACTTGCGGGCTCAACAAGTTAGTCGACACATCCGGCTTATAGATGTCGCCAACAGTATTAATATAATTTTAAGAACTGTTAAAATTACTTGGATTATTTTAACGTGAGTGTTGTTTAATTACGATGTTTACGGTATTGGTGGTAGTGAAGTGTTTATGCTGCGGTATCGAGCACGATGTCCATTTATCCTCAACCGGGGTTAGCTGCTTATGTCAAAAATTCAGTGTCGGAATGAGAAGAAGTAAGTAATATTTACAAAGTTTTATATACAAGTGCTAGCAATTAAACGTTCTTGGAAAAATAACTTTAAAAGGAACAAACGTAACATACAAATTAAATCGAAATAACATATAATTCTAGTTCGGTCGTGACTATTTACAATGTTTAACAGAAAAGATGTTTTCTCAGTAAATGATATCAAGTAGTGGAATGATATGTGTCTGTTTAGACTACTTACTATCTCAAACAATCAAGCGTTTGTAACGGGTATTGGCAAAAGTTCGTTTACGGTCTTAGATTCTCTAAGTCCAAAGAGATCAAGTGTTTGCAACGGGTCTTGGTATACGTTAATTACGGACTTGCATAATGGCTGATGCTACGAGTGTGATTGGGAAAAATATTCCAGAGTTGCTGGCCGAAGCTTACTGCTTCCGAAATATTTCTCGGATTTAAAAAATATTCCAAGGTTGCTGGCGAAAATTCGATTACCCGAGGGATATTTCCCGGGCTCTACTCAGCCTATTGTAGTCTGCGTGTACGCCGTCTTGCCATGCAAGAGTCTGTCAAAATGTAAATCTGGAGGGTTTATATACAATTCTTGACCACGACGTTGCACTTTTTGCTGTACTGTGTCCTTGCACGTGACGCGTACAAGTAAAACATTCGTTAAGACATAGTTACACAACTTCAATCGGTTTGATTAATAAAGAATATACACTGGTTTTGAAAAAGAATATACAGGGTTTTCCAAAATTAATTTACAAAATAAAAGTTGAATAAAATCGCAAGAAATATTTAAAGACTTGTTAGAAAAGATGTTACAATTTTATACTCTTTTCTCTTACCCTGGAAGTCTTTAAATTTGTGCGGACGGATAGCGGGTCGTCACAATGTTTAAAACGATGGAAGTAAGAAAAACAAAATCGTATGCAAAGGTTGTTAGTTTTACGATCGATTTCCATTATCTAAACATCTTTTTTTGAAATTTCGTCAATAAATCATAAACGTCTGCTACTAATTAATTTTATAATCTTGTACGGTAGTAAATTCTTGACGATTAATATCATCCAATCAATTTCACGTCCAACAATGGAAGCTATAGTCACGTTAAGCAATTTCTTTCACGACATCTGAGCGTCTAAGTAAAATAGACGAAGAATAAAGTTATAAATAATAGCTATCAAGGCACAAAAGCGCTACGGTATCAACATTGCTGCAAGCCAACGTATTACACCGCCGACGATGAAAAATAATAAAAGAACGAAGAAATAAACTCGCGAAATATGCACGAATATAACGTGTGTACACCATAGAAGTATAACGGGGCCCACGTCTCCACCCAGATAAAGTCGCCCGTAAGTTCAACGCCGAGTAATAACCCGTTAAAAGCAGATATTTATGTTATTATACGTTCGAACGGGACAAAACCACGCGAGCCGCGCACCCACGAGACTGTATTGTTCCGCCGCTGGTCTCTATACGTTATACGTATGTGCATAGGGCGATGAGACAACGTTCTATAACCATGGTAAGCTCGCAGGGTCGGTTATCGTCGCGCTGACAGCTACTGCTCTGTATATTTTATTAGTTAATTTGCCAGTATGGTCGTCCGTATTAACTCTAATCTACTTGCAAATTTATTGCGAACAAAACATATACACAATCCAGATACGTGTATTCTCGTGAGCTGTGTATATTAACCGCTTGTCGTATACAGTCGTGTACAAGAAGAATTGACCTAAGGATCATCGAGAAATTTAACGCATTAAACGAAATGCAGGATGAGTCGGGAGGAACGGACCAAAATCGAGGAATGTATTGTACACCTGAAAATAATATAAAAAAGCTCATATGTTCTTATCCGATTTTCATTTGTTTTCAAGTTACGACGTAACAAAACAGATTTCAACTGTCGTTCTTATAAATCGTCCAAATTCTCGCTTGTTTTCAAGTTAATACGTCTTGAATAGAATAAAAATATCCTCGCATTGACTATCCCTGTAAAACAAAAAGTCATGTATACGTTTGACATTTAAAGTTTTCTTCGTTTCTTAACACATTTGACGAACCGGCTATTTGAATCAATTCTTTCGAGGCTTAAAATCATTTCAACAATTTTGAAATTTAGAATGTGCAAATATGGTTTTTGTTTTTTGTAATGGAAATGCTACTGCTGCTGTCGAAGAATATTGTCAACGATTTCCACATCAGAGAAACCTGGTAAAAACGTATTTATCAGAATTTTCAACAAACTGTGCCAGACTGTGCTTCCTAGTGCTCACATAACATCTGAACTAGCTGCTCGACAAGGTTTAGAAGAAGTGGGAAATATTTTGGATTTAGTAGAGGAAGTACAACGGCCAGCTCACGAAGAATTGGTTCTCATCTGGGCATTTGACAAAGAAGAGTAATAAACACATTCCACGAGCAAGGCTTATATCCATACCATATTCAGCACCTACAATCGGAATATGGAACAACACAAATAATAAATTGCACTTGCTGACGAGTACAATTGGTCGAGCAGTCCATTATTATTATTATATCTTTTCAGTAGAAATGAATTAGGAAACCATAAACCATGAAAAAAGTGTTAGACTTAATAGTTCTGACTGAGTAGAATATGTCCTTCACCAAATCACTAGGAAGAAGGCATTATAACTAAGGTTGCAGAAGATTCTCGTGCATAAGCACTTTAGATCTGATGACATAATCCGCTCCATCATGTAAAGAAACTGGTCCAAAGATTACATAAATGAAATTCAAGTAGAAATGTGGAATAAAACAAAAACAGTGTTAGTACTGTGCTTATATGATGTTAGGACATAGTTCTCACATGTCAGAAGCTTGTGTCAGGTTACAGACGCATTGATTGAACATCACTGACATAAACGTTCCATTATTTTTCTAAATTTTCGTAAAGTGAGAAGAAGTAGGTTGTACCACGCATTTTCATATCTGCTTAACCACTGAAAGGTGTACCAGCATCTAAATATGGCAGAATGAAAAGCATGGCGTTCTTCAATATTTCCACACATTTTTACTTGCATCTGGACTGTAACGTATAAATCTATCACCAGAACATGTCACTTACTTTTAATCTTGATAGTAGTTTGTCCAACATTTAAGATTTGCAAAACATATCCTAGATCTAACAAACATTTCCTGCATCCCTATTAACAAAGAAGCGAACATCTAATCTCAATTCTTGACTACAAGACTCAAGATTATCCTACACTCGACTGTATAATCATACAAATAAGCTCAACCCATATATGTATTGTAGGACGCCGTCAAATTTGTGACAAAATTGCCTCATCTGCCTTTCGTTTCAGCTGAAATTAACATTTTGAGGTGAAGCTAATGGCACCTGCCTTCAACGCCTGCACGCTAACACCCCGGAAAATGGCGGGGCTAGCGGAGTTGAAAATTCTACATAAATTCAGCATGACGTCAGTACGTTAGGCAGGGTGCTAATTTGCGTTTTTTGCAATGGTAAAAATATAGAAAGAAAATACGGTTCGTGATCTATGTGTTGGTGTATCTATATGAAACAGAGTTCCATCAGAATGGTCTTCACACTAATAAAAGTTATTTCCATCATTCTAAAGATTTAATAGTTGAAATAAGGTAAATAGTCGTTTAAATTTAGTGATTTTCTGACCCCAAGATATTTGCTTTATCAAGAGTAAGTGATATGGCAGCACTGAATCTGATTTGGAGGTTTTTGACCATTAAAAGAGCGTTGCTTAGTGAAAGGAAAGCGTTCCAAAGTAAGTATACAAACATAGACTACAATGTAAGTTAGCCTTATATTGCAGTGATCATATTTACCTAAGACAGTGGCGATTATTTATGAAAGTATGGGTGCAGGATACACCTTGATATCACACAACATTTTCATAACTGCATTTTTGAACTTATGAAAGGGAAGACCTTTGATCACTAAAGGAAGTGGATTATGAAGTTTGGGCTCAAATTGTGTCTAGTGCGCGTTGTGTAGATGTAATTGTGCCTAATTTCCGTGAACTTGGTTTTATTATTATGGACAAAACCACATTCAGTACAAAAACGGACGTCAAGATAAGATTATAAAATTTATATTTCATGTAGCAAAATGATCTAATAGCTCTTTCTTGGAGAGTAGATATTGTTGACGCGTCTTTTGAAGTACCGCAGAAAATAACATCATAGATTAAAAGTGAATGGAATCTGGCAAAGTACGCATTCTGTCCACCAGCCTGCTTCACTCTCTTCAAAGCACCTAAAACGGATATCAATCCCGACACCAATTCATCAGCGTGTGTAGTCATCTTCAACATGGAAACCAGTATCAACCTTAAGAATTTCGCACTTCCATTTTTTCCATTATTCATTGTGGCAAATGTTAGAAGGTCTTTTCTCTATTCATTTTCAATTTTTTAGCAACAAACCTGCGTCATTTATCGCATCCCCTGATCTTTCTAAATGTTAGATGCACGGACGACAAATTATTATTAATAACATGAGAACACGTACCACTTTTCCCAATAACACAAAGAGAGAAATTAAGGAATAGGAATCAAAAAAGTCTACAATTTTTATAGATACTCTGGAGATGCCTCGAGTAGAAGCAACAGAGGAAGAAACATGACAAAATAACTTTAAAGAGATAAACAGGTACGTTTTGACAACGGGAAAAAGAGGAAGAATGTGTTTGGGTGCTAAGTCAAAAAGAGAAGAACGAATTCTACTACTAGTTCAAGTGGCCCAGATGTGAAGAGCCATCTTTCTCTATCGGAAGAAAATAGCATAGAATAGCTGCACGTATCCTTCGTAAAATATATTTTTGCAAATGCTACTATGTTGTGCAAGATGGGAGATAGTGTAGAAGTTTTCAAAAATATTGCACGTTTTCTTTAATTTACCAGTAGCACCATGAAGAAATAAATACTGCGGTTTGAATTATGTCAAAAACTGCGTTTTTCAATGAATTTCCTCACATGTGCAAATGAATGTGAAGTACCAGGAGAGGAAAGCACAATTAAATATGTCACAGTAGATGATTGTAGAAGAAAACTGTAATAGTATATTATAATGGGAAATTGGAAAAGCCATATGGGTTTCGGAATTTGAATTTTTAAGGCATTTACCCAATTGTATTAAAAGCTGTACCAATATGTCCCACCTTCTCCAGCACGAACTATAATGAATAAAATAATACAGCTTAAGTGTGCCTTGTGTCAGCTATGGCACTATTTAACAACTTCGTTCAAAGTTGTCTATGGCGTCTTCTTTGATTAGAAACCTTCAACTCCTCTCTCTGCCCCTTCAAAAGAAAGCAAACCATTTAAAATCCACGCCGACTAATCCATTCTGATTTGCAGGACGCTACTCCCTTCGGACTTCTTAAATTTCATTTACCTTCCCTTTCCGTAAAAAAAGTCAGGAAATAATAAACACCCCACCTTGTTTGTATTAATATAAATGAAGGCTTTAATTTAATTCCCACCTTTCAAATTATAACTAAAGCGACAGCTCCGTATCCTGCCTTTGTGGTTGTTAGTATTCCCGCACGATGACGAAAGGTTGAGCTCCCCAATTACCCATTTACCTGTACGAGGTGTTTACGGGCGCTGCAGACGCTAATGGCGGCGTATCACGCGTACACCGGCAATAAATCACAAAACAAAACGGTGACACTGTAACCCCTCGAGTTACCTGAGCCTACAAGAACCGTCAATTGTATCCTACGTAAATATACAATGCTTGGTTATACTTTTTGCATTGTAAATCGAGTTACTTGAGTATTATATTACCATTTCTCCAATAGTACCCGAAAGATTTTCTATAAAAACAATAATTTACTTTCCGTAGCTATAAATGTATTGGGTATGAGTACAGTCATACCGTGCAAAGTGCGAGAGATATAACAACTAAAGTGGGCGGAACATATGTTGTTGTAATAAAGATGATATATTCAGATTCAATCCCTAGTATATTTTTAATTATATCATCTATTGCTCCTGTTTCTATGATGGTTTGTGCATTAAAACTGGACTACACAATTCTCCTTGAACAAAGAATTATAAAAAAAATGATTTTATCGTGAAACCACTACCTACATTTCTCATTTAATAAAAGCACATTATCAATTGCTAAAACTCTGCGGGGTGGTAAGTTACGGATTAGTTTTACTGCCAACCACAACACAAAATTATTGTAGAAGCTCATTTCAGGGTAGTAGTCGCCTGTTTTTAACCTTGAAACAGTAGCGATGCGTTTGGAATAAAATCGTTCTCATTTTCGGCGTTTCCAATAATCAAACGTTCACTTTACCAATCGATTGGACAAGCTCGTCATTAGAATTGTCGTTCAATACCGTATTATTGACGTAATACGAAGTGTGGCAATTAAATAACCGGGCTGGTGCTACAAAACATTTTATTGATCACCAATTACATTACAAAGTTTATCCCCTTCAATGTACTGTCCTTGCCGATCCCTACAACGGTCCATACGAATTTTCCACTGTCGAAAGCAGTGCTGGACAGACAAGGCGGAATGGGCTGGCGCATTGTCTTGGTGGAGCATTCGCTCTTCCACAAATCGGGTCTTCGTCTTCTCACTAGTTCACGAAGGGTAGTTAGAACCCCGTATTTCAGAAGAAACTTGAGGTTAACTCGTTGCTCCATTTGGACGCTCTGCATTTTTCAACGCGACGCTGGTGTAAGGACTTGAACGGACGATTGCTACAGCGAGACTGAGCGACGTATAACCGTGCCCATCGAGCTCAGGGTGGGGAAGGCATCTACAAGTACAGACATGTTCAAACCTGCCGTGGCGTGCTCGCTGTTTGCCGATAGTAGCACCAGTCCGGTTATTTAATTTCCACACCTCGTGTATCTTCATCCATTTAAACTACTTCCGTTATCTTCTCTAAAACTAATAAGTAGGCCGGGTACAGAGAGCTTTGCACCAGGTTAGAAGTGAGGCTGCCGCCCCCACGATGCGAGATGCAAATGAATCGGCAGGGGCTACCTCAGCGTTATTGATTTATTGTGTACAGTAGAAAAATGATGTCCCACATCAAGTCCAATTTAAGTTGGATTTAGTTTTGATGTTTATTGTTTGTTGCCTACCACTTCGCTTACTCGATAAAGAACCGTTTCGACAATTTTGGCGTACATACAATTCCGAGTGGAACTTTCTATCACGGACAGTGTTACTGAAAGAGCAACCAAGTATACGTAAAGATATTGAAAATAAGATCAAAGCAAAATTAAAAGATGAACAGCTGTGTCTCTGTCTTGATGAGGCGATAGATTGTAAAAAATTCTATTTTTAATATTATAGTACGAGTACTGACGAAGCAATTGCGAGCGTAGTGCTCAATATGTTATAGCAGTTTCAAGTGCCAACTAGTCAACTGTTGATGTTTATGAGGGATGGAGCAGCAACAACATGCAGTGTAGGTCGTTCTCTTAAAGAAAAGTGTAAGGGACTTTTACATGTTACGAGTAAAGTTCATACCTTATATCTTGTGGCACAAACTATTCGAGAATGTTACCCGGAGATGGATGCATTGGATGAAGAAAAGTGTTTCTCAAATCTCCAAAACTAATTCAAGCATTTCACAGGCTTTATCCCGGTATTCGCGAACCACCACAGCCAATTCTTACGCGTTGGGGAACATGGTTGCAAACGGCTTTTTATTATTTTGAACATTTCGAAGGAATAAAATCTATGCTTTTACTATTTGACCCTGATGAAGCTACAGCTATTAAGGAGAACCAGAAAAAATTTCTAGATACCTACTTCTGTTGAAACAAATTTAAAAAGTGTTACCAACAATTATAAAAGATTACTAGACGCAATAGAAAAATCGCTAAATACTGGGTTGTCGTTAGTAGAATCAGTGCAAATCGTAGCTAAAGTTAATACATTGCTACACGGTATAATCGACGCAAAAAACGGTCGCGTTATAACAAAGTTCGACAGTGTTCTTTCATTAATAAACTCTAAGGATTATTTTAATTATGCCTGTGTTACTTCCGTATATGATGAGCGGTTTTTCTTGAAATATAAGAACATTTTTTCATCACAGCGAACAGCCTTCACCGAGACAAATGTGGAAACATACCTGATGGTGCAAGTTTTTCAACAATCTTTTCCACACTGTTAAGATGTTAAGTTTATTTATTATATTATTATTAGAGTAATCAAAACTTGCGGACTCGCATAGGCGTCGGTATTACGGGTTAATATAAGAATACGAAAAATTCATAAATAAACTTACTTGCTAATTATTCAACAAATTAGAGGCATCAGGATGTGAACTACTGTAAACTTGCATCATTGCATATGTTTCCACAGTTACTTCTTTAAACCTTGTGCGTCGACAAGAAAAAATATTCTTATACATAGAAAACAATCTCTCCACATCTAATGTAGAAACTGTTTTTCAAAATCACTTAAAAGTTCACTATTCTTACACTTATTATAAACGGCCTCTAAAGTATTAAAATCGGGATTTTTCCTTAAAACTTCTGTCAACTTTTGACTAGCGCATAATCCTGGCGTATCATTTAACGTGTGTAATTTATTTTTTACACTCTCCACTATGTCTAATGATTCCTGCAATGACAATTCAGTACATTGTAGTTTTCTGATGGCATCTAATAATACTGTATAATTGGTACATATTGTTGTTAAATCTTCAAAAAGTTGAGGAATTTGAAATTCTCTTTGA
The DNA here is from genome assembly GCA_029619315.2 of Dynastes maya. Lineage (NCBI taxonomy): Eukaryota > Metazoa > Arthropoda > Insecta > Coleoptera > Scarabaeidae > Dynastes > Dynastes maya. The sequence continues at coordinate 25,537,351 of JAROYE020000008.1, forward strand.
CTTTCTCTAATTGCCTTGGATTCATTCCGATTAAATCGCATTATAACTGATTGAATTTGTTGAAAATGGATCAAATACTAAGAAGCTGCTGTTAGTCAAGTACCCCATCGCGTTAAAATTGGTTCAGGAGGTTCTGGAATACCTGGACAAAATTTACGAAATTCTTTTAAACGTTTAGGAGATTTACGAAACACTGCTTTAGTACTTCCAATCATCCGATCAACGTTTCCGTAATGTTGTCGAACAACTTCACCAACTAAATGCAAAGCATGCAGCACGCAGGCTATATGTATTAAGTTAGGAAATATATGTTTTAAGGATCGCCCAACACTTAACATCGTTGCTGCACTATCTGTCACAATCATCACAACTTGATCTTGGGCAATTTTAAATTTTTTCAAAGCGTTCATTATCACTTTTTTCCGTGGTACATTGTTGAACACATTTGCAAGCTGACAAATATCGAGATGCTGTGTTCTCGCTAGATAAAACGCGAGCTATTACATTCACAATACTGTTTTTCTTTATATCGGTCGTCCCATCCACGGTAATCCATATTTAACACACAAATCACGTTTACACACATTTTCTAGCATCTCTTTCATTCGCGGCAAATGATTCTGTAATTGTGTTTGTGAGGGTAATGGGTACTTTGGAACGTATTGCGCCAAAACGTTTTAAAAGCTGCTTTTCTCACCAACGACAACGGAAGATTACAAGAAGTAAACATATTAATAAATGTATGAGGAATAGTGTATAAGGTATTTCAGTTCTTGCATTTCTCATATGCTTAATACCATTGACATGCCTCTGGCAATCAGTTCTGTCCAATGCAGCCAAACGAACATTGCATATTAAGCAAAAAACTTCACTACCGTCATATTTTAAATGGGGAAAAGGTGACACATACTTATGTACATTAGTAGCAAATCTATTACGAGGCATTGTTTTCTTAGGTATGTAAATATTAGTTCTATATGAAACGATACACTAATTATGCTCTTGGTATAATACTACAACACACAAAAAACACCAGCTATATTTTCAAAAGCGACACGTAAATACATAACCTTGACCGTTCGACTAATCTCTGCAACAGCTCAACCGGTACTAAAACGAAATCTCTCTCAGCGCGGTTTAACATGATTTATTTTAAGGTCGACACTACATGCCTGCTTCTCTACCGGTTTAGTTTATTTATGAATTTTTCGTATTCTCATATTAACCCGTAATACCGACGCCTATGCGAGTCCGCAAGTTTAGGTTACTATAATTATTATTCATTGTTACCGTATTAAGTACAACAGATTTTTGAAGAAACTACTTTGTTTACTTTTATGGTTATTATATTACATACACAATAAATGCCGTTTTCAATCAAAAAAAAAAACGAATAATGGCAGTAGAAACACCTCAAATTAGTTATTTACCAAACATTTTCATTGTGTCAGCTTTTCTTTTTTACACTGGGGTGTTGATTTCAAAATATCACTCTTGTCGGCTGTGTGCGGTCCATGTGACTGATCAGATTCTGTTGCGAAGACCGATTGTGCCTGGCTTACTAACATCTTGAAATTTTTCCAAAATTGTTTTTATCATTGGAACACTTCCCCTTGTCAAGTGTTAAAAATGATTTGCCCAGTAAAAAAGAGGAAGGCAAATGTTGGTAGTACTGAAAGCGAATCAAATGTGGAGGACTTATTTTCTCTATCAGATGACAAAATGGGTGAGAATTAATATAAAAACGTGGTGGAGGAAAGTATATTTAGGGATAATTCCTTGTGCCACAAATTGAATATTGTTTGTGTTTGAACATTTTTATATGCTTTCTCGGCGATGGAAATCGCCTACACTCACCTTCTTCAATTTTCTTAGCTTCTCTCACAATTCTTTTTATTCTCGATAAAGAGATTTTAGTTGGTTTTGCAACCTAGGCTCATAGAATGCTACGTTCTCTTCCGGATATCCTAACACGTTGCTTATAATTCATGGCTTTATGCATCCGGCTAACTTAGCTTGTACACGTTGCATATCGTTGGCACTGCAACTAAATTTATATCTGTGTAATAAGGAATATCCGCCTGCAAGACCGCCTTCATCCCTTTTGTGCCAATCCGCAACCTCCACCGGACGCTGTAAACTATTAATCTTATTACACACGATGTTTTGATGCGATTTTTTGACAAGTATAACTTTCCCCGTATGAAAAGAACCCATAAATTAAAAAAAACATAAGTGATATCGTTTTTCTGCATTGCACGGCTCGCTATAGGATATAATGCATTCATACAGACTAAGGGCCGTTGCTGGGTAATAGCGCTCATTTTCCGCCATCTCACGTAAACGAAGATTCTCAGATGCGCGTCTTTCCAAACCAGCATGTCGTTAAAGCGAAACACGAGACGTTGGATGTGCTTTATGATCGCGTAGTTTGATAAAACGCCATTATCTGTGCATAAATCACTCAGGTGAACAGTGACGAAGTAAATAGCTTACGTACAGGATTAGAATAAATTTGCAAGATGCAGGATATAATTTACAGGAGTAACAATAATTGGATTTGATGTGTTAGTTTAAGCAAAAGTCCATGCCAATTTGTTGATAAGATTGCTATAGTCGAGTTGTCTATGGTTTTAACATAATTTACTTCAAGGTAAAACGGAAACCTTATTATTTGTCGTTTTATTTTCTAAAGGAAGTTCATAAAAAGTATACGAGCGTTTGCTCATTGTCACTAGCTAGAAACGCCCGTCTAATTGGGGCCTAAATTATAAAGTCTCCAAGGGTATTTCAGTAATTCAGCATATCTCACTGACCTTTCTTTTACTTGAATGAGTGCTGTTTGTAATTACTTAGATATTTTCCTTTCCCTTTCTACCCTATTAACGCGAGCAAAACAGTATAAAAAGAAGTTAGAACATAGATTATTATCGTATCAGTCTTAGGGATATTTTACGTAAAGGTACGCGTCTGCCTCGGGATGGAATTTATCTCTGTGTATAATCCATCGTACAGACAACTGTCCTGCACATATCTTTAGATGTAATAAGTATACACGTGTCCACGTACCTGCGATTATTAGTATTCAACGAGATACGTATGCTAAGCTAGCTGTACGAGTAAAAATAAAACTAAAATTGAGAAAATTAAATCCTTGCCTGTAGCTGTAATTAAATACCATGGTTATATGTATAGAGTGTAACATATGTAATATGATTGTATATACTGAAGTAGATTAGGTTTAACCTTGGTATCCATCTCTTGAATTACATTTGCACTTTAGAAAGACTTTTTGTGAATATAGAACCTTTCATAATGATATCTTTTTATTCGAACCGACCATGGACTCGTATTATGTAAATTAAACCTCCAACTGGATAAACGAAAGGCAGCATCCCTCTACATGGAAAAAATTAATGTAGAAAACATCCAAGATCAAAGCACATAAAATCTCTATAGAACTAGGCTGAAGCAAAAACTGGGAGAAAGAACAGTATCTAAAGATACAACAGTGAAGCAGATTCTGGAAAACATAAAAACAGACATATTAACAGCAGCAAGAGAAGCTTTAGGAGAAAGAAGTGTAGATAGAAACAAAATGGTTTAGAGAGGAAATACAAACACTATCATAAAAAAAGAAGTAAGCTTTTCTCAAATATAAAAAACATAAAGCACTCCAAGAATACAATAACTACACAAGTTATCAGGAATGAAGTTCAACGGGAGATAAGAAAAATAAAAGAACATTATTGGGAAAAATTCACGCAAGTCATGGAACGTAACCTTTATGGCTATCATAAACGAATCTGGAGAATGATACGAGGACAAAAAATGGAAATCAACGAAACACTACAGATAATCAACATGAGTCAAATAGAATGGGTCCAAGACTTCGAGGCACAGAGGTAGCAAGCACAGTGACAGGTAGGTTTTACAAACATTACTAAAAAAGACATAAATAATAGGGGTATTCAAAAACAGAAAATCCTCAGAACCTGACACTATTCCGAACGAACTATTGAAGTATGGAAAGGAAATCGGGCAGTCATCAGAACTAACGACCATAATTGACAATATAAATACCAACAACACAACCCAAATTCTAACAAAGAAAAGTATGACGTGACCTATAAACATTAAAACGGGCATTAGACAAGGAGACTGCTTGGGTCATCTGCTATTTAATCTGACAATGAATTAGATAATTTATGAAATAAAAATAAAAAAAAAGGCTACCAAATAGGAGACAAAAATGTTAGTATATTGTATTATGCGGATGACACGGCGCTACTGGCGAGCAGTGAAGATGACCTGCAAAGACTTCTCCATCAATTTAGCATTGCCATTGAGCGATTCAACATTCATGCAAGTATCAACAGCAAAAACAAAAACAATACAGGTAACAGATAATAGAGCAGATAAAATCATTCGATTATCTGGGAGTGGAATAACCAAGAGAAATAAAATCGAAAGCACTAAGACAAGCTACGGAAGCTACTATAACAGCCGGAGCACTCAACTCAACAGTATGGTAAAACAAATACATGAACACAGAATCCAAGACAAGAACACATATAAGACCAGTCCTAACATACGTACACGAAACAGAACCGGAAACAGAAAATACGTGCAACAGAAACGAGGATCCTAAGAAAGATATAAGGGATAATGCTGAGAGAAAAACAAAGAAGCGACATCAGAAGAACATGTCAAGTGGAAGATGTGATAAAATGGACAAAATAAGAAAAAAACAATCGAACGAGCACATCAGCCGCATGAACAGCAACAGAACGGCAAAAATCTGCGGAGACAATAAACCTAGCACAAAAAGATCAACAGGGAGACCTCCAAAACGCCAGGCTGAAAGTTGGCCTTCGTCATCTACAGAATACACAAACGGGCAACAGGAAATCATTCCTAGTCCAAAAAAAAAGAAGAAGAGGATAATGGTCTCTCTAGAGATGAATATAAAGACATATCAGACGGTGATTTTATAGGAGATATGACTTATTACTGACGTCATCTAGGAGAAATAGTCAACATTATACTAACAACGTCTTTAACCTTCAGCAACTCCAATGAAAAGATATATTAACTACAATTAGAGGTTTTTGTCCCAATACTAACTATTTTACTGCAATATTAAAGCAAGAAGACATTTTCTAATATTCTTAGACTATAATTTACTACCTTGGTGCTCTATAATTAATACGTTAAAGATTAACATCTACTGGAAGTGTTTTCCTTGCTTACCGCATTATAGAAACAAAAACTAACAGCTGCATTTTTTATCCGCTTCAGTGTTACGTGGAAGGAAAAGAACTACTCCTAGTATACTCGGAGAAAGGTGAAATTAGAGCACTTACCTTCTATATGTAACTATTTACATATTGGGTAGGACTTCGCGTCAGCGAATGAATTATAATTACGCTCGTTTTTCATTCCAATGCTAGTTTGTGCATGTTTGAAACTACTTCGTCCGTACTATCAATATTGACATGTTTATAATATCAGCCTATAATTTTTAAGCGGCTAATTGCTACGTGTCAAGGCGAAGATTTATAACGTGATAGGTTTTAATCAAGCTAACTGGCCGTTATCCTACGTTCGTTTTACATATTCTAGATTTTATTTTATTCGGTACGTTATAATCGAATATGAGATAGATGCCCATAGTGTCATATGTATGCCCATGCTAACTTTTGAGCCACAGAAGGTAGCGTTTTTAGATAATTTTTTTGTGAATTAACTTTTGCCGTTATCGGTAGTAAAACTGTATTTCTGGTGTCACCGGAAGTGACGTCAGCTTTCTTATTTTAAATAGAACGCTCTGTATATTTTTACATTTTTGAAAAGGTAATCGAAAGGCGAATCCGTATCGTTGGATTCGCCTCTCGATTGTTGTTGTTATACTGTACCTTAAGAAATAAACAAGAATAATTTACGCTTTCGGAATTGAAATTTGCTTAGCAATGAGCTCTTTAGGTCAGTCTGGCGTCATAAGACAATTTGGCCCTCTTTTTTAGCCAACAATTTAAAATAAGAAAGGTGACGTCACTTCTGGTGACACCGAAAATATAATTTTACTACCGATAACGGCAAAAGTTAGTTCACAAAAAAATAGAAAACGATCTACTTTTATCCAAAAACGCTAGCTTCTGTCGTTCAAAAGTTAGCATGGGAGGGGGGCACTTTAAGACCTCACTGTATAGCTACATCGATGTTGTTCACTCGTTATAGTTTTTGTGTAATACTGCTCTATCTGGATACTTCATAACAAAGCATCCAAAGGTTTCCAGAAGGATCAAAATTCCTATCTCGCGCTTTGCAATTTCTCGAACGGAAAAAGTAAGAGGGAAGAAGGAAGAAGCAAGAAGGAAGAAGGAAAAAGGAAGAAGCATGAAGGAAAAAGGGAGAAGTAAGAAGGAAGAAGCATGTAGGAAAAAGGGAGAAGTAAGAAGGAAGAAGGAAGAAGTAAGAAGGAAGAAGCAAGAAGCAAGAAGGAAGAAGGAAGAAGGAAGAAGGAAGAAGGAAGAAGGAAGAAGGAAGAAGGAAGAAGGAAGAAGGAAGAAGGAAGAAGGAAGAAGGAAGAAGGAAGAAGGAAGAAGGAAGAAGGAAGAAGGAAGAAGGAAGAAGGAAGAAGGAAGAAGGAGAAGAAGAAGGAAGAAGGAAGAAGGAAAAGGAAGAAGGAAGAAGGAAGAAGCAAGAAGGAAGAAGGAGAAGGAAGAAGGAAGAAGGAAGAAGAAAAAGAAGAAGGAAGAAGGAAGAAGGAAGAAGAAAAGAAGAAGGAAGGAGGAAGAAGGAAGAAGGAAGAAGGAAGAAGGAAGAAGGAAGAAGGAAGAAGGAAGAAGGAAGAAGGAAGAAGGAAGAAGGAAGAAGGAAGAAGGAAGAAGGAAGAAGGATGAAGGCAGAAGGAAAAAGGAAGAAGCAAGAAGCAAAAAGCAAGGAGGACGAAGGAAGAAGCAAGAAGGAAGGAGGAGGGAGAAGAAAGAAGGAAGGAGGAAGAAGAAAAAAGAAATCTTAAAAGGTTTCTTTTATCTGAACACCTAAAGATGATATAAAAAAAAACAATTTGTACAGTTCTGAATCATAGTTCTGACGGTAAGGCTGCGCGCTCTTAGAAAAGTCTCAATACTCTCGATATCCACATCAAATTCTTAAGCACGACAAGCACAAGAGAGGGTGGTTACAACAACAAGAAATTGAGGAGTTAAAATGCAGTTTTATTGTCGCACAAAAATCTATGTGCTCCAGAACGTGAAAGTAAAGCGTTTTGCAGTCTGATGGCGTTTATAACCTTTTAAATAGGAATAATTTGAGAGGACCTGAAAGCCTGCATGTTAGAACAAGATTCGACCATTTGAGTTTGAAAGTGAAGCCATTACTTCTCTTTGATAGAAAGGAACACAATACTAGGTTAGACAAGATATCAATTATAACAGAAATCTACACCAAAGAGACAATTATATTCACCCACATTTTCTGACTTACATTCTATCACCTTAATTATTTTCGAATTCCTCATACTGCTAAATATATAACCTCTAAGAGATTTTCTTAATGTTATCTCCTCTTACAACAGAAATATATTTAGATTTTACAAGGGGTAATAAATTACACTCTAAACGCTGTCAATATTACTTTTGCATCCAGTAGCACGACACATTCGTGGAACACGTGGAAGATATTTACATTAACATGGTTGTATGGTCGTGCACTAAATGCTTCAAATGCCATTGCCCGTATATAGTAGTCCATCGTACGCGTCCATAAATCTAGATTGCTTATTCCGAAGCACCATCACACTGCGAAATTTCGAATAATATGATTATTTACAATTTAAATTTATTTAGATGCGTTATTTTCCTTCTGTTACTTGCGTTGAACGCTTCATTCGTCAAATGGTAAGCCCACGCGTACGCTAGAGCGGGGAAAGGGGAAGCACCTGTAATGTGCTTGTAAACCCGTGCGAGACCGTAATAAAATGTATACATTATTTATGCACTCGACTACGTTTTGAGTGCTTATAAATATTGAAATGAGTGTTTGTGTTTTTCAGTTACGCAAGTGATTATTGCGTAGTCTCCTATTTATTTACATGTTCATTATTTAATAACTCGGCAATAAAAACACAAAAGGGAACGTTCGAACGTATGGATGTTTTTGTTTTAGGTACGGTCACGTGTAAGCAGAACAAACAAAAAAATACATTATTTCCTTGCTTTATTAATTCTAATGCTGGAATAATTTCTATATGGGCAAAGTCTATTTAGCGTCCTGAAATTTTATTTCATCACTACATTAAGCTGGGAATTCTTATCCGGTTGACAGATCCATTTTCACGAAGTACTTCGGTAGTACTCAACTCAACGAACTAATCTTGAGAGGATATAATCTTTCTATGATATGCTTTTAAGCTCTGATGGGTAAAAATGTGAATAAATAAACAATACAGCTCGCTCAAGAAGTCTGGAAACACAATTCATTTTTGGAGAGGGTTGTGAGGTCATTGAGGCTTCATTTAAATAACAATATGCAGCATTATTGCCTCATTTTGGACAGACGCTAAAATTCTGTAGCATGCAGGACAACTGGGTTAATATTAAAAAATATATAAATCGAGCAACAGAAGAACACACTAGAAAGAAAAGAAGTGTTAAAAAGAAAAGTTAGTATAACAATCAACCCAAAAAAGGCATTAGAAGAACAAATTAAAACAGGATTAAAGTGGCTGAGATCAAAGAAAGAAGAAAACGCACAACAGTGGATGGAAAAAAAGGAAAGAATGTAACAAAATCATAAAAAATAACAAATATTCAGAACTACTAGGAATAGAAAACGAAGGACAAAGTAAAAATACTCGAAAATTTTATAAGAAAATTGATAAACAGGATAAACCCTACGTATCAAAGGCGACTGGAATAAAGAATAAGAATAGCGAAATGGTTGTGGAAGAAAAACAAGTCAAAAGTGTATGGATGGAATATTTCTATGGATTATTAAATGAAAACTCTTCCGGAATGTATAGAGAAGAATTAGTAAACAAATAGGAGAATTATATCATGGGGCTTGATCAGCTCCGATAATTTAGTTCCAGTAAGCACCCGAAAAGACGCGACGCAACTCCACAAGGAGTGTGAAGCCATACATACATACATACCTCTAATTCTCTAAACGAGACTCAAAAATTTCTCATACCTTACATGAGAAAATTTATGAAAATCCTATTTTTTGTCCCAAAAAAAGCGAAAACTCATTTTGCAAAATTTAAAGTAATTTAAAGAATTATCGGAAAAGTTCTTCTTTCATTACTCGCAATACCCAACTTTAACATAAATTGATGTATAAATGTACTTATGTACCTATAAGAAGGGAGACCAGAACGATATGAACAATTATTGTTCTATTTTGTCAGTCTTTTCTAAGCTGTAAGAAACTATAGTTTACATTAAAATAATAACATATTTTCACTGCTCCAGATTACTCAATGAGAAACAACACGGTTTTACTCCAGACAAATCTACTGGCATTGCTGTTTTAGGTTTCGTCGTTTATATCGCAACGGTGACTCTATAAAAAGCATTAACTTTATCATTCGTATCCAACATATGTGTATTTGCTCCTTGGAATTGAAGACTTAAGATATTTAATTTATCAAATATGTCCACCAAGTAGCTCAATTTCATCACAAATAAATCATCTCGCAACTTCTCGGCTTCCGGTCGGTTTTCCTCTTCTAGAAAAATGGTGATTTCATCTCTTAATTCAGAAACACGTTGCAAAAATCTCCCACGTGATAACCACCTTGTCTCACAATAAAATAATAACGATAAATGTACTGCACCCATGTCTTTACAAAGTACAGAAAAGATTCATGACTTTAGGGGTCCCAGATGAGAAATTATGATTAAAAATTTGGTTGCCAATACTAAAAGGTTGAGAACCGCTGTTCTGAGGTATTCGATTATGTGGACCAATCTCTTCTACACTCTCCCTAATGGTTTGTGGAAAGAGGCGTCCCAAAACGATTGGTACTGAAACCTACTTTAATTCTACTGTTCGTTAATGATCCCCCTAATTACTCAAATACTGCCGCTGCTGCGACATTATATGGCGATGATATCAATATAATCGTATCTTCTCGGAGAGACTAGTTCTATTTTTCATTACATCAGTAACTGGATGAGTGCAAATAAACCGTTTGTATGCTCTTCATTAATGAGAGGAAATTTGAAATCTAGCACCTTAGCTTAGTCCGTTCGAAATTTGAACTCAGGTTGCTTGGCCTCGTTATAGACGAGAATTTAAAATTGTTTAATGATGTAGTGTAATCGAAGAAATGATGTAATGAGTTCATCGTTAAATTATTTTACTTTATTATTAGGCTCAGAATTTATTAAATGCGTTTACTTCTTTACTTTATTATTAGGCTCAGAATTTATTAAATGCGTTTACTTCGGAGTTTCCAAACCCTTTGAAAGCTCTGTACAACCACTAATTTAAATGGCAAACAATTCTAATGGTACTGGCTTAACCCACATTCCAGGTGATTGATTTTTTAACTGCTAATAAACAGCACAGTGTGTTTCCTTCCCGCCGTATCAATCCGCTGTACTAGTTTTACTAAAAGCAAGCTAATTCAACGCATACAATTTCATAATGGCATGTCCAACCGATATTCGGCCCTAACTGCACAGCAACAATAAGGAATTGTTGGAATTCCTGTTCTCGCAGTTCTATGTATATAGCAATCACCAAACATACTACCCTTTAAGATCCATACCTTTTCCTCACTCCCGACACATAACACTTGACGGGCATTGTGTCGCCTCATAACTCAAAAGTATGCGGATTGGGGGAAAATCGAAGGAATTTGTCCTATTCTTCCATAACTCATTCCTTCGTCGGCCGGTCCAATAAAATACTTTACAAAATTTCATCGTGTCGCCGGGACACAGAAAAACCTAGCAAAATCATTTTATCAATACAGAAATTGTCCGAAAGCAAGACGGAGACGACGAAAGGATAGGAAGACGTGGGGGAAGAAGTGGTAAGGGGGTGCCTTTTCTCCCGTATAAGAAATTTGAATAGGGCGACATTTTCTTTCGATATTGGAATTTTCAATATTATATTTTTTCATGCGGTTCCACTCCAGGAAATTACGTTCTTGAAATAACAGACGTTTCGATTAGAAAAATTTCTGAAGCAAAAAAAGTCACAGCCGAGATGCCGTTCGCTCTTTTAAACTTTTTTTAATACCTACGATGGAACGAAAATGTTTTGATGCGGTCGCAGGAGAAGGGGATTAAAGGTAAAGGGACCTTTTGAAAAACTTAAGATAAATTCTTTGTCTACAAGGTGCAACTTTGAGAAATAGTTAAGAGCTACGCGAACATTTCGACTATAATCTAGACGTAAGTGTTGTTGACTCACACATACCAAGGTAGCGCCTTAAGTATTTACAAACGACCACTAGATGGCGGCATTGATCTTTGACATTACTATTTCCGTAAAACTTGATATTTGTCATTGTTGAAGCAGTGACATCGAAGAACTTGGCCGAGTAGTTTGTTTACAGTAAGCGTTTAAAAAAATAAATTTTGCGAAAAGGTTGAAAATTCATGTGAAGGTTTTTGTTGGACAATTTTTTACGATTTTAGTTAAGGCCTAACATAACAACAATACCTTGAATCCCTTCGTTCAACTTTTGATAATGAAGTGCCATCATTTCTTCGTTGTCGCGCTTCTGTCAGCGATGAATTTCGTGAAGGTCTACTAAAATGTTGTTCCAAAAAACATCAATGCTGTGCGCAATATCATTCAAGAAGATCGGCATGTGACTTACTATGACACAGAGGAATCCTTAGGCATATCGAAGACTGCGGTACATTCGATTTTGCATGAACATAATTCTGCATAATTTGACCCAAGCACAAAGGGCTCGTGTAAACTGGTGGAAGGAAATGCTCAAAAGGTTCGACAGAGGAACTTCAAAATTCATATACAACATCGTAACATCCTATGTAACATCTATCGTAAAGTTATTAAGTAGAACGTCGGTAAGCTTTGTCATTATTGGGTTGTCAGTGGGGTTTTAGGTCATAGAGTAATATATTTTGAGTTATCCAGTCGATTCACTGCACTCAGTTCATCGTATATAAGTCTATTCATCGAATTTCATTGAATTTCATCGTCATATTATATTAGGAAAGTATTATCAAAATTTCCCGTGGCGACAGTGAAAGGACGTCAATTAATTTGATGACATTTGGTCAAGCTTTCATCGAGGTAACTCGTATTTTGATTGCGTTCCTGGTTTCAAAGTGTGTAATATTCAAATCATAGTAAAATTTCAAGGTAGAAGTGAAGGTTAGAGCTTGAGAATTGGCAATTTCCCGTGAAGCCCATAATAAACATAAAGTTTATTTGACATCGTCTTATAAATTGAGGTTAGATTGCATTTTCAATTTTAATTTTTCGTTAATTTCCGTTTATTGATATAAAATTGCCGAAAGAGTGTGTAAGAACACTCCTGAATCTCACAGCTCGTTTAAAAATTTAATCAAATTACAAAAATTCCAATTTTTTGAACAATTTTCCTGTATAACATTTCAATACATAAACAAATTTAGTTTAATGTTACCTTTATCATCAATAATGTCTTTTTTCAAGGAATGTTTTAACATTACGTCTGCATATAATCTAACATCCTTTTATACATCTTTTTAGAATACAACAAGAAGAAAAGAGGGGAACCTCGTTATTACAAACTTCTAGGTTTCATTCGCTTCCCCAGATACAAACGTGCAAGAGAGCGCACCTACATTCATATCCGCGTGTATAAAGCAGCATATCATGCACAATACGCGAGAATAAGTTGATACGGGGATAGATGATGCGAACATCGTATTATCTGCAGCCAATATCACCAGTGTCGAAGCCTATTCCCTTGCAATACGCTTAGTTTTCCCCTTTTGATATCCACGAAGATACCAAGATATCCGTCACGGTGCGTTGCGTGTTACTTCTAAGCTAGGTTCGTATATGGTGCCGTTAGAAAGTTTAGAACATGTACCGCTAATAATAATGGCAATCGTTAATTTATAAGACTTTCCAAAAACATCGATTTACTAAGCTTAAAGCTTGCCGAAAACAAACTTGATGGATTTATATATGCAAAAATTCTAGGATTCTTTGGATTACTTCATGAAAAATCGATATTTCCTTGGTTCCACTGATGTAATTAAATATGAATAATGCAACAAAAATTCCATTGCTACTATATAAATGTATCTATTGTAATTTAATTTCGGTAAGAGTGGGGAATCAGGAGTTTCAAAAACGGGATATCGTAAAAGTATTGGGTTTAACATTTGATAACTTTTTAAGATTTAGAGAACACGTATCAAATACTGTTACAAAGGCGTACACAGCTTTGAGAGCTCTTTACACAAACCGCCATTACTTGCTACCAGCTTAAGGTTGCAATTGGTGCGTTCGCTTGTACTTTCGCTATTTGATTATGGTGATGTGGTCTATGGGCCTTGCTTGGATACTTTCAGTAGAGATCGTGTGCAGCGTACGCAAAATGCATGTTTATAATATTCGTAAATATCAACACATCTCGGGTGCCTTAAATATTTCGCAATGGTTAAATATGGCTAATGCAAACCAGACTATAACTAGCAATCTATACCTAGGCTATTTCCTAAATTCAAGTTCACTTACTAGGAAGATATATAAGTCTAATCAATCAAAAGGTATACTAGTAAGTTCCAAAGACAATCCTTGTAAAATAAGCGTGTATACTTGCTTAATTTGTTTTGTTAGAATGTTCCTATGTTTTGGTACACGCTGTAAGACGTATCATAAAGTTCGCTATCGCTAGGAAGCGGCGTGTACTTATCTAGCATCTACCACACCAGCAGGGTCGTATTATGTCGAAAATTCAATATCGTTTTTCTATCTCGCGTCACCCGTGTTCTCTAAAAAAACGTTAAGTCTTGTTTAGTTGGGATGATGTCGCTGATAGAAAAGGTGAAGTCGTCTATTACGCCACAGCCAGGAAAAACCGATGGCGCTAAAATGAATCAATGACGTAATAAAAAAAAAGAAAAGGAGGTGCGTGCGAGGACCCGCAGCGACCGAACGCGTAAACCTCGTTTCGCAGTAGAATCATTAAGTATTATGTCGGAGATAAGACGTTTTATGAAGCCGCAGGATTTTAAAGTTGATTTTTTCCCCTTACGACTTTCGAGGGAGAATGGGGAAGGGCGTGGGAGTGTTTTTTTACGATAATTTAACGTTTAGCAAGTTTAACGGATGAAATATTATATTGTGTTTGTCGAACGTTTATTAAAGAATGTTTTAAAGTCGATATTGGGAAGACATGTTGTTTGTTTTCGCTTTCAACTTTTTTTTTTATAAATTTTTCATCACCAAAATCATTTTGAAGGGTTTTCCAATGTAGAGGATGATGCGAGATTCTTTGATATTGGTCATACAAAAAAACTGCCTGTACCAAAATCATAGGTATGCACTAGCGCAACCTAAAATTAATTTGACACATACAGGGTAAACCAAAAAAAGTTATCTTCTTTTAGATAAATACGAGGCACGTCCAGAAACTAAGCTCCGTTTGGTAATAAAAACAAAACGAGTACAGATACAGAAAAATTATTTATTGTAAAAAAAAACTACATAGAAACCTTAAACTATCTTTCTACATAGCTCCCACCATTTTGTAGGCACTTGTCATAGCGTGGCACAAGTTTTTGTATGCCTTCCTCATAAAATGTTGCCGACTGTGTTGCCAACCATGTGGTAACATGTTCTTTGAGCTCTTCATCGTTGTTGAATTTTTGACCACCAAGGAACGTTTTCAGGTGACACAACTACATCGCGCAGTACAGAATAAGCGCCACGGAATGCTCACAAACGGTATTGTTTTGATTCATGATAATGCCCTCACATTGCGAACAAGACATAATAACTCTTACAGGACTTTGGCTGGACCCAGTTTGACCACCCGCCGTACAGTCCTGACCTCACCCCTAGCGACTTCTATCTCTTTTTGTATCTGAAAACGTTCCTTGGTGGTCAAAAATTCAACAACGATGAAGTTAGTTTTTCACTTATCTTGTTAGTTCAGTCTTGCTGCTGATGATGATAGCTTGGCTATCGAAACGTGCGTCCAGTACGAATTAAGTGTTGTGGTAAGGGTTTTAGTGAACTGTTTCAACGATGAAGAGCTCAAAGAACATGTTACCACATGGTTGACAACACAGGCGGCAACGTTTTACGAGGAAGGCATACAAAAGCTTGTGCCATGATATGACAAGTGTCTACAAAATGGTGGGAGCTATGTAGAAATATAGCTTAAGGTTTGTAGTTTTTAAACGGCGCGTTTTAAAAACTTTAACAGGTAAGTACAAACGAGTGATTATTTGTTTTCGTAGCTTGTTATTATTCAAGAGTCTGCTACTGTTGCCTAGAATGTGAAATGGGTTTTACAAAAATACTACTGCCATTTATTATTTTTTATCGTAACGAAATCTGATCTAAAATGTTTACAATGTGAGTCGTTGAGAATGTGGAATACCACTATTCTATATTTAAACACCGGTTCCTTCACATATGTTTTCTATTAAAGCTTTCCTTTTTCTGTCTTAGAATGCCAGAAAGAAGACAACGTCGAGTTTGTAAAAAAAAGGAAAGCAGTACAGTGAAGAAGAAATAACGCAATTACAGCAGTCAGAGAAAAAAGGATGTAACTGGTGAAAATAATGATGTTATTATTGCTATCATAATACCTGGTTTTATCAATAAATAAATCTTATGTAGCAAATTTCCAGTGCATTCCATATTTGCACCCCAGTTCCTCAAGTAATAATTTTGGCATTTTTTTCAAGAATTGTTTTTTTTTTTGAGAATGTGTAGAACCACAAGAAATCTAAGTAAAAATCTTGACCCGTAACTGTTTTGAGTATACTCTAGTGAAATTGAACTTTAAATAACACGATTTACAACGAAGATGTACTCATAAAACAAAATGGTATTCAACATTTGCATCTTCTACTCCACATATTTAGCTCTCACTGGGAAATCCTGGGTTATCGGAGTGCTTATGGCCAATCGGTTTACGAAATATTTACGAAAAATAGTTTTGTTCAGTATTCTGCAAAAGTACCTATAACACGCACAAGTCGTTTTTCTCATGGGATTGGGTACTTAAAAAAACCTAAGAATTAAATGAAATGAACAAATAACTGAGATCACTCAGAGAAATGCGTGTTTGAGATAGGGAATTAGATGAAATGGTCGATATTCTTCGATACGGAAGATAGGGGTCGAATTTTATCGGAAACATCGAAAATGATCTTTCAACTGTGGAAACATATCTAATGTTGTAGATATTTAACACACATTATTCACTTTGTGATTTCACGGAAGACTCTTAAGACGATAAGTGTTTAAGCACGTATTATATTTTATTTCTGACCATTTATTTTGTGTAAACTTTTATGCGCTCGCCACTGGCTGTTGGCGTAAATTGAGCAACTTTAGTGATAAGTTTCAAGGGCAAGAATGTAAATTTCTTCATAGAAGCTTTATTTGTTAATCGATCTCCTAGTGTGACCTACATAACAGGCCGGTTGTAAGCTATTCTTTTTTTAATAAATTAGATATACTGCCATGCAAGATAGATGAAATATTACTTTTACTCGTTTCATCTATTCTTTCTGTGTTGCAGATGGTGCAATTCCGACTTGTAATTATTTCAATTTCATAAAACTGGATGAAAACTTAAAGTATATCATTACTTTGTGACAACCCCATACATTGTATCTGATACTTTGTGTTTATGTTTGTTTTGCGTCTTTTTTCGTTAAATAAACACTTAATCCTTTGTTGAGTCTAAAACAAACTAGTTATTGGTCTTTTTTCTGTATTTCTTATGCGTTATTAATTAATAAGGTTCGACAAACGAGTGCAACGTCAATAATATATTCTTACTTTTTATTGGACGTCTTGATGTCCACTGCGACAAAATACACGTACCTACTTTTGCGCGATACGCCTCTGACGTTACGCTTGTTTGTCGAACCTTATTAATTAATTCTTCTGACATTTTGCACTTCATACACTGACAATTATGCCTGATACAAAGAAACATTTGTATTCGAAGCATAACCTATTGCATATTAAAATAGTATCCAAAATGTTATTAAAATATCTATAGAGGAAAGATCTATAGCTTCTCCGGAAACTACACTTCCCATAATATAAACTAGCGATTTTATCACGCCATATTTCCAACTTTCCTCACTAAATTATAGTCACCGAATTTATTACAATATTACATACATTTCTATTAGTACCATCAATTCTGTACTCTACTAGGAAAACAAATTATCGATGTTATACTTAGGTACGTCAAAATAAATATCAATTGAAGCCGGTAAAGGTCAGGTAATAGGGATGTAATTTGTGCCCAGCGTTTTCAACGGTAATGCTAGGGCCAGTGATGGTGATTTATCACTAGTTACCATTAGGGATTTGAGCTATACAGTATTAATATGTATAGCATTCGCGTTATAAGGTAATAGGTGCTGTCAGTATGTATTAGGTCTGAAAGGGCTAATAAATCTACTTTTGGTTGGGCTGGGAATGGAGGTGAGGCATTTATTGGATTCAAAATAATGAGCTGACGAAACAACATTAAATTAGATACTGTTATTGTGGTTTTAGCCTATAGATGTGTTTGTTATTTGAATTTACGTAGTGTAGTTTCTATTTTTGGATAAATTTGATTACTGTTGCTGTACGTGCACGTGTGCTGTACTTTGAATTTAAAGAAATGTTCTTAGGAAATGCGGGCTAGCGGAGACCAAATGACCACATTTGAAATGGACGTCTAACCTTTAATTTTTGAGTTATCGGGATGAAAAAATCACAATTTGTTGCTAATGAACGGAAGCTTTATTGTGAAGCAGAAGAAAAATTAATTATGACAAATAATGTCCGATCAATGCCGTCCTTCCTCGTTGACGCATTCCTGCAGACGGTATTTAAAGTTCCTCATCACATCCTCCAACAGTTCAACCGGTATTGCTGCGATTTCACGTCGTATGGCGTCTTTTAAATATGGAATAGTACGTGGTTTGTCAGCGTACACTTTTGACTTCAGGTGCCCCCATAAGAAGAAATCGCAGGGGGTGAGGTCGGGCGAGCGATGTGGCCACGGAACGTCACCATTTCTGGAAATCAGATGTCCCAGAAATGTTTCACGGAGGAGATCCACTGAAACTCGCGCGGTATGAGCAGTGGCTCCGTCCTGTTGAAACCAGATGTTGTGAATGTCCCATTCATTTTCCTCTAAGTAGGGAATAAAAAATTCACGAAGCATAGCGACGTATGCCTGCCCTCTTTCATTTTCAAAAAAATTAGGTCCGATTATCCCAACCTTCGACAAAGCACACCACACTGTAACTTTTTCGATGTGAAAAGGCTGCTGGTGCAATTCTCTTGGGTAGCCAGTTGCCCAATATCGGAAATTTTGTTTATTTACGTAACCATCCAAATGAAAATGTGCTTCGTCCGATGTGATGATCAATGCAAATTCGTCCTGAAGAATATCTAACATGCGCTCACTGAATTGCACACGTTGAACGTTGTCAATTGGAAGGAGCCTCTCGACGACCATTATCTTGTAGGGATGGAATTTTAAATGTTTTTTTTAAATGGTTTGAAGGCTCCGACGCGAAATTCCAAGTGCTAGGGCGCGTTTTCTCGTTGAACGTCGTGGGCTTCTCTCAACAGAGAGATCCACATTCTCGGGTGTCACCACAGTTGGAACACGTGCAGAGGGGGTCTTTGGGACAATATTACCTTGTTGATGAAAATGTTCAACCAACTTAGAAATCGAACGGTTATTCGGGAGGGTTGCACGCGGAGCGAGGTTAAAATGTGTTCGGAAGGCGTGGCCGCAAAACACTCATTATTACGAAAGAACGCCTCCACGGCGAACGAACGATGTTGAGCACTCCAACGGGCCATGGCAACTAAACTTCCCAACGAAGGATACAGAATGAGACCTTGAACGATCTTCCCCCACCTACCGACCGCAAACCACGCCTTTTTCAAATGTGGTCATTTGGTCTCCGCCAGCCTGTATACAGTAATGTTAAGCAGCGGTAGCCCAATATTTGAAATTGCCAATTGTAAGTTCTGGAACCCTGTGTAGTTCATTCACTGCACAGGGTTCCGCATCTAATATAATAGAAATGTGGTCAAGAGGGACATGTTTCTTTTTAATTATTTTTTACATTGGTTACAACTATATCTAACAATTAAACCCAAGATCTAAACTTCGAATTAGGTTTGACGAAAAATGTGACAACTCAAATTACATTTGACGTTTCTTGACATATCTGATAAATGTTAAGGTATGTTTATTACAAATCACCAAACAATCATTGAAAGCTGTTTTCGTAATTGACAAAAATAATACAATGGGGAATAGTCTTATTCTATCCAATTATGTATGAATTTCGTCTTCAGATTCCAGTATAAATCAAGATATAAGATTTATATCAACAAATTGCTCGCAGCATTACTAAATTTCGCGAAACTGGTGCAGTAAGTCACAAACCCGGTAGTGGTGGACTCAAGAAAAGAACTGATGAAAATATAGCTGATGTGAAGATGCGTCTTTTCATTCACCTAAAGAGTCAATTAGAAAGCTTTTACGAAAAATTAATTTGTCATATGGTACTTATCAGGATATTCTTAGAAAATATTTCGAAAAATATCCATATACAATTCGTATTGTGTAAGAACTCAAGCTCATTAATCACGTAGTGAGAGTGCAAAATTGCAATCGGTGTCAAAATCACATGAATGATGATAATATCCTTGATAAATCCTTCTTCTCAGACGAAAAATTGGTTTTACCTTAATGGTTTTATTAATAGGTAAACCATGCATGTACGGTCTAGTAAAAATCCTTATGTCATGGTACAGAAACCATTGCATTCTGAAAAGGTGTGCGTTTGGATATCACCTTCGCGGAGAAGAATTATTTTTTCATAAAACGGTAAACGTAATAATTGCAACTTTTTCTAAACGACGAACTAAAAGATGGATACCTCTGACAAGATAATGCCACAACTATACAACCCTACAAACAATGATCGGCTTACTTGAATATCTTAAGAACCGTGTAATAGATTTTCCTCCACGTTCTCCTGCTCCAACTATTTTAGACGCTTTTATTTTTGCACATCTAAAAATTTTCAGTTTTTAAAAATACACCACTCACAGTACAAGAACTTGCCGAATGAATTCAAAATGTTTGTGACACGATAACGCCTCAACAATTCGTCAATGCATTTAACAGCATAAAACGACAAATAAGTATTTGCATTGAAACCGAAAGAGATCACTTCGCGTATTTACTACCTAGTCCGGTCATAAGTTCTGTCCCTACTTAAAAAAAGAATCGAATAACATAAAATCGAGCGTCAAATGATCTTCGTTGGTTTTTGTGTCTTATAAATAAGCTCTTAGGTCTCAGAAAATTCCCACTTGATTTCTATAGAACCTATTGTGAACATGGAGTTGTGCTTGAAAGAAAATCGTGTCGCTGTTATCACGCTGCATAAGTGTATGGGGCAGTCGAAATTTTCAATCTTTTGCAACCGCTAGTTATTACGAAGAAATTCGTTTACCGATCGATTAAACGGTACACCGAGATGTCCTCACTCGATGTCAAACCAAGGAGCGTGCGACCACGAGTTTCACGTGCACCATCAGCCATCAGAGCCGTGGCTGAGCTAATTCGTCGAAAATCTTTCCGAAAACAGAAAATCGTGGCTAGGGAAATAAAAATCCCACCTAGAACCGCAGTGCCCCGCATTATCAAACAACACCTGAGACTCCAAGCTTATCGTCGAAGCACGGGACAACCCTTGAGAGCAGCTCTGCGTTCTATTAGAGCAACAAGAGCGAAGAGGTTGTGGCAACGATACGCTAAGGGTGGATGTCGACAAATTCTGTTCATTGACGAAAAAATTTTCAATCGAAATGACGGAGTCTGCGCGCATGCCTCTCTTATTTGCGCCACTACTGTTAGATATGTCAAATGTAATTTGAAGTTTCAATCACAATTTTGACATGACTTAAGCAAGATTTAACTGTCAGGTGTAGTTGTGGCCAACATAAAATAATTGTTCAAAAAGTTTTATGATCATATTGTACTATGCATCCCATAGGTAACTCGTCAAATTCATTAAACATTATGTCTACTTTTCAAAGAAAATGCAAAACAGATCGATAGAATAAATTTATTAACAACTAAATGTTAAATCGAACTCTTATCCAGGATAGTAAATTGTACTTTGCCAGAAGTATACTCCATTCAAGCTATGAAGATACAAATAGCATAACATGCAGCTTTATGATGTTCATTGGTTTCTCCAGCATAGGTAGATGTAGTAGGAAAGCACCTGTCGCTCATTGTAACTTAATTCTTTCGCGCAAAACATGATCCTTCCGTCCTTTTAGCGCTAGCACGCTCTGATCTCTTTCCCACGGGCGTTTTACGCAGATTTTCGAATCCTTCGTTTAAACGTGCACTTCTTGAATGTGGCCACTTCGAACATGTACATTTTCAACGACGTTGCAGGTGGATATTGAGTGGTTTCATTTGATGCTTTTGTCTTTCGCTCAAAAGGGAATTTACCGCTATATGGTGGTCTTCAGTACTGCAGATACTTTTAGTTTGTAGGCCGGTATACTTACCGCCATCGATGTTGGGAGTAACTGGATCCGCCGTTGCGCATATCTTGCACTATAATTCCTAAATGGAAGCACCGCAGGCTTTGTTTGGCTTGAAGCTTATGCTCGTGCATGCGACCAAATTTCGCTATTTAAATCCGTCCCGTCTAAAACTGATTCGAGACAAATAAAGCTTTAGAAGGGATCCACTTGAATGTTACATCTCTTTCTCTAAACTTTAGTTACTATTACATGGGGTGAACTCCGGTTAAAATCCGGCTGCGAGGATGGATTAATGCGAACACCCTTTCGAATCATGTGTCGCGCGATTTCGAGTAGTAAAGGCGGGGTGGTTAGATCGAGGGTAAGTCGGTTGACAAATTAACTAATTTCGTAGTCGTTAATGAACGACGTCGAGCGACCCTATTTAATAAATTTATGTCGACAAATGCTATATGTTTTGTCTATTCGGTTTAAGAACGAAACTCTTGGTTACGATTTTAACTTCTACGAACGTTGTTAGGAGTACGTTTTAAAGGAACTAGATTAGGTGAAGTTAAGACGATTTGTCATGAATTTAGAGCGAGACCAACTGAATTTTCGATGGATATACAGTACCGTTCATGGAAGTTCGGGCAAGCTGACAAATTATATTAACTGTTTAGGAAAAAATTTTAAAATTATATAATATACATTTCTGTGAGGAATTATTAAAACTAACCTTTTCTGGAAGCCTTTTACCAATTTCCAGGCAGTATTTGTCAATTATAAGACCTTTATCACAAAATATATAATTATGTTGGAAATCCCCAATAATTACAGTGACAATAAAGCTTTATAATAATCCCTAGGAGGGTTAGCTGATTCACTCGTGTTACCTGGAAATATTCGTATACCCTTTATAAAGTATTATAACATTTGTAAACGCAGTAGTTCTGAAGAGATTGTTATTGTGGAAGTATCTGTGGTTGTGCAAGTGAAAAATAAAATAATTTCGGTTTGACTGCTTAAAATGTCCCGTGGAAAGCTTCTAGCTGCTTCAAAACGATCTGCTATTATTACCTTGCATCAGGAAGGGTACGCAGAAGGACGGATTGCGGATAAATTAAAAATAAAAAAATCTACAGTACCTGATACTCTAGTTCGACTGTAGACAACCGGTGACGTGCAAGATCGTAATCGGCCAGGACCGTCAAGAAAAACGACTCCTGTGGAAGATTTACGAACAAAAATAATGAATAAGCGCAATAGAAGACTAACAGCATCAGAAATTGCTGCATAATTCAATAATGAGCGAGATTTCAAAGTTTCTGTGAGTACTGTGAAACGTCGGCTGAAAGAGGCTAGGTTGCATGGGCGAGTGGCTTATCGAAAACCGTTACTCCGAAGAGGAAATAGGCTGAAACGACTGAAATGGGCACAAGCTCATAGAGATTGGACAGTGGACGATTTTAAAAACGTTTTGTGGAGTGACGAATCCAAGTTTGAAGTTTTTGGAAATAGACGGAGAGTTTTCGTACGCAGATCAAGAGGGGAAAGAATGTTACGGGAGTGTATAGTTCCTACGGTGAAGCATGCAGGCGGATTTGTAATGGTTTGGGGTTGTTTTTCCTTAATCGGAACAGGGGACTTGCTCAAAATTGAGGGCATAATGAAAAAAGAAGAATATCGGAAAATCCTGGAGGAAAATGCCATACCGTCAGGAGTCCGATTAATTGGTCGTGGATTTGAATTTATCCAGGACATTGACCCCAAACATAAATCCAAATTGTGCACGGATTACCTGCACCAAGAAGAAAATGAAAGAACCCTAAAAATTATGGAATGGCCGGCACAATCCCCCGATCTGAACCCGATAGGGTTGTTATGGGAAAAATTAGACCGATGTGTTAGGAAAAAGTGTCCAAAATCGAAGGAACATTTGTGGACCATTCTCCAGGAGGTATGGACAAGCTTACCCAATGAAGCATTAGCAAAATTAGTGAATCGGATGCCGAGAATAGTGGCAGCAGTCCTAAAGGCAAAAGGTGGATTTTTCGATGAAAATCGGATTTAAATTATTTGTATTACATTAACTTTTTCTTTTTAATAAATTTGTGTTTGAAAATATGTAAAATCATGTAAGTAAGCATTAAATACATGGCTATTTAATATTTCTCTTATTTTCTTTTGAACGGTAGTGTATATGTACATATATATATTTTTGTTATCAAATTTACGAATCACACATTGAGGCTTGATATGTTTGAAAGTTCTAACGCAGTTAAGAGATCAACCAACAATGGACCAAGAAAAAGAAAAGTTAAGATTGGATATCCGTCAACACCTGTAGTCCAGGATGCGATAAGACACCAGAAGACTCCCACGACAATGGCAAAGAGGGGTGAGTGCAAATGTAAAGTATTTACATGGTTATTGCTTTTTAATTTTAAAAATATTTTTCATTTCAAAAAAATAAATCATTCTCTTTTAGTTATTTGCTAGCACCAGCAATCTTCATCAGGATCGACATATTTGGAAAATTCAGACACATCTTATTTAACATTTTGCACTCATTCCAACCAAGTAATACAAAATACTATCACAAAAAATGGTTAGAATTTCTGTTTTGATTTGCTAGCGTCTTACTATTACTCATTTCTGATTCACCGTGTATATTACGTCTCTTTATTCAAAAACAAGAACCGTAAAACCTAAACCATCCCCATCAAATGCTATCTCAATTTCATATTTTTTATTGTCCATATCATCCACATGCTACGATCACAAATTTCGTACACTAAACCGAAGTTCTTCCGTTCATCCGAGCTGCTTCGGTAAGCAGAAGCTTCATCCGGCAAATTTCCGATGACCCGACACTTTAATGGCGACGTATTTCTGGTTGGTTCCTTTTTTATCCGCGACGTGTGGTTTTAACGCCATGCCATGGTCTATTTTAGCTCGTGCGAACGCTTTTCCCAACCAACACGAGGCACAAGCGGTCCGGAACCGTTCATGTGCGAAGAAGAGCGTTACACGCGTACGCCGGATATCGGCCAATTGACCGGAAGTGCGAATGGTCGTTTCTGATCGATAGAGTGAGTGAGATGATCCCTTGGGAAGCAAAAAAATATCCGCTGGCTTCATTAGAATTGCATATTGGAGGTTTACTTATTTTCGAAAGTAAGCACGGAATACTTTGAGAAGGCTTTTGGCTGTTGTGTCAATGCGTTTCAATGTACGAGGGCGGTCTGAGATGATGACGTTACTGGTCAAAAATATTCTAGCAATATAATTGCGCATGCTTTGAAGATACTTTTGAAATTTTCAGCCATGTTGGACGTTCGGTTATTGTGTCAGTCGATGTTGGTGTTCTTGTAAAAATAAAAAAAAATGGAATATCGAGCCGTTATTAAATTCTTGCATTTAAAAGACATCACTGCTAATTCCTTCACCTTCAAACGGCGATCTGCTAATACAATTTCTTCGACAATTGAAATGTTTTGAGGCGTTATCAGTTCAATTGGCCATCATCATCTTCAAGGGATTTTTGCCCAAAACGGAAACATTTTGCTCACTTTTCTACAGTGGAATATGATGGAGAAAAATCACCTTAGGCGTATGCCCTTCTTTTGATACAAATTTAATGTCACTAGTCACGTTGTTTGGCTGGCTACCAAAAAATAATACCCTTCGAGCTATAATGTATACAGTGTAGGCCTCGCACATGGCGCAAAAGAGTTTGAACACGCTAGAACCTGTATAAGCATGTCAGGGCGAAAATTTATAGCGCCTACCTCGTAGGCATCAAAAATTTCAACTAACAAAATTACGTTGTACGTTGAATTTGAGCTAATTGACTTCTTGGAATATATTAAGGAGCCATCTATGATTATTCTAAAGAAACCCTTTACAAGAAATGATTAAGTATTGATAAAATCAAGTCCTCAAATCGACGACCTCTTTCTCCTGAATTCACCCAGCTTATCAAAGTAGTCCTTTATGTGATTTGAATACCTGAATCAATTTATTACTATAAAAGCAACGTTTGTTTTACGAAAACAAATCATTTACATGCATATACACTTTTGTGTAGATTAAAAATCTTATCTTAAATGACCTAGTTCGTTAGTTACATCGCGATGTAAAAGTATTTTTTTTCCTTTTCAAAAAGAATATCTCCATCTCTTAATGAACTACACGATTCACTCGTAAAAGAAAGTGACGTAAAGGAAAGCCCTGCCACTCGCGGGTTTCTTTCTGCTTTGTACCCACACCGACTGCGTTATAAGTTATGCATATAGGTTAGGTTAAATAAAAATACCAAAGCGAAAACGTTAAACGAGTTAAAAAAAGCTGTTGGAAGCCGCGAGGGGGAGTAGAAGGTGACGAGCGACGATTACAACAACGAAAAAAAGAGCTGAATTTAAAAAGGAAAGCTCTCGACCGTCGCAGAATGGAAAGCTCTTGCAATTAACACACGTACTTATTGCATATTCATAAACAATGAGATCGTTCCCTGATTACAAGAGCTCCGACTTATGCGTCTCCCCACTTAACGGCGTACATCATACACAATTTATAAAGCAGAAGGCATCGCAGATACCGGCGTAGATGTCTGATTCGGTATAGTACCCTTTGTGTAGCTATACGGTGCGAGGAGGTATACTGTTGAGCAGAGAATTCGTATATAAACAATTTAAGTCTATATACATTGTCTCTCAAAAATACCTTGACGTTTTGGTGCCATATAACGCACGAATGTAGTAGAGCCTTCAATACATTAAAACAATAAGTCCAGTTCGAGCCCTAACAACTATATGTTGGAACATAGTTTATAATTCCACATTATTTTATTAATGTTCTTAACACATGGTTGTTTGAAAAAGAGTCTACTCATACGAGATATGGCAATAAAATAACCGGACTGGTGCTACTATCGGCAAACAGCGAGCACGCCACGGTAGGTTTGAACATGTCTGTGCTTGCAGATGCTTCCCCCACCATGAGCTCGATGGGCACGGTTGTACGTCGCTTGGCCTCGCTGTAGCAATCGTCCGTTCAAGTCCTTACGCTAGTGTCGCGTCGGAAAAATGCAGAGTGTTCAGATCGAGCAACGAGTTTCTTGTGAAACACGAGGTTACAACTACCCTTCGTGAACGAGTGAGAAGACGAAGACCCGATTTGTGAAAGAGCAAATCCTGGGTGCTCCACCAAGACAATGCGCCAGCCCATTTCACCTTGTCTGTGAAGGCGTTCTTTGCGAAATCCGGCATCATTGTGTTGGACCACCCACCGCACTTGCCCGACCTGGCGCCCTATGACAGAAACGAACTTCCAGCAATACTTTCGACAGTGGAAAATTCGTATAGAGCATTGTAGGGATCGGCAAAGAGAGTACGTTGAAGGGGATAAACTTTGTAATGTAATTGGTGACCAATAAAATGTTTTGTAGCACCAGTCCGGTTATTTAATTGCCACACCTCGTACTTTGCAAGAAATACGTTTGCCAAAAATTCTTATATGTGAAGTTCCAAAAAATGTGTTAAGTTGTAATAAATAATTGAATTTAAATTTAAATTTAAATTGATATAGTGACTTGATAACCACTCGAATACGTTTTTGGCATAATTCTTTACAAGCAAAATTCAGGAGTTAACGTGTTCTAGATTTTCTTATTTTGGTTCTTAAATCAGCAATTGTTCCTTCTATATTCCTTCTATATTCCTTCTATATCCTAACCATTGTTAGCTTGAACATGCGGTACGACACAAGGTGCTATCCCGTTGGAAAGCAAAGCCGTTATCTCTTCTGCATAAATTTTCAAGACTGGGTAACAAAATTTCTTGATACTATACAATACCCTCAATCAATTTCAATTGTCTCAAACCATTGGCAGATATTCAGCCCCTATTATTTGCTCTTTTGGGAATTTTACGGTGTCTTTGGTACAATCTTTATGAAAAGGCACTTTTTTATTTCTAATCGCCCGATTTCGATTATCCCCTACATAAACGTTAAACTTAGACTTGTCACTGTTTGTGTTTATCCTGCCAGCACTCAACGAGATGGATGTGGGAGATGTATGGTTCCAGCAGGACGTTGCCACAGCACACACAGCGCGTGTGTCAATGAATGCTTTGCGGCAACACTTCCTAGGGCGCCTCATCTCCTTGAGGGGCGATCTGCACTGGCCAGCACGGTCGCCTGATTTAGCCCCTTGCGACTATTTTTTATGGGGCTGTCTAAAATCACTTGTTTACAACGATCGTCCTAGGACCCTGGCTCACCTGAAGAACAACATTCGTCAAGCTGTCGCCAACATACCCGTCGATATGCTGGAAAAAGTTGAACGAAACTTCCGAGTTCGATTAACGCAGTGTATTGAGAATAATGGACGCCATCTGCCTGATATCATCTTTAAAAACGGGAAAACATAAAATTTAAATGTTGTCCTTGATGCTGTTCAAAGAATTAAATATATATCTGCATTAATTTTTTTTTAATTGAATTTCTAAACAAGCAAGTTGCTCTGCCCCACTCTGTACTATATAAGCAAATTCTACGTCCAGCTTGGAGTTATGAGACGGTCGCAGAAATAATCACTCGATTTGCCAAATCTCATCAAAAGATACTTCAAAACCACTTCAACATAGAAGCATCCAGATTTCTGAATGTAAGCAATATTACCAGATGACTCAAACGGATAAAACCATTTGAACTTGTTAGACATTAAAACACTGATTCAATGGAAATATCTTAGTCACAGTCTGTTCTTAGTATATTAAGTTAGAAACAAATTAACCGTTAGTTTTGTAACTAGTTTTCATTGTGTTGGGCCCAGTATAATTCAGATTTCAATAAAAAAAAAAAACATTTACATATGTAATTGGATTTTACTGGACTCCCTTTTTGAAATAAATGTGATAATTTAAATCATATTTATATATTATTATTATACCAATAATAAGAATAAATTACAAAATCTACTGTCCAATCTGTGGATTTTTCACATTGATAATGTCGGAATCAGTAGAAATTAAATAAAAAATTGTCGCATACTTTTGAAAAGTAATGTATTTTCGCGTATATATCTTAACTCTCTTCATGTGTATGTATCTCTGCAGCTGCATATTTCTCACTTGAGACAGTCACGTTTGTGAAATTACGAACGAAAACGTAATTGTCTACGTGTATTGTGATGGTCTTTGTCTCTTGTAAGAGCATGATGTTGATGCTGATTTCAGATTCATAACACGTAGTTACCTTTGTACGTCATAAATATATTGTGTAAGTAACTGCATGCACTTATGTATATGTATCTAAAGACGGGTCTGCTTATCGTGATGCTTGTCGTTGAAAGTGACCCGAAATTCAAATAAATTGCTGGAGATTGTCAAAGTAATGAGGATGATTTTAGCAACTTTTGTAGATAGTTTTGAGTTAATAGAAGATATGTATATCTTTCATTAGGTTATATGTATACTCCAGCCTAGCGCATTAGTGCACATATAGCAGCTGGACATGTTTGGTTACTTTGGCGAAGTGCTTTATTGTGTCTGTCATTGAAGTACAGGTAACTTCGTCATCAGCTTAATTTATTCAAAGCTTTCGTATCCAAAAATAGGTCACAATTAGATTTAATTGGAACATATCCGTATTCGGTGTATATTTTACACAGTAAAATATTATTATAAATCTGTACAGAGGAATAATTTTGTATTGAAAATTTACCTAATTCTAGAAAGCTACGCCATCATTAACGAGCAATTTTCATTAAAAAAATTGGAGTAATTTTATTGTAGTAAAATATGCTTTAAAACTAGCAAAAATTCATGAAAGGTAGTCTAATTCCTAATACTTGAGTAAAAAATATGCTGTTTTGATACTTAATAAACATTAATAAGGCGGGCACAATCGGTCTTCGCAACAGAATCGGATCAGTCACATGGGCCGCGGATTATAAATAGTGTATGTATGTGTGACCCACAGCCGACAGGAGTGTTATTTTGAAATCAATACCCCAGTGTAAAGAATAAAAATTGACAAAATAGAAATGTTTGGTAAATAAAGCTAATATATGCACACGTTTAAGTGGTTTTATTGCCATTATGAGTTTTTTTTTGTTTCAAACGGCATTTGTTGTGTATATATGTAATGTAATAACCGTCAAAAGTAAACAAAGTAGTTTCTTAAAAAATCTGTTGTGCTTAATACCGTGACAATAAATAATAATATAATAAATAATCGTAACTTCTTAACAATGTGGATAGGACTGCTAAAGAACTTGCACCATCGGGTATGTTTCCACAATTGTCTCGGTGAAGGTTGTTCGCTGTGACGAAAAAATGTTCTTATATCTCGAGAAAGATCGTTCAACATCTACGGAAGTAACACAGGCATAATTAAAATAATCCTTAGAGCTAGTTAATGAATATGCAGATGCACCACCACACATTTATCTTAATCTCGTATAATCGAACTTTTTTTTAAAACACTGTCGAACTTTGCTATAACGCGACCGTTTTTGGCGTCGTTTATACCGTATTGCAATGTATTAATTTCGTCCACGACTTGCGTTGATTCTACTAACGACAACCCAGTATTTTGCAATACTATGTCTAGTAGTCGTTTGTGATATAATTGTTGCTAATACCTTTTAAATCTGTTTCAACAGAAGTATCTAGAAATCGTTTCTAGCTCTCCTTACTAGCTGTAGCTTCGTCAAGGTCGAATTGTAAAATCACAGACTTTACTTCTTGGAACTGTTCAGAATAATAAAAAGCTTGAAAATGCTTGAATCTGTTTAGGAGATTTGAGAAACAATTTTTTGCATCAGATTACTTTAAAATAAGTAGAAAATGAGTGAATTTGTAAGTAAATCATCATTTATCTGTACAAACGATTTTATTATCGAAGACTACCTAAATGCATGAACTAATGTTACCAGCCTTAGAACTAGACCATCATTTACTGGTTAATCACCAGTAGATGCTGCAACAAAAAACTTTATTCTTTTCTAATAAAAGATTTGCTTATGTACTCAGGTCACTTTCATCATTAGTGGCACGGGTAATGTCTAGTTTACCAAGCTGTCGGTCTCAGATCGATCCTCGAGCTCGCAACTTTCCCAGAGTAAGGTCTTCCGTAATTTCCCTTACTCCTCCAAATTTGGCGAGTGCTTGCGAGAGTGATGACACACCTACGAGCGCAGGTGTGTGGCCGAACAATACTTCCCTGTAAATGGCGAAGCTGCTGGGGATGTGAAAACATGAAATAGCTTTTGTCGTTACATTTACTTGTTCTTTCAACCATTACAATTATATCAGAGTACTGGTAGCGCAGTGCCTAGCGCGCCGGTTTATCAGTGTCGCGGTACCGGGTTCGAACCCCGGGACTGCAACTCTCAGAATAAGGTTTTCTGTAATTTTCCTTGCTCCAAATTTGGCGAATGCTGAGGGTCAACATCTTAAAATGCTCTACAGGCGCAGGCGTAATAATAACTCATGGCCGGCCGATGCCTCCTGTAATTGGCGAAAGCTGTTAGGGGATGTGAAGAAATGAATTATTATTATTATATTATAAGAACACTGCATAATCCGTGGTAATTTACTATAAGATATTATAATTATTCAAATAATTGTTGCAATTTGTCTAATTTAATGTAGTAACTGCTTGCACAATTGTTGAAAAGTATGCAAGCGTATTGTAGCAAACGTAGCAAGTTTTACGTCACTCTTGTTTCCTATAATATTGTTCTACTAATTGCTACAAGTTGTCGGCGTCATGGATCCTACAACTATTTGTAGTGGTATTTGTTACAATTGTAGAAGCTATTCTAACACGTTTTTTTTCTGTGGGCGATTGAAATAAAAATAGAATTGTATGTATGTAGATGTAGATGAAAATGGTGGAAATTTTGTTTGGTATAACCCTTTCTTTGTGTGTTTTTATTTTTCCATAAAAAAAGTCCGTGAAATTCAATGACATCCAACAGCTATCTCTCTCTTTGGTTCACACCCTATATACGTAGAGTGTGGGATGAATTCTCGTCAAAGTTACCTGAATTACGTCCACCGATGTTTCCAGTTCTTAAATGCATGCAAGAGGAATCATGAACCATGATAGTACGAGAGTTAGACGTTGACTCGTCTATAAATCTATCAATGTGACCAATCTTATTACCCTGGGTCACGCAATATACTCGATGAAACCGTAAGGTTTTCGTACTTCATACCTTGCTAAAGTTCTTATCTATTGCTATTTCTATTTTTCTGTATGTTGTTATTTTGTGGCAATGAATACAGGACGTGACTATACGAATGCATACATTTGAATCATTTGGGTGTATGGTGTGTATTTTATTTGTTATTTCCTTCTTTCACTATACATTGCTGCATTATTATTCCATTCTCGTGTTTTATACATATATTTCCTTTTACGCTGTAGATATACATGGCGAAACTAGTTGGAAATGTTGAACTGAGGCAACAAATTTCGATGATATTTGCGATTCGTGGAAAATTCATTAACTACGTATATATATGCAAATATCAACAGAGCTATGTCTAGCGGATATAATCATATGTATTTATTTGTGAATACCGGTTTACTGTTAGATTGGTGTTGGTGTACGACAATTTTTCAAGAGAAATAACTTTGTCTTAGGCGCCGTGACGACCCCACGAGGTTTTATGCTTGAAGCTTGTTTCAGGGATCTTTTTAGTGTATAAAGTGCCCCATAGCTTTGTTACTTCCACCAGATACACAAAGAAAATCTACCACTTGACCCTGGTAAGACGCATTAATTCTCCTGAATTGAATGCTTTAAACAAACACTACAACACATTTCAATCCATTCTTTCAAAATCACTTTTTCAAGCTTTAATCAAATTTGCACAAAAATTATTTCGCATAAATAACGATATATCCAAATCGTTTTCTCGCCTTTCCCTCGCGCTTTTCTTAATCTCCATCCCCATAAGGACCACAATTAAGCTCGAGACTTATAAAATGGCATTTTAACGGCGCAAAATTTCGCATAAAACCAAATGGGGGCCGCGCCAGTAAAACTCCTTTACGATTGTGATGCAGAAGTTGCTTGTATTTTAGCCATCCTGTTCCCTTCCCTCAAAAATTACTTCATCGCTCCCCCGTATCTCCCTTCGTCTGGGAATGCGGGAAAAACGCGCAAAAATCCTGCCTAATTTCGGTACGGAAGGGCGTCAGTTGGTGGCGTAATTTCTGCTAGTAGGTATGTCATTTCGCTCGAAAAAATTTAATTTAGAAATGCGGGAAATTAATAAATTTCCGCGGAAGGAAAATAATAAATTTCGCGTGTTTTTCTTATTAAATTGGGGGGTTATTTAAGAGTGATCTGGATTGTTTCTTGTTTACAGTTCAAAATTAATCAAGAGAATGTCAGAACCTCAAAAATATGCATAAGAATTGACACGAACTTGATAATCTGACATGAATTAGCAATCGTTTAAGTTTTGCCCTACGCCAATTATTAATTCTACCTTACACCGCGTGTGAACGGTCGTATTTAATTGTATTGTGCAATGCACGAGGAGGGCAACCTGGAAAACGGAGCAAGGACGATGCTAAGGTGTATAACGAGGAGCAGAATACAAACCAGTTTCTACAAAACTTCTGAAGAAGTTAACAATATATTCAAATTAATGGAACAAATACGACGAAACCCAAAAGATCCTACTTCAAGTAATAATATTTTTTTGACTTCAACCTTAACAACGTCGCTTAAACCTTGAACAACCTTCTATTTTTGGAAGGAACCGAATTACTGTTAGGAAAAATGCGCAATAAAGACCATTTATTAGACGATTTCGGGACAATAACATCCTCCCATCTTCCTCGCCGAAAAAAACCTTTTATCTCCGCGTTTTTTTCGGCACCGCTGTAATACCCGCGCAAATGGTGTTTTAAACTGCCTCAACAACGCGGCCGTCTGCTATTTTTGTAGTCATTTATTGTCGCGTTACGGCGACATAATGAACTGCTAAACATCTCACCCGCCGCTCATGATTCTTTATCATCATCAGGGTGGCGAAGCTTACCCTCCACCATCGGGTTTTGACGTTATCTGCCTTCTTCCGTGACGCATCTAAAACGATGGTGAATTGACGCCCTCGGCACTAAGGTAATATAATAATTAATATCGTAAAATATAGTGTCATTAGCGCACTGGAGGCCATGCGGTTCTTGTAATGCTGTTTTCCGAGGGTGGGAGTGAAATGTGCAATGCTTCGGGGGCGCAGCAGGTAACTGGTGCTCCTTTCATGAAGATTGATGGCGGAAATTCGCAGGAATAGGAGGGGAGGGATAATTTTTGAGGGCATGACGTCAATTTAGCGTCGTTTATAAGTGAGTTTCTTACAACTCGGTAATAGTTCCTAATAAGAAGAGTATTAATCCTAATATAGGTATCCCTATTTTGTTAGGGGTATGGTAAATGGCTCAGAAGGTTATTTATCAACGACAGTGATACAATAAAGTGCATTTACGTGCATTTCAGAATTCAACAGATTGGTTTTGGTGGCAACGATGAGGTATGTTTAAGAAACGTTGTAAAGTTATATCATTGTATGGGTAAGTGGCATCTATATTTCGGTTTCTATTATCTAGGGTGGCATGACTATAACTACTGGAATTAGGTGGCGCTAGAAAATATTTCACTTGCTGTTTTTGAAGATTAGTGGCATAAATTTAGGGATGTAAGAGTAATGTGGCCAGGAGCGAGAAGCTTTAATGCTTTTTATTCTCATATTGTTTTTGCCGGTAACTCGGTAGTGATTCCATCAATACCATTGGTTATTGTTTCTATTGTTTTTCATGTGAACTTCCACATTAAGTTCACTTTTGTTTGAACATTATTCAATAGATAAAAACCTATATTTTAGCCTTTTTAACATCGCAAGCAATGTGAATAATTTAGTGCATTATGTATGGATATGTCGTGCTATTTTAAAGAAGATAAGCACAGTTAATAATGTGCATGTAAATAATATGCATTTCAAGAATTTTAAGTAAAAAATGCTTTATTTTAAGAAAATGATTTATGAACAATACCTAAACGCTTTCTGGAATTAATAAAACTATTTACTATCCTTAAGAAAATATCGTTTTGTGTTATAATGGCCCTTTATTTATACTAAGAATCGCTTTCTTCAAATTTTCTGCAAGATTTTCGTAAATCAAATTAAAGAAATATCTTAAACAAAGAAATACAGTTATTTCATTACTTAAGTATATACTTCTCTTAAGCGGAGAAAGGAACGCTAAGAAAATATTAATTTTGATTTAAAACAGTTATTGTATTGCGGATAATTGAAACAGTAATTATCTTGAATTAAGTCGGACAGCTTTGATAGAAGTAAACGTTTCTGTGCATGTATGTTTTATTTATCGTTATAATGACAAGTTTAACTTAAATAACATAACGCATAGATACTTAATACGTCAGGACAGCTACTTACTTCCACCTAAGCATTTCATTTCAAAATTTCAGTACAATTTGGAGTGCGTAAATTGTTTAATAAATTACTATTAGCCATAAGGAAAATAAATAACATTTATTCTCATTTCTCTTCTTATTTTAAGTATAAAAATAATAGGTACTCTTACGTTTCAACTGTTAGAGTTTGAATTATTTCTTCTTATTGACTCCGCGTTGCTTACAGCACATTCCTTTCTTTCCTGTAAACATGTTTTTTTAAAATAAATACTATTATTATTATACACATAAGATAACGGCAATGCTTATAACAATCGTGTTGAACTTCGAAACAATTTTAGCACACTTGTGGAAGTTTGCTGTCCAAATTGTAAACGCAGACGTATGTAAGTAGGTGGCGCCATATATCCACAACCTAAATGTAATACAATCCAGTTGCACTGACATGGATTAAAATTTAATATTGAATTTAATTAGAAAAATAGATTTTGACAATTTATAAAGCACAAAAGGCTCTCACATTTAGCCTGATATGACAATTCAGAAACATGCCAGTATGTTTATATCAAAGAGCCATGGTGATTTGGTGAGCAAACTGACCCAATATCTCATAATAAAGAAAGAATTTGTTGTTTCAAACAAAAGCTGCGTAGTGAATTCTTACACGAATACATGGATACGAGATGTCAACGTTTATTACAGCGTTGAGTATTATTGCTTTAAATGGTTATAAATTGAAATTTATTGCGATGGTGGTATTTATTTCTAAATTAGTCACAATGAAAATAGTCTATAATCTATAATTTATTTATTTATATGTATAAAGTTTGACCAACAGGTAAAAGACCCATAGAGGTCACAAATAATACATAGCAACAAAACTAATAGTGACAACAAAATCTATGCAATAAAACAAAGAATACAATGTACATATCTCTGTAAGCACCACCATCCCGCCAATCAACGGTACGAGAACAAAAAAGAAATAATGAATGTAATAGCAACAATTTGTCGTCACGTTAATGGCGAAAAAGTTCACAGAACCTATCAAACACACAAACAAAACCCCAACTACACATTCCCAAGGTCCAAAAATCTAATTCTTCTCACGAACACATCAAAAGACATATTGAAAACATCAATCTCTGACGGTAGCTCGTTAAACCGCATTACAACAGAATTGAGGGACTATAGTAACCGTAACTTGCTCGGTGAAATTTCTGGTGTCACGAATAGTAATTCCTAGTGCTTACAATAGGAACCTGCAAGGACACCAAGGATAACAAATCAGTGCAGTCAATTAGGTTATTAAGTAATTTGAATCCAAACTTTAGCTGTGCAACCTTACGTCTTACACAGAATGATTGCAAATTGACTAAGTATAGTCGCTATGCCTAATTTGAAGAGTATGTAGTTTACAAATAATAATATCTACACATTAAAATTTGATCCGTTTTGCAATAAAACCTGTAATTTATACAAAGCATTTGAAGTAGGCTAATTGTGACATTCCCTTATTTTTTACAAATAAATCTCACTAATTCTTTAAATCCGACAGGGTGCTTCTTCTCCTATTTCTTCTTTTTGAGCATCCTCTTTTAAAGCGATGAAAATGATACGCTGGGAATTCAATTTCCCTCCTTAATTTCGAAAACACGACAGGTAATTATTCCCCAAATGTAAATCTGACATTGCATTTAACGATATCGCGTTTAGTAAGCCCGCAAAACAATTTCGGATTTAAAACCTGCCACGAATTCAACAAGATGACGAAGAGAGAACAACCCAAGTAGAAAGAACTAAAAGAGGATGCGGTGATTTAATTTTTTTTTTAATTTTGCACGTTTTCGAAAGCTCCTACGTATATGTATACGTAGGACATCTTCCTTCTTAGCTCGGCGTAAACGAAAAGCGAATTTCTTTTGAAGAGGGTTAATTTATGTGTGTTTCATTTTACTTTGAATTAAAATTTTAATGAAAACGTTAGGTTGCCGCCGGCTTGAGGCTCTCCCCTCTGAAAGTTTCATATTTCACGCGGAGAATGCGAACTTATTTGCACCTTTTTTGTGCGGGACGGTTTGGGATACCAGGCAGAAGCCCGAGCGCTCGCGTTAAACGCTCATCTCCGCGGATTATCTGCCTCTACCGGTGCTGGATTATATTTTTGGGGCATATTTTATGCTAATTTATCAATTACTTAGTGACGGCTCCGTTTATTACATCTAATTTTAGTGCGTTAGAACAATACCTTTATGTTTGGTGAGAGATTGAAGCAGCCAAATATAATCTTTGAAGAATATCTTATTGTCATGCAAAGTGCAAGTGTAACAAAGAAACAAGTATACCAGATTTTTGCCGTTATAAATATCACACGACATGGTAACCCAATGATACGAAAACCTGCTCCTGTATGTGGCAGCGTTAGGAGTTGTGGGTTCGAATCCTGCCAGGATCGGTGACCTTTTTGATGGATCCAGCCATTACCCCCAGTATAACAAGGCCTAACTCCTCTGACGTTAGCAGTCTGTGATGTATATTGGTTTAGGTAAACGATCGGTCATATTTATCGTCTTGACATTTACACGTTCACGCCGTATCTTACGTTTTGAATTGTTTTATCCAAATTATATTGGTTTTATTTAAAAAAAAATACTATGTAGTGATATTTGCGCACTTTGTTGGTGATACCTGTAATGTTTTTCTAGTGTTGCATAAGAGACAAAACCTTTTATGAAGCGATAAAAACGGGGTAACCTAAAAGCGTGACTCGGGCGGTCTATTTATAGTACTGTGGTCATGGTCGTCCCAGCTTGGTTGACGCTGAACGTTTGGGACTGTCAGAAACCGCAACCATTACCGATAACATCGGAGAAATTCATCAAATAGTGCCAGACGACCGTCGAATTAAGGTTATAGAGATAGCAGAAACTATGTGCATCGCGAAAGGGTGTGTTTGTCATGTATGAGGATCGTTCGGAAACTACGTGGCCTAACAAAGGAAACGCAATTTTTTTTCGACAAAAAACATTTTATTTTTCAATATAGTCTCCTGCTCGCTCAACACACTTATTCCAACGATATTCCAAATTAGCAATACCTACCTTCTAGGTCGATGAATTCAAGTCCTCGAAATAGCAATTTACAGCAGCGATTACCTTGGAATTAAAAGAAAATCTCTCACCGCCGAGCCATTTTTTCAGGTTAGGGAACAGACGATAATCGCTGAGAGCCAAATCTGGGGAATAGGCCGAATGAGGCACTAATTAAAATCCCAATTCATGAATTTTGCCATTGCAAACGCAGACTTATGCGACAAATGCGACCGTTTCTCTTTAATTTTGTCGCTAAGTTGTTGCAGCAAAGTGGCATAATACTCGCCATTTATTGTTTTCCCCTTTTCTAAGTAATCGACTAAGATAATCCCATGAGAATTCCAAAAAAACAGTTGCCATAACCTTTCCTGCTGATAAAACCGCTTTTGCCTTCTTTGGTGGCGGAGAACCTTTGTGTATCCATTGTTTGGACTGTTCTTTGGTTTCGGGAGTACAATGATGGACCCAGGTTTTCGACTATGACGGCGTAAAGAGTCCTTCGGAATGTGGCGAAAACGTGCCAAAAGGTCACGAGAAACACTCAAACGATTCAGTTTTTGCTCCGGTGTAAGCAATCGCGGCACCCAACGCGCCGAGTATTTCTAAAGCCCTGTTAAGGCAGATTAACCGAAATAAGTAGAAATGTTAGCGTCGATTAATAACTGTACTTGGATACTAAACTTGAATACACCAGTGCACTTCTGAGGTCAAGGCACTGTGAAGGGTGAATCGGCTCCGAAAAAGGCGAAGAATGTTCCATCGGCCAGGAAAATGATGGCGAATACTTATTGGTAAATAAGCACATAGATGTTCTCGCATTTCGAAGATTAACTAAGATTAAATATAAGAAAAATAACAGTAGGATCGCTCAAAATGGTGGAAATTAAACGCCGCTGTAACAATGATTGCAGTCAATCTGATAGTACAACAGTGAACAGTTTATCACTTAGTTTATTTTAATCTATTAACCAGTTTATAATTTATCTGCAAAAAAACGCAATAAAATATTTATATTACAAAAAACTTCTGAATTTAAATTTTAGCGTACTGTAAGATCAGCAGTTGCACATGTGCTATGTGGAATCACGATGCGTTATCGTGTAGAAATGTAGACTACGAAATATCGCTAAACCTGTTATTTTGCAACCGTTATTTCAAAATAACGATAACAGTTGAAACTCTTATTTTAAAATAACGATTTTTCCCATCACTATCACAGAGTTCATTTGTCATTAGCTTAATCAAAACAAAGCATACCTTGTCAATTCTGGTTGTTTATTGGTAATAAATCATCGATTTGATGATTTCTTAAAATAATTCAGAAGCGAGCGAATTTAGGAATAGGGGGAAAAATGTATTTTATCCGCACTTTTTCCAGTAGAAAGAGAGACATTCCCAAAAATAGGGATTGCCAATTTAAAAAAATTAAATTCTTTTTGCTGAATACGTTAGTATTTGGACAAGATTTTAGGAATACTCTCTATAACATTTTTGACATGTATTTGTAGCAATGAAGAGGAATTTATGTTGCCAATAAAAATCTCAAAACTGCTTTACGTGGGTAATACCGAATAGAAGATATTCAGATTTTAGCTAAAGTCTGCGTTTGTCAAATTCTTCAGACAAAATTTAATATCTCAAAGGCGATACATCCTACATCTGTGATATTGCACATCGTTGAACTTATCTTTAAAAGGTCTATCTAGTGAATCCACAACATACAGGATATGCCATTTGAAATAAGAAAGTTGATATCCGTTTCCGGTTTAATCAAGAGTGCCATAAAGTTGAAAATGTTTTTAAGAAATACACCCATTATCCATAATATCGCCCACCAACATTTCAAAAAGATACTTTAATTGCTTCTAGAGGCGCTCTTAATGGGCCATTGCCGTGAATAACCCTGTAGAATGAATTTTAGGAAATGGGCACATGTAAATCTCATAAGATGAATGCCTAGAGTCTGTTTTTGGCTGGATACATAAGTTAATAGTAGGTACAAATAAATATTATAACCCGGAGGAAACTATCTTAAACATTCAATTTAAAACCCCTTCCCTTCGACAAATCGAACAAAATCCGACTTACATTAACGTTGGCTGTATTGTCATCAACTCGCGATCCCCAAACGTGATAAACGCGACCTCACAGGTTGAGAAATTAAATCCCCATTTAAATATCGAAATTATATACATAGATATAGGTGTTTAAATTGAAAGTCACACCTCGCTTGGCTATCGCGATTCGCCGATCGCCCCCTTACGGCACGATACGGAGTTAGTTTTGTTATTGGTGATTGATATCGTGACGTACGAAGATGACTGTGATAGTCAATATCGTTGTCGTTTAAAATATTCTTTGTATAGAGCGATATATCTATGATTGACTGATTTTGTATGGGGCTTGCGTTCAAAGACATTAAAATTTAATCCAACGGAGCCTTTGCCTTAAAAATTTAGAGCTTGTACGACTTTTTGAACGTTTTTGAGATGCGAGATTATAAAAAGAAAAAAAAACCGAGGAGTTTAAATAAGAGAAAACGTTCGAAATTGTTCATGTCGACAAACAAAGCGGTTTAATGTTTTAAGATTTTGTGAAAAGCAAATATCAATCCTCTATACATGCTAAGGCGTGTTGATTCTCGGAAACTGGTTTTTTGTTTTATCCGACCGTGGCACTTAGAATGGTAAACAGACGAATTAACACGCGCTAGTTCCAGTCGTCGAGGATTCGGAAAAGCTTAAGTCATTTTAATAACAATTCCCTGTCGAAGCGTGTAATATAAATGACAGCCAGTACCTACTACCTTAAGGGTAAGGCTATATACCTTCGGTAAACACTCGATCAACACTTGTCAGCTTCGATTCTCCGTTCGAATGCGTTTATTGACAGTACTCTGATTCGAGTGTGTGTACTGTACAACCGAGAGGACTTTTAACGTGATAGGCAGGAAAGGAAAGATGTGGGAACTGTTATTCGTTTTTCTTAATATGTAAATTTGGAAAAGTGCGGCTTCTATGATGACAAAAATTTATACTGCTGTATATTGAAGACACAGTACCATTAAAAATAAATTATTAAACATTATGTAGACCCGCGCTAAATAGTAAGTATATCCATTCATTACCCCAACGATATCCAAGGCCGTACACCCTATCATTCAAAATATAAGTCTGGAACTCCGTAGGACATGATACCATCTCTGTAAAGTTGTTTAAAGCTTGTGTCTTACAATTTGCAATGCATTAAAGTTTTTTCTGCACCTACCTAATTATACTACAATTATTCGCATTCCTTTTCGTGAAGAATATTACCTATAATTCACTGCATTGGGCCAATCAGAAATACAAATCCAAAAATCACTATTTCGCCGATCTAGTGGCGTTTTAAATTGCCCGCGATTAACTCTTTCTGCAACTGACAATCGACTCACGTGACAGCTAAGTGTCTCGCCACATTACTAGTCTTCATATATGTGGGTACCGATTAATGTGCCATAATTTTGTGTTAAAATTGACAAATTAACGTTAAAAGTTAAGAGACTTCTCCAGCGAAAGGTTATCAAGCAAAAGAAGGAAAAATCTTCACTCCCGCAAAAATAAACAGTTTCATTAAAAATGCTCAACATTTTCTTTTTTTTAAGATAGCACTAGTTATGGATTCATTACAACTACATTTAAGCCATTACTAATGAATGAAAAGAAATTAATATTTGCAATCTTCAAGAAATGTGCACAATAGAAAAACCAAGGTAATTCGCAGCATTGCAATAACAATAATATCTACAAAAGTGTGAAAAAATACATCTCTCTGCAACCACCGGATGTTCAGTGTTCCTCCTTCTTCCTAAACTATCAAAAGGGAAAGTGCACCAGTCAGAGAATTAGCATCAATCCGATTTCAGCGATGGGGAAACAAATTGCCACTTTTTTTTAATCTTTCTAATTGAATACTATACACCGGACACTCTAATAAGAAAAAATGTAAGTTATTAAAATTTTTGATTCTTGTTTATTTGAAATTTGTTTACAAAAATTTACATTTAGCCTCAATATTAAATTTTAAATAACTTTTTTGGATATCAAGTCATCTAATCTCAGTTTTTGTAGACTTTGAGGTTTTCAGATATGCTGAACTCCCTCAAAAAAAAAGTTACCATACTTTGATGATTCAAAAAATTGCCGGTCACTGTATAATCAATTAATCACTTACCTGTAAAACTGTTTAAACATTACCATGTTTAAGAAAATACTCTAGCTAAGAGCTGTCGAAGAAAACCATGCGCAGCTTCTTTAGAAGCGTTCACCTTGAAAACTGATAACTTTAGAATTTTTATATGATGATAACTTAATGATTGCTACTACAATCAGAATTAGCCTTGGAATAAAGTCCATTAGATGACTTGGCAACGCCCTTATTAAAAAAAAAAGATAGTTATATACAAATCGGTAAACTAAGAAACGCTGGCTATACCCCACCCAACACTTTGATCTGAACGTAGTATAGATGAAAAGTCAATAACATATATATCTTCTCAAATAAGTCCGTACAAGGGAAGATTGAAAACATTCCGGAATAACTATGAAAACAAAATAAATCGGATTCAAGTTATATTTTACTTTTCAATATAATCCCTCGAAGCTCAACACACTTGGTCCAACGTTTCTTTGGCTTCTCGATTCCCTTCCGGAAGTGACTTTCTTCAAGGTTTCCAAAATAATCGTTTACAGTCTGTATCAGTTCTTCATTCGACTAAAATCTCTTTCCACCCAGAAATGAGCCACCCAGAAATGAGCCAAATCAGGCGAATACGGCGGATGCTGAAGGATTTTGAATTCTGTCAATTTTTACTGAGCAATTGCACTTGAACGAGCAGGCGCATTGTCGTAGTGAAACAATACCTTTTATTGACCATTCTCAGGCGTTTTTCCTGAATTGTTGTTTTCAGTTTGTCCAAAGTATTGTGTA
This sequence comes from Dynastes maya, assembly GCA_029619315.2. NCBI lineage: Eukaryota > Metazoa > Arthropoda > Insecta > Coleoptera > Scarabaeidae > Dynastes > Dynastes maya. The sequence continues at coordinate 25,580,647 of JAROYE020000008.1, forward strand.
ATATTCGCCAGTAACAGTGTTTCCTTTTTCAAGAAAGTCGTTTAGCAAAATTCCTTTCGAGTCCCAAAAAACCGATTTCATCACCTTTCCAGTCGAGTGAATGGTCCTTGCCTTCTTCGGAACCGATTTACAGCGTTCAATCCACTGTTTTGATTGCATTCTTGTTTCTGGTGGGTGGTGATTCATCCATGTCTCGTCCACGGTCACGAATCGTCTCTTGATATCCGTTGAATCCCTCGTAAACACTTCCAAACAATCGGCTGAGGTTCGAGCTCAAATGCGTTTTTGCTCCGAAACAATTCATTATGTAAAATATGAACTACTCGTTCATAAGGAATGCCCACAGTTTCCTCAATTTCACGCACTTTTATTCGGCGATCTGCCAAAACCATGTCATGGATTTTATCCACAATTTCTGGCGTGGTAGCCGTTTTCGGACGTCCGGAATATAGTTCATCATTTGTATGCGTGCAGCCACGCTTGAATTCCGAAATCCAAAAACACACGGTTGAACATGAAGGTGATGAATCCCCAAGAACGGCATCTAACCTTGATTTGATTTCCGTTGCGGTTTTCCCTTCCAAATAAAAAAATTTGATGACCGCTCGAACTTCGCTTTTATCCATAATTGAAAACACAAAAAGGTGCTTGACTTCAATGCTTGCCCAAACCAGACTATTTGACAGATCGATTTAACATTTGCAGTCAATTGATATGAAAGAGTTGCCAACACAACGACAAAAAATATTTGGAAAAAAGCAACCCCCTAGCAGCGATTCCGGAAACTTGTCAATCTACCCTCATATGCAAATAATCTGTTGCACTTGTGTAAGAGTGCCGTGTTGTCGGCAAAGAGCACAGTATCAGCAATATTAATACCAACAAAAGAGAATTTTTAGTTTTCACTAGTAAATATTCCTTTAAAAAAACTTGCTTAAACAATTTCACTAGTACATTATTTAAGCTTATTTCAAGTTATTGAAGCAGTTATCTAGACATTCTCCAACAACAAATCAATAACTCCCATAAAGTAAGACAATTTTCCGCACCTCAACGGAATTTGCCTAATCTACCATGACTAATCGAGATATTGACTACCACTGACGATAATCCACGATATCGGTTCGCGTAAAAACTCGTTTTTTCCGTTGGACTTGGAATATATAACACCGTTATTTGGATACGGCGATACCCATACACCGATAAGTATACGCAGTTTCTGATAAATGAGGTGGATATATCAAAAAATGCCCCCAAATATTGAGGTCGTTTGCATGCGACTATCGCTTTGGTGATGGCATAAAGAACAAGAAGCGTTGTAGGGGTGGAGAAAAGGGAATAGAACCTTTTACCAACGATGAGACGTTTTACAGCGTCCAAGAAAGACCAAGAATTGCAAGGTGGAGCACGAAAAATACGTGTGAAATTGCTCGGTGCAAGCGGAAGCATGGATTTTATGGACGAAACGGATGCATAACATAACCCTAACTGATCATAGTTGAGAGGGGAGCTAACCGACGAAAGGTACTCGTAGTAAAAGTTTCGACGATAGAAGATGATGGTATTGGACTGTGGGTAGTGACGGTAACTGGTAACAGTTTGATTTAAGTACGTCGTAAAGTATGGATACAGCGCTAAAAATGACCGGCAAACATGATGTGGGGAAAGAGATCGGCGTTGAGCGATTGCATTTATAGAACGACGTTTTACAATATGTTTGAAGTGCAATAAAGTAGCTTTAACATAATCCTTATAAATTATACGAAATTATTACTAGAATGCTGACATGTTGTTTTACTATAATTGTACAGAAACATCCGTTTTCAATGCCATGTTTAGGAGCACATAGCACACAGCTTAGGATTAAATCCACCAATATAATAAGAATTTATCACAATATCTAATACTTTTCTTCATAACAGTACATCAGAGTTGCCTTTACAAAGAACTAGATATGGATGTAACGTTGTTTACTAAATGTTAGTAAATTTGGAAATTTAAAATTTTGTCATGTAGGTACCCAGCGCAGCGTTAAAATTAACCTGCTATAAAAAAATTTAAATCTTTGTAAATTAATTAAATAATTACATAAACTGAGGGTTCGGAAGTGTTCTTAAACACTTTTTCGGCAATTTAAACGAATTTTAAGATCAACAACTGAGATTTTAAAGGAAATGAAAGCTGTAAATCGAAACTAACCTGAATTTTTACGTTTATGTCGATATAAGCTCTACGTTTATATTACAATTACAGAAAACCTTGTCCTTAACAGCCAACCTTCACATTTATCTTGAATTTATTTTACATTTTGAAATATTCATACTTGAAACTGGGAGCGCTATCAAAATTTGAGTTCCCTCGATGAAAGCTTGACCAAATGTAATCAAATTAATTGGCGTCCCTTCACTCCATTGTTTTAATCGCGATGGCGATTGTTTTATCCACAGCAAATTTTGATAATTCCTTTCCAAATATAATTTAACGATGAATTTTTTATGAATAATGTTATTTTTACATGTGACAGAATCGAAGCGAAATATGCTATTCTATGACCTAAAATTTCAACTACAATTGTTCATTAATAAATTTCTCTGGCGTTCTAAACAGAAACATTACGGCAGATATTTAATTTACGAAATTATGTTCGAAATACCTTTGAATTTACACTATTGTTTGTGGTAGGAACGTTTTTCATTAGATTTCACAATTTACGAAATGGAAAAATTGCACAGAAGAGGAGATTCTCCTCCGATTCATCAAGATCGTCGATAGCTGGAGTTAAAAAAAATATTTAGTACGCACACTCCGAAAATCGTAGGCTCGGGGAGGTGTAGAGGCTTCCGAAAAAGAGCTAATATCCGCCAGAGGGAATTTCACATTGATCGAGTGGCCATATTGAACACACTATACGTGCTCGATTGACAGCTGCGTTTGACGATGAAAATACACACCACTTCAGTATATACATATGTATCTCTCTGCTTCGTATTACTAAATAAGCAAATAAGACGTTTACTAAAACTTACCAAAATGCATGATATTGTAGGAACTGTCATAAAATTACGTAGTGTTTTGTAAGTTTTATAAAACTTGATTTAATTTTCCCTAAATTTAGAGATACTTACAGAATAAATGTGTTTTAACTGTTTTTGGTTACTTGAAATTAAAGTATACCGTACACTGTAAAAGATCCTTTGTGTGTTATGCATTCTGGAAGCAAATTTAAATTTATTTTTCACCTATTGCTACAATTTTTAACGATGTACACTACAATTTTTTGTACATTGTATGGGGTATTTTAAAATTTCCACTGAAGTTACGTTCTTATGCTTTGTGAACAAAAAAACCTAAGAGCAAGCTTTCTTAAAAGTAACTTTTATCAATAGATAAGTCTATTACAATCTGAAATCATACTATCAGCTCATAATCTGAAGCTTAAATTATTTTTTGCGGAACTCTAGTACTTTAATATGAGAAAGTATACCATTTTCATGAGTCTTTTATGAACACAGTTGTACTAGATATGTAAATTTTATTAGCACAGGTTTAACTTAATCGTAATCCTATGTAAATATCGCGTACGGCCTATACTTTCCATTAGAAAAAATTTAGAAAATTCTAAAAAGTTAGACGACACCGTGGTCTCTTTTGGAATGTGGTAGCCAAATCCCTCTTTCTTTGCTCTCCACAATATTCCACACTTTCTATAAGTTGCGCATGTCTAAAGCAATTGCAAAATTTGATTAGACTTTTCTAAGAAATAATTTAACTTTTAGAGCTATTCAACACCATATTATCATAAAAAAAAACATAATTGAGAGGGCACATTTTTTTAAATTATCTTTTATGTTAGTTCTGACAACTAAATCTCATTAAAATCCAATATCATATTCTAATTAAAATTTCAAATTACGTTTGAGATATTTGGCAGTAATGATGCAAATATGTTTCTATTTAAAGCGTATACAGGTCTTGTGTACAGCGAAAATAGTGAGTCACCCGCTCCCTCTCAGTGATTGGAAACCACAACCTAATCACGCCGTCGCGCCATCTCCTGCTCACGCGTAAGTATGTACGGAATTACTTGCTCGGACTAACGCCCACATTTACCGTTTCACGAAAAAGTAATGAACCTTCTCCTGAAGCTGCTTTTCAAACACCAACCAGTTCAGAATGCAATGCTTTCTGTATCATAACATAAGGTTTTCTTGATATAAATGCATGGTTTACTTGTAAACCATTAAGGTAGAACCAAGCTTCGTCTGAGAAGAAGGATTTGTTAAGGATATTATCATTCATGTGATTTTCAAACCATGTCCAGTATTACACTCTCACTACGTGATCAATGGGTTTGAGTTCTTGATTCTTGTGAAAGCCTTCTAAATTGACTTTTTAGGTGAATAGTTTCAGCAGTTCTCTTCTTGAGTCTACTATTACCGGGTTTGCGACTTGCTGCACCGGTTTCAAAAAATTTTGTAACGCAGTGAACAATTTGTTGATATAAATGTGCAAAATGTGGAATCTGATGATTTTATCCATACACCGTTGCATAGAATAAAACCATTCCCTATTCTGCTGCTTTTGTCCATTAAGAATATCAATGATACATGCTTTAAAATTTATAAGATACGTCAGTAAACATCAAATATAATTCGAATTGTCAGACTTGTTAATAAATGTCAAACGCAATTTGAAGTTTCAATCATGGATTTGACTGTCAGATGTAGTCGGATGATGCCTTCCAAGAAATAAGCTAACACCTGCATCCTAAAAGCAAGGAAGTCCAACAAACATCTTGTATATACAGACCAATATTTAATTTAATTGACGATCGCAGCACATAATACCAATCAGAAACAGGACAGAATTAATTGCCACACTATTGATTTATACCCGAATGCAGATTATTTCAAAGTATTAAAATTTTACGTAATAGTAATTACCGTACATACTTTCTCACATGTCCGAAATTATTCACACGCCTTTTTTTCCGTTTTAGGGCAGCCAGGGTCTCGTTTCATGTAATAAATTCGTTACCGTTAATTACGCTGGTTTAATATTTTACAGGCTGCCAGTGCCAAGCCGGGCCATGGCACAACGGGGCGATGGCAATGGCAGGTGCCCGGTTTATGTAATTACGACATCAATGCATGTTTCCAAATTAATAAGAAAACAGTCTCACTAATTACCGAAACGAAAATGCCCAAGAACAAAATGAGAGAATAAAAGCAAAAGAAACAAAAGAAACGGATACGACGGCAATGTGATGTAAATGCATACACTATCGCTCATAAGTATTTGGGCACCCAGAAAATTCTAGCAAAAATCTAACAGTCGGTAATTTTACTATGAATCATGAAGCTATGATAAAGCCATTTGAAGTAATATTTTTCAATTGCGGTCAGTTATCGTTCCATGTTAGTAGCGACAGCATCTCTTAACGAATAGTGTTTATAACTTCGTTTAAAATTTTAAAGCATGCTGAAAAGGAAAGAAATTAGTGTTGAAACGCGTGCACTGACAGTAGCACAACATAACTTAGGCATAAGCAATCGTCAAATTGCTGGAAAATTACATTTACGTAAATCCATCTACTGTTATTACATCAAAAAATATAGTGAAAGTGGAAGTTTTCTAAATAAAGTACGAAGTGGCAGACCAAGGGCGATGACATCAGCTCAAGATATTGCAATCGTGGTGCCCAGCAAGCGAAATAGAGGAAAAATAGCTCCAGAAATCGCTGCTGAAATCAATACTGTATTTTCGGGGCCGATTAGTGCGACAACGGTTAAACGCCATCTGCAAAAAGCCGGCCTTCACGGACGAATTGCGACGCGAAAGCCCTTGCTTCGCCAAATTAATAAGAAAAAGACGTTACAATGAGCACCTGAACATCGAAATTGGACGGTAGAAGATCGGAGCAAGGTGAAACGATGAATCCAAATTCGAGATTTTCGGTTCGCGAAGACGAGTGTTTGTAAGAAGATCTGTAGGTGAACGTACACTAGAGCAATGCACAGTCTCTACAATCAAATACGGCGATGGTTCGGTAATGATTTTGGATTGTTTTGCTGGTACATCCGCAGGTGACCTTGTAAAAATTCAAGGCATAATGGGAAAAGAGAAAATAATACAAACGCATCTTAGAGGTAAACGCAATACCTTCTAGTGTAAGAATTTTGTATTCCAAAAAGATAATGACATAAAACACACTTCAAAATTATGCAATCAATATTTAGGACAGTTGGAAGGGGAAAGTACACTAACAATCATGAAATGGTCACCCCAAAGCCCCAAAGCTCGGACTTGAATCCCATCGAGTTATTATGGGAAGAATTCCATCGAAAAGTAAGAAGAACTGTTCCAACTGTAGCAGATGACATGTGGAGCAAACTGCAGGCAGCATGGATTCGAATAACTTCTGAAATTTCGTTAAAATTAATTGCAAGGATGCCCCGATTAGGCGACGCACATACACTGTTCTTCAAAAAAAAACAACAAAATATTGCTTTGAAATTATCACGCGATTCCGTTTGCGATTCCGCGGAAACTCACTCGTATTGCGCTTAAACATGTCCAAACATTGCTTTGAAGTTATCATGCGATTTCATTTTTGACCAATCGTCAGCAGACGCAGCACCCATCTCGCTAATAGCTTTCTCGTATTCAATTTTTCATGAAGGATGTTTTGCACACGTCCAGTTGAGAAGTTTACTATATTAGCAATCTCTCTAATCTTCACCCGGCGGTCTGCTAACACGATATTAGGAACATTATTGATCATATCGTCCGTAGTCGTCTCGATGGGATGACCTGGTCGCTCTCCATCAAAAAGGTATACTCCGCCACGCTTAAATTCATTAAATCAGTATCTGGTGGTAATCATCGAAGGTACATCGTCCTTATAAACTGCATCCAACTTCTCCTTGATTTCTGCACAGGTTTTCTCGTGCAAAAGGAGAAATCAGACCGATGTTGTACTTTTTCCATGATTCCACAAATACATAAACTTGCTTACAGAATCTCCGAATCTTGACAAACGTCGATTAAAGAATAGTACTCACAGTCATATCATCCTCATGTATTGGACAGATACGAAGGGCTATAGACGTCAGGTTCAAAGAACATATGGTGCATTACCGCTATGGAAGAATTGAATCCTCAAGTGTAGCGCAACACATAAACGAAATCAGGTGTAATATTAAATTGGAAAACCTCGAATTAATTAAAAATGTAACTTCACCGCGAGAATTAGACGCTTACGAAACCGGTTATATGAGGAGGAATATAAATTTGTTGAACAGAGAAGCCTCTTAGCCAATCCGTGTTGATGGATCCATTGGGGTAAAACAAATACATGTTTATGTTTTTGTGCCACAGTCCAGCTCTTTTTCCTCTAGTTCCGAGTATTTTGCATGTTTTAGTTTTAGAGTAGATAGGTGATAAAGGCATGTTAGGTATAAGGATTTTTTCTCATCATTCGGTCGTACGTCTTTTTAAAACCTGGTGCTACTTACCCAACTTTACCCTACAGATACATTAAATTAATTACACATTTATTACAAGTATATGTGCATTGCAATGAACTTTTACAAACCCGTTTTTAAGCAAACAATTTATTAAATTGCTCGATACAGTCCCAACAAAAGAAGAGATAAAGAACAAAGTATAGGCGAAGCAACTGAAATTAAAACCAATATTTATAAATATTTTCCCACAAGATTAACAAATAAACCCCGCCGATATACAGACCAACCTTTTCCAATTGCATTATATCAAGCGGCTTGGCGACCCAGCTAGACAGTTCAATTTGTTGAACATATTAATTATTTTAATTAAAAGTCGATGCATACGGTGCACCCCCTATGCATTCGCCAACACAAACGCGCATATACGTTTAACACACTGGCCTTCAAAGCGAAAAATCGTGCAAAAAAACTTTATAGAGAGAGAAGGTGAATCAATGAAAATCCCGAAGCTCGTTGTATGCAAATGGAATTCGTTCGTATTGTTAATATTTATTTTAGCGGCGATCACGCCTATATATGTATATATTTTCGAGGCGAAGCCTGGCAAAAAATCAAATTGTTATTTACGTTCTTCGTCGATCCCGTCGTCTCTTCTTCGCCGAAGAAACCATTAAAACGCACACGCCGTCATGTAGAGACCCGCGCGATCGCTGCAAAGAAAAAGAACCAGAAGGAACGTATGATAAATTGACAGTGTGGGCAATCATTCGGCCATTAAAGGCGAAAATTAAAAAACGACCACGAAAACGAACCGACTCTTTCTCAAAAAAACATATAACATGTAATTATAAATCGATATGCTGATATAAGTCGTCGGTTTGCTAGTCTACCATGCTTTCGTATTTAAGCGTAATGCGTAAGGAGTAACAGGTGCTAAAAATCAAGTAAGCATGATGTAATTTTCTTTTATTATTAAAGTTGGTATACTGAAATTTTATTGCGGGATGTAGGGCAATTTTTGGAAATTAATAAAGAAATATAAGAAAATACTTTCATTGAAATTTTATTTGGATTAAATAAATATTTTCTTAGGGTTAGAAAATCAAGAAAATCCAAGATAGAAGAATGTTTCTTCCAAGTAAATCACTTAGTTTTAACTTAAGAAAATATTAAATAAATATTAAAGGTAGGAACGAAAAAAATATTAAAGGTAGGAACGAAACAGAATTGAAATTTAGGCAAAAGCTCTTGATCAGTAATATATGAACGTGGCTGTAACTCTATGATTTTTTCAAAAATCTTGCTTAAGGCTGTCAGGATACTAATTGGACGTAAATCCTTAAGCTCTGTAATGGAAGGTACTTTTGGGAGTGGGATAATTAGAGAGTACTTCCACAATTTAGGGTAAACCGAATTTTCAATGCAGTAGTTAAAAATATGGATGATGTAATCTATTAGCAAGGGAATGCAGAGGTTCAGAACTTTGATATTCAAACCGACCGTACCCGTAGCATTGCTCTTGAAGGTTTGTAATGCTTGAAGAATATCCAAGCCCGAGATTTTTCTAAGGAGAAAATGTTTTATTAGCTATAATAGGTGGATTGTTGTAATACGTGTAAAGAGCATCTTGCTGTGTAAGTGGAGGAAACGAAAAGAAAGAATTGATAGCGTTTAAATCCTTCAAATGAAGAGGAATATCATTGAGTTTATTTCTTTGAATATCAAGTTTACTGATTTCACTCCACAGATTCCTGTTATCATGCAGCTTGGTTTTATACTGATACCGAAAATGAGCCTTTTTCTCTCGTTTTATAGGACGATTTCATTCATTCTTCAGAGATTTGTACAAGTTATAAATAGCTACATTTTTGGTAATACAGTTTCTAATAAAGTTAATCGATTTTCACCGCTAATATAAGTTATTCCAAAAATAACGATATTATCGCTACGCGATGTTTTTTCATTATTATTCTTATTATTATTATTATTATCTTTGTTCCTTTGTTATTGTTTCTAGGCATTTTTTTCATGTACACTTCAACATTAAGTTCACTTTTGTTTGAACATTATTCTGTAGATAACCTCTACCTTAGCCTTTTTAAAATCACAAGCAATGATAATAATTTACTACATTATGTACGGCTATGTCGTACTGTTATAAACAAGGTAAGTGCAATTAGTAATGTGGATATAAATAATATGCATTCTAAAAATTTTAAGTAAATAAATACTCTATTTTAAGAAAATGAAACTATTGATTTACGAACAATACCTAAACGCTTTCTTGAATTAAGAAAACTAATTACTATTCTTAAGAAAATATTATTTTGTGTTGTAGCGGCCTTTTACTTATATTAAGAATCGCTTACTTCAAATTTTCTGCAAGATTTTCTTGAATCAAATTAACAAATGTCTTAAACAAAGAAATATGATTATTTCATCACAAGTACATACTTTTCTTAAATGGAGAAGAAAGCGCTAAGAAAATATTTCTTTTGATTTAAAACAGTAATTGTATTATGGATAATTGAAACAGGAATTGTCTTGATTCAAGTAAACGTTTTTCTGCGTGCACATTTTAGAGGTTAATAGATGAAAAGCTATGTGCGGTAAACAAATATAGAGTTCTAAAAATTGCTTCTTTCAAATAGCGGCCACCACTGGTCGATTTATTATTGAAATCATGCTGAAAAGTTTCCTCTTCGTGTTAAGAATTCTAGGACAATGGCCGTAAATCTTTGCTTTTGAGAAATTCCTAAAATGTCGAAGGGAGCTCAAGGAGGTGTAAATTCTTCCAATACCACCTTGTTGAAACAACACAAATTCTAGATTTTCAAGTTCTTTAACGAGGTCTGCATGAAGAAATGCTACAATAACCGAGACACTAGGGCTTCGTGATTGAAAAGTAATAACTTTGTATTTTATTCGGCTTGAAGCCAAAAATCGTTGTGTGAGAAGTAAATGAAGTATTAACCAACCACGTTGCAATAAACAAACGCGACCTTTTAGACTTGGGTTGAGTTTTTTTAGTTCTTACTAGCCCCTACTGCTGAGGTAATAATAATAATAATAATATATCAGTTTATGGTCCAACAGTTTTACAATCAATAATAGGACAAACATAAAAATAAATATAAATGCATACATATAGTTTATAACTAGAGCGGGCCAAGAGCGCCACGCGCCAGGTTCGCAATCAGGCTGCCGGGCGCATATATGTATGTAAACATAGGTAATTTAAATATGTAATTATTAGGACGAGGACCAAAACCACTGTCTATTACGTCGTGAAGACGCGCAAATATACACCTGCAGTTTGGGTGTTCGTTGATAAATAGGGCGTTGTTCACAGTGGGCCACTACAAAAAAAAAGTTCATTCGTCGACGGCTCCGGACTAACAGCGCGCTTATTCATTTACGGATGACGCGCTCTATTCATCAACAAATGACGAGTCTGCAGATGTTACGTTTGCACCACTTCGTGGCATACTAGAAACAAGCGTCGGTGTGCTCGCTTTAGTGATTATGTCTAACGTAACTATTAAAAATAAACGGCCATTACCTACGAAAGTTAATAAATTTCTTAGTGAATTTGTGGATTTACACTACAATGGGAGTACAATTTTCTTTAAAGTGTTTGTAAAAAGAAACTACTGTGCTGGAGCAAACGTGATTGTGAAAGACATATAAATAGCGCACACCACAGAAATAAAAGAAATGGTGTGTCACAACAACGTCAATTTCAATTAGAATTGCTTTTAACGTTTATGGTATGTGGTCTACCACTTCGTATACTTGATAAAAAAGCATTTCGAAAATTCTGGGGTACATACAATACCGAGTGGATACTATCATCTCGGACAGCGTTACGGAGAGATATTCCACGAATACGTGAGGACATTGAAAATTGAATTAAAGCCGAATTAAAAGATAAACAGCTGTGGCTATGTCTTGATGAGACGACAGATTGCAAAAAAAATTCTATTTTGAATATAATAGTGCGCGTATTAGATCCTATTAAACCAAATTTTGCAATTCTATTAGCCAGCAGAAGATTAAAATAGTGTACTAGTAAAGCAATTACGGCCGTAGTTCTCGAAACGTTACAAAAATTTCAAGTGTCAACCAGTCAACTGTTGTTGTTCATGAGCGATGGTGCAGCAACAATGTGTAGTGTAGGCCGTTCCCTTAAAGAAAAGTGTGAAGGACTTTTACATGTTACGTGTAAAGTCCATGCTTTACATCTTGTGGCACAAACTATCTGAGAGTGTTACCCGGAGGTGGATGCATTAATAGCAAACACAAAAAAGGTGTTTCTCAAAAGTCCTAAGAGGACTAGGGCATTCCACAGGTTATGCCCTGGTATTCGAGAACCACCACAGCCCATTCTTGCGCGTTGGGGAACGTGGTTAAAAGCCGCTTTTTATTATAATGAACATTTTCAAGAAGTCAAATCCGTTATTTTGCAATTCGTCCCTGTCGAAGCTAGAGCTATTAGGATGAGCCAGAAGGGATTTCTTAGTTAGTACATTAGTTAGTACATTGTTACACAGTATAAACGATGCAACAAGTGGACGAGTTTTAGCTAAGTTCGATAGTGTTTTAAAAAAGAATCCGGACTACACGAGATTAAGACAAATGTGCGATGGGGCATCTGCAGATTCCTTGACTAAGTCTAAAGATTATTTTAATTACGCCTGTCTTACTTCGGTAGACGTGGAACGGTCGTTTTCGAAATATAAGAACATTTTTTCGTCTCGGCGAACATCCTTCACCGAGGCAAATGTGGAAACTTATCTGATGGTGCAACTTTTTAAACAAGCCTATCCGCATTATTAAGAAGGATAGAATTTATTTATTATATCTTTATTTACAGTTACATTATTAAGTATAACAGAATAAAAAAAGCGTTCAGTTTCTCAGTTACATCCCATTTACAACGCATACCGTTTTCAATCAAATAAAAAATCATAATGAAAATAAAAACACCTCAGCGTGTACATATATATATATATATATCCGCTCTAATTACTAAACATTATTATTGCGTCAGCTTTTATTTTTTTACTCTTGTGTATTAATTTCGAAATATCACATATCTGCTGTGACTCACATATACGCTATTTACAATAAGCGGCCGTTGCGCCTGATTCCGATTCTGTTGGATGGCGCAATTTGGCCCGCTCTATTTATAATAATTGATTCACATTATTATAAAAAATATCCGAATAATGAAAATCCGCTGACCGGCACATTGTAGCGAGTGGTGAGGTATGCAAGATATTCGTTCTAGAGAGTGGCAAAGAAAAGGAAGAGGAAATTCGAATGGAGAATCGAGGAACACGAAAATTAAGAGAGGAAAGGAGGTAAGTACTGTCAATAGATCCATGAACCAGTTTCCACGCAAAGTGGGCTCCCTGACATTCCCGTCTCGACAATAGTGATAGGAAACCATATCTACGAAGTAGTCTGGAATAATCTATTCCTCGCTCCGGATATACACCATCCTCTCTACAGGAAAAGTACTTCAGAAATTGTCGTTGAACTTTTTCCAAAGAAAGCTGAAGGTAAACATAATGAGGAAACCACACTTGTGGAGCTGATAATAATTCATAAGCGAATGAAAGCAATTGGTTTCTACTGCTCAGTCCAGCTGAAAATGTTTATTATGCTCACCATGCACCATGCAATTGATGAAAATAGCTAAATTTCGACCAAAAGGATAATCAGAAATTAATAAATTCGTTCTACCCCCTTACGAAAACCTTTGGGAGTGAGCATATATTTGTATTACCATTAGTTTTTAACGTGGCCTCGTATAGCGCCCTATCCCATCTATATTTCTTTCATGTTTTAGGTCGGTAGGCTATACGGTCGACGTGATTGCTACACTATTTCAGAATTCCGTATAGACGTAGAAACGTAAGATCTGATAACGAAGTTAATAAGGGAGTTTTAGGTGACGTTTATTTCAGAATACGTGTATTCAGTATTCACGTATAGTTGGTGAATACACGTATTTACGTAGAGCAGCGACCAAAAGGACGGTCCATAATAGTTTAAATTCTCGAATGCCGTTCCCTAGTTAAAGAAAGAGAGAGACGGCTGCAGCTGCGCCGTTCCTAAAAACTATTACTCTGTTAATTTGTCTAAAATGCTCAGCTTTGCGTGTGCTAAGTGCACGTATGTATGTATGTGTGCCCACTGGTAGAGTTTCTAAAGGTAACCCTTAACCTATACTCCCTGGGTCTATGAGGTCGTGTCATCTATTGCCGTTGTAACCGAGAGTTTCAGATTCTGTACGAGGACGTTAGACGAAATGAATGTCCTATTAATATATAATGCAGGAGGTGAAACGTTGTTGAAAAGGTCCAAACATGGACAGTATGAGGACTTGTCGCATGCTGTGAAGCTGAATTCTAATTAATATTTTAATGGAAGCTTGCTTTCAATAATATAAACCGTACTGTCAAAATTATGCAGAAATCATCCAATATGCTTTAATCCTCTTCTTGTCATAAATAGCTATATTGATTTCCAATTGTAACTATAGCCGTATGCATCTGAGTGCTAAAATATGTATTAGTTTAAATATTTATCCAACCTTTGCGCGTCATATTATTCTAAAGTTACATTCATGACTAATTGAAACATCGCTAAGCGAATAAACATACATTTTGAATATACGAGTATGTATGCGTTAACCTTTTAATGATGGTCGTCTTTTCTCAGTTATATAAAAGTTATCTGATTATTTCACCTTCGCTTGGGGGTAAGCTACTTTTCGGACAAGCCTTTGTTCTACATTTTCTCGGTGAGCTAAATGAAGAACGTAAATAAAATAACTTTATAGCGAGCGTACGCATAATACATTTGCGGTGGTGACGGCACTGATATCGATCACTCGTCGCCACTTAATGCAGGGTCACCTAAAATGTGCTCCTTTCTGAATATTAGATAGAACAGTAGATTTATCGAAATGGATCACGTATACCGCCTCATCCTCTCATCATGAGGCTGATTTGAATAGCACGTTAAACGCTGGAAACAATTTAAGGATCCACGTTCGCGTTTGACGTTTTTCACATAACTGCAAGGCCGCCTTACCGCGATCCCTTTAAAGCGCGAGCGATCGCAATCACGAACCGGCGAGACCACAACATGAACACCGCATGCTGGTTCATCCGCAGAACGTCGTCATCGCCTTGGTGCTCGATCGGAGCGTGTAGGTAGCCCGTCTTGTGGCTGCTGCCGCTGTCTCTGCCGCTGCTACATAAACTAATGGACATGGACGGCTATAAATAGGACGTGAAAAATTATCTGGAATGAAGAAGGCCCACGCAATGCGAATCGAACGCAGTCACGCTATAGCACGCTACATGAACGTTTCTTATATGCGTAATATGTGTATACTTGAAGTTGTATGTATACGGGAGGCGACGATGCTAAATAAACAAGATATGGAGATGTACAACGCAGATATTTTAACTTAGCCGCCTTCAGTAGACTCCGAAGCATACAATGTTTTCATTTTTGGACGGAATACGAGCTTATTAATATCTTAGGATCGTATGTGAAGCATACGAGAACGAATGCTGCTAGGTAGATTAATGTGTTCTGACAAGAATTGTTGAAATTAACATCGAAGTAAAAATGTTTTTTTCAAAAATATCAGTAAAATACATACCACTGAAGCAGTTCACTAAAAGCGGGTGAAAAGGTAATTTTTCGTAGCTAAAATTCCCCCCAGGTCGACTGGTCTGGGAGCGGGGGTATTACAAATTTTATTTAAGTCCATAGAACGACGATCGTAGTGTAACACGCACAAATCCACTCTCCTTTTTATTCTATTAATCTTGTAAATCATCAAAATTAATGAAAAATTCTTCTAAAACAGACAACAGGGTGTATTCAAAGGTATTTCAAACATCATTCCGTAAATTAAATCTCTGTCCTAATGTTATTAAGTAAATTGTCAGTAAAATTCGTCATATTTATGTTGTCAGTGGTTCTTTCGAGCGTAGAGTCACCTAATTTCAATCATCTGCTAGCGTCACCGCATTCATTCTCGCATGCTATTTCCACAAATAACTTCCTTTCATCGAAATGCATCATAAAATTTATATTTGGATAAAAATCATCAAATTTGCTGTGGAATGAAACAATTGCTATCGCGATTAAATAAAGGAGTAGAGAGGCGTCAGAAAATTCATCGATTCTGGTTAACTAGTGTTTTGACTACGGTCTCAATTGAAAGTGTTCGATAGGGAAATTAAAGTATAAGTTCAAAGAAGGAAAGGTTCGAGGTTATAGCAGGCAGGTTCCTGTAAATATATAAGCAATACATAAGCAGAGTGTTTATGTGACAGCCTCATTCGAATTCCCAACATGATTCCATACGCTTCTTCAAGGGGATCGAATCGGACCGGCATCTTGACGATGTGTGGCCGAAACGTCGGTGAAGGCTACGACAACGACGCGGTTCCAAAGGAACCAAGATTATACATATCATCTATTTCAAAATGTTTTAGTAACTTTTCTACAAGCTGTGGCTTGTTAAATACTGCAAAATGGATCTTTGGATACCTTCCTAGCTCTCCCGGTTGTTGAAATATACATTCCTTGATTACCCAATACGTATAGGACCGCAAGAATATCAAAAAAACTTTGTATAATCGAATCAATACATTGCTAATATTATCGCAGTCAAGTGCAATTTGAATAGCGCTGTCATTCCTTTTGCGCCAAATACAACAATAGGATCTCATAGTGTGGTAAACATTAATATTAAATCTTCCTTAACACAATCGGCGTTACCAAAAGAAGTGCGGCTCCATCTGCTGTAATTGCTTGTTGCGTTGTATTCTGGTTAGACTATTCTATCTATGCATACGTCTATCCTTTTTTGCTGCTTTTTTCCAGATATTCGCCCTATGGCGTGCGGTTCGCACCTTTTACTATTCTTTCCTCTTCCTATTTTAATTTTGGCCGTACGCGGTTCAATATTCGATAACAATACGCCCGTTTACATCATCGCACAGCTTGGTTCGACGGCAATAATTGATTTTTATTATTTAGTATAAATAATTACAGATCGCTGCGTTCGCAGCTTAGGCCCGTCGGCGAAACCGAAGTATGGTAATAATGGCCGTTTGGGTGGACCCTCAATCGAAATAAAAGAATGGAAGAGAGGTTGTATGGTTTGGAATAGCATATGGTGGAAGTTATATGAATTGCTATGTGATTTTAGCGTTACGTCGATGTATCTGAAATTGTTTCCGAGACGCCTGTAGGTGGTATTCCCGTTTCTTGACGTTCATTTTTGAAGGACGATGTATGAGAAGAAATCTAAGGTTTAGATCCCTTTTTATAGTATGTTTAACGATTTTTTTCTATTTCTTTATTTTTTTAATTTTTTTTTGCTTTTTATTTCTTTTTTATTTTCAGGACTAAAAGATCAACGGTCTAAAATTAATTATTGCTCATCAAAAGTGCAGGGAAGTATGAAGTACAGATCATGCAAATTCAATTACAGGACGATTTCATTTATATAATAAGTGCCCTACTGCAGCAGGGTGACAAGTAGGTAGGTGTGAAGAAAATATGATAATGGATAATACAAAAGAGCAGATTAGATTCAAACAATAAAAGGAAACATTAAAAAAAAGTAAAAAATACATTTCGGCATGGCTTTAATCCTCCGAGATAACGAAACATCGATCCTTATATTGTACCTATTCTTGTTCACGTTAATAAGAGGTTCCTTTTTTAAAGAATTGATATTCGCCCTGGGCACGTTAAATGTCGTTGTCAACCGGGTTGATTGAGATGGCACCAGGAAACTTACTTGCGAAAGCAGCTATGGATAATTCATATGACCATGAATTAATAAAATCCATGGATCTTAATTGAGGAAGGACTGTTTGCAAGATGTGATAATAAAGCCTAGTCTTAATAGAGGCATGTCTCAAAAATGTGGTTAGGGAGCGATAACGTTGAATCAGATAGAATGCCTGGATTTTAGAATTTATCTATTGGTATAATTGCATTATTACCAATGTATAAAAACAATGCAGAATTGGCAATTTTAGAGTATGCAACAATTGCACATTTGCCAATGTCTAAGTTTATATAGTTTAGTGTACACCATTCATCAATTCCTTCCAAATTTACTTGGAGATGTTCACAATTATAGGAGAATAAAATCCTGATGTAAGCCTTCAAGTCGTCTACATAAGGTATGTACCTACACCTTACAATACAGAGAACAAAGGAGATCATTCATTTGGAGGGGTCCTACATTGGATCCCTGGATAACACTGAAGGATGGAGCATAATGCTTGGAGTGGTAACGATTGCAACACACAAAGTTGGAGCGATTACGCGATTAATATATTACTTTGAGGAGACAATCCAAAGGTAAGATTTTAAGGTAATTGACATTTGGCATTTCCAATGCTCGCTTCAACTTTATTTCAATATGTATTTCCATAAATATAAATGGCTTTCTACGTTTATTTTTATTAATTAAATAGTATATTAAAAAATTGCACTTATTTAGAGCCAAATGTTCCGTCAAAATATAAAAGATTGCTTCTTTGCTTTTATACATCATACAATAACTCGCAAGTTGCAGTATTAAATTCTATTCTAGCAGGCGGCTGTCTTACACAAAAATGCGGCAGGTGGAAGACATTGTTTATCACAAAAATTAATGAATATGAGTTTTTCAGTGCTATATTTAGCCTGCAACATTCCATCCCTTACTTTTTATTTACCCCAAATCCAAAAATATTTTGCTTATGTATTTTGTGGTGTTGGTGTTGCATATAATTTTGTGTATCGTGCTGTGTTACATATTAATTAGCCATTAGCCTAAGATTAATCGTCTTTATAGCCTTCTATTTAAGTCTCAGCGTCGAAGACATTTTGGACATTAACACCAAATCCTTAAAAAGGAAAATAGATTCATTTATTATATGCTCCAATCTCTTTTTTTATTCTATTTTCTTTCTTCCTCAATAGTCTACACACAGATCCGAGTGTACGCAGTTTTAAGCTTGTTAGGGCGGCATTTACAGAGCCTGATCCGGCGTTGGACAGCGTTTTTTCTACCATGGCCATCCTGCCGTCCGTCGGACTCGATCTTCGATCTCCATCGGAGATTAGATATCCGATCTGAACGAACAATGGCCCGATTTATACGTACATACGCTCTATTTTACGGAGAACGTGTTGTATTTGGTTTTAATTGGAAGAACCGAAGAGCATTTGGCTTTTCGCTGACAGCGCTAGGCTGCCTGGGTATGTAGGACGCGGCAGTCGGCTATGTCCGACGGAATGACGCTTCTTTACTTAATGAGCCGGATGCTTGTGCTCTTAATCTGCTTTGTTCGGTGTATACAGGATGTATTTGATATATGAAACGGGAGAGAAGATTTGCATCCAGGATAGGAGTTAACAGAACTATTTTCCTACTCTCGGCGCAGCCCTTACAGGAACATGTATCCTTGTAATATACTAATAGGATGCTCCCGGACGGGGTACCTACCCCATTCTTGTAAATTTCCTTATTTTTTTTATTTTTTGAACAAAGTTATTCTTGGTCAGTTGTTTTGCTTATTTTAAGATGTTGAACACACTGGTCAAACTTGCGAAAAAACATACAGGGCGTTACAAAAATAATAGGGTGTTCTGGTTAGCCACTCGTTGGCAATGAAATATCCCTCTTGCGGGTAAAAATGTAATTTTCCAAGTCATTATTTCCCCCCAGCCAACTGGTCTTGGGACGTTGATGTTAAATATTAAAGTTAAGTCCAGACAACGACGATCGTAGGGGAACGTAGATAAAACTTCATCTTCTAATGGATTTCTCCATTTGTAATTCATCAAAATTAATGGAAAAATAAACTAAAGCAAACAACAGGGTAAATTAAGAGGTATTTCAAACATTATTTCATCAATTAAATCTTTGTCCGAACGTTTTTAGGTAAATCGCTAGAGAAATTTCATGTATAAACCTTGTCAGTCAGAATTTAAGTCATAGAGGCCTCTAAATACAACCACCTCGTTGCGTCACTGCATTCATGCTCGTATGTTATTTTCACAAATAACATCATTTCATCGAAATGCATCATAAAGGTTTATATTTGGGTTTAAATTATCAAAATTTGCTGTTAAATGAAACAATCGCCATCTTTCGCGATTACAAGTAAAAAAAAGATAAACGACGTCAAAAAATTTCATCAATCTTGATTCAGCCTTCGTTGAATTAATGTGTATCTTAACTACGATCCCAATTTAAAGTGTTCGATAGTGAAATCAAAGTGTAATTTCCCGGAAGAAAAGGTTAAAGTTTAGTACAGACAGTTTCCTGTAGAGGTTATCATAAACATAGCTTTTATATAACATAAGCTTCATTCGAATTCAAGGTTAGTTACAAATTTTTATTCTAAAATTCGTTCATTTCGATTTATTAATTTCAAAATTCACAAGAAAATTGCCAAAAGAGTATTCAGGAATACTCCCAACCCCACTGAGAATTGTAAAATTTAGATAAAAAAAAATATTAAGTTAAATAACAATTAAATTCCGATTAATTTTGAATGACTCACTTACATTAATGTGTGTGTAGTGTGTATGTTGTTTAAATTCCTCTTCGAAATCCGAATTCCCTCTTTTTCGGTTGAAATTTGAAATCCTATTTGTGGTAGACCCCTCCAATTCTTTTCTTTGGCTTCTTCGGTTAGATTTGCTTGATTATTTTCTTTAAACTGTTTCTATTTTATCTTGACAGTGTTTCAATACTTTTTAGTTTACTGTTTCAAATACGTTTGAGTTTTTGATATAAATGTCTAAATGATCGTTCGTAAAATTGTCCCCTGTCAGAAAATTATTTTTTGTATCTTTCTTGTTTATGCGTTGTCCCGGCATTGCCAATCCAACAACTTAATACTTTTAAATTTGGTGTTACGATGTTCATTTTCAATACTGCAGTTGTAGTAGATTTTGATGACAGATTCCAAATAGTATGTGTTGTATGTAGGTTTTACAAATACTATCTTAAAAATGTAAATTACTGAAAATAATCCCGAACTTTGATATTTCCCCATAAAATGCCAGAATTCGAATAATAACGCAGAATAATCCAAATTCTGTTAAAGGCTACATTAAATTCCAATATTTTTCGAATATTGACAAGCGGGATGTTCGTGAAAAGAGAAGTAATATCAAATAAAGCTAACAGGTAAGTGGAAGTTATTAATTTTAGAAGCAAGTTGGAAACTGTCTTGGATCCTGAAAGAGTTCAACTCTTTAAAAGCAAAATCAATAGTTTTTCCAAGAAATTTTGGAAATTGTTCAGTTGGTGAATCAATACAAGAAATAATTGGTCTAAATGGATAATTAGTTCTGTGAATTTTTCCGAGACCATAATATCTGGGTGCCACTTTTATGTGAGTTTTTAAAATCTCAGCATTTTTATCTATGTAAAATGTGGCCTTCCTGGTATAGCCTTAGCAACTAAAGAATTATTTAATCTAATAAATTTAGATGTAGGGTCCCTGGGCAAGGGAGAATAAGTTTCAATGTCAGAAAGAAGTTCCATGGACTTTTCTGCATAAGAATAAGTACATAAGAATTTGTTTAAAGCAACAGTGGTATTACCTTTGTCAGCTCTAGTAATTGAAAGATTAAGATTTTGTTTTACAAACATTATTGTCTTTGATTCCAAAGTAGCACTAATAGAGGGACCAGTATTCGCTGGGTTATGGGAGAAGTTAGTGATCAAGTAAGTGGCCTTGGCTCTGACTCTGTCCCTATCTTTCAAATGTAGAATTTCAATGCAATGTTCAATTCTTCAGACAGTAGTCTGCAAATGTCTCTAAAGGAGATAGGTAAGCAAAATTGAGGTCCTAAAGCAAGAAAATTCCTAACTCGACCGAGAAAGGTGATGTTGGACAAGTTGATGAATATATTTTGTTTATTATAAAATTAATTTACGACGTGTCACTTGTTTTGGTTCCAGTATTTCATTTATACCTTGCGCATTCTCGTAGAAAAGCGGTTAAAATTTAAATCAAGCCGGAATAAGTTTAGCATATGATTTACTGTTATAAAAGCAAAGCCCGGGAAAATATTTCCCGCAGTAATAAGAAGAAACAAAAACTAAAAGCGAGAGGGGAGATCTTAAATCGTTATAAAGTTGGCAGAACTTATTTCTCAGGAAATACATGTTTACCTTAGAGCATATTTAGAAATATCGCAGCCACTTATTCAAATTTACGATCGCGACCTTATACGCCGCTGTATGTAGAAGCGGTAGTGCCTATAGTAGTAGCAGGAGAACTTCTTATAACCATATTCAATAACAGTCACGCGAATACGTCTCGTCGCAGCCGGCTAGAATCGAAGCGATCGAGTCACTTTCACAACCGTCGAAGCGGCCGCCGGTATGCAAAGTAAATCGTGCGGTCGTGTTATGAATTTAAACATTTTCCTTCTACATTAACACACGAGGGAGAGAGCGGTTAATGCGGAGCTCACGAATCGGAATTATAAGATGAGGAAAATATTGTTAGTCATCGATACACAGACTGTGCAAACTATTTAAGGGATTGTCCAGGTTAAAAAATAGAATTGTTGAATTTCACTTTAACGTGGGGTATGGACGTAGCCCTCTAGTTTTTTTCATTCTCATCACTTTGAGAATCCTTGGTTTCTTGAGCAGAGCAGTATTTCTTGACTTGTACTCCTTCTAAATTGTTTATTCCATATTTAAATTCCTCTATAAATTTTCCTAAGAAGTCGGATTTGGAGCATAATTTTGCCCTTTCTGGTCATTACGTGTGTATGTGCCGAATAACCCTTTTAGCATCCAGTGTTATTTTGGAACAAGTAAATGATGCTTCCAGATATTTAATTAGTTCCACGTAATCACCTCTGTCATGGACGTCAGCAGTAAATTTTCAAGGGAGGGGCAAAGCTTGGAATCGAATAAGCTGTAACAGAGCTTTTTGTTTTCTTTTTTTTACTTATTACTAAAGTTATAACTCGGATCCGTTGTTGTGGTAGATATATGTAGGTGGTATGTATTGTAATGTTTTAAACTAGAGAATAATTAAAAAAAAACTAATTTTTCGAAATTAACTAATTAATTGTACGGTCTGTAGGTCTGGGAGTGTTCCTAGATACTCTTTCGGCAATTTAAATTAAACTAGGTATCAACTAATGAAATTTTATGTATGTATATATATAATCAAAACCTGATTTACCCTAAAGTGTCAGGTGTAATAAATTACATTCCAAAATAAATCACACTTCAGCTATGAACAGAATCCCTCAATGCCTTCTTGTTTTTCGCGGTAAGTCTGGCTTCACTCCGTGTTGTTTTCTTCCTCTTGAGCATTCAGGCGATGTCACCATCCCAAATCTTCCCGGGCCTTCCTCTCGTCCTGCTTCCTCGCAATCGTGCTTGTAGGTATTATTAATTTATTTTTAAGGTATTAGATATTTACCTACGATCTAGTTATTTTATTTACTAAATAATAGTAACTAGGCTGTCTAATAGTACTGTTATTACAATAGTCCTCTTCATTACTTTTTTTATGGCCAGTTGTGGATGCTTATGGCAGGTATGCCTCATATTTATGTTCTTTTTCTTTTGGATTTTGTGTATAAGATATACTTGCTTAAATTCCACGAAAATATCTATTTCCAGATATTAGCATGGGGCGCAGCTATCTGCGGAAGACCAGCCGACTGAGCTGGTCGGAAGTGAGCATGTTTGGTGCAATACGAGCAATGTTAATGAAGGAGATGGGCTACAGAAAAGTATCCGAGTTATACAACGCTCCTCAAACTACCCTTGAGTTAAGGAAGCCCGAGAGAAAAAGCTGTCTCCTGAAACGGCCGCCGAAAAAAACTTGGTCGATACAAAACGATTTTCTCAAACGAACTAGCATATATTAGTTTTAGAAGAGAGACTTTTTGGTATTAGCCTAACAAATCTACGTAAACTCGCCTTTGAATTAGCTGAAAAGAACAATCTTTCTCATTCTTTTAATGTAGAAAAGCAAATGGCTGGAAAAGAATGGCTATATGGATTTCTAAAGAGGTATCAAATTTTATCATTACGAGATCCAGAGAAGATATCAATGGCTCGTGCAAAGGGTTTCAAGAGAGATGCTGCTAACAAGTTTTTTGACTTGTCGGAATCTCTATATGAGAAATATGAGTTATCACCTACACAAATCTACAACGTCGATGAAACGGGCATCTTAACTGTGCCCAATAAACCTTCCAAGGTCCTAGCACGGCGTGGTAAGGAACAAATGGATTGTTTGACATCATCTGAGAGAGGGTTCCTCGTAAAAACAGAAATATGTATGAATGCGGCAGGAAATTACATGCCCGTTATGTTTATATTTCCTAGAAAGAAGGAAAATCCACTCTTAATGGATGACGCTCCTCCAGCATCTTTTGCAGTGTATCATGAAACCGGTTGAATTACCAAAGAGAATTTAATTTGTTGGTTTTGTAAGTTTAGTCATCCCACACCAAGAAACCCTGTCCTATTAATCCTTAATGGTCATAACTCACACGTAAAAAGTTTAGAACTGATTAATCTTGCACGGGAAAACCACGTTACTTTGTTATGTTTTCCGCCACACACTACTCACCGTCTTCAACCACTAGATGTAACATTCATGTCCTCACTCAGCACGTTTTATGAACAGGAAGTAAGGAAATGGTTGAAAAGTCATCCTGGCCGCACTGTGACTATTTACCCAATAGGTAAACTTTTTAACAATGCTACTATGCACGCCGCAATCAATGGGTTCAAGAACACTGGGATATGCCCACTGGACCGGGATGTATTCTCTGATAATTTGTTTGCACCATCAGAGACCACCGAGAGACCACTGAGACTCCTCCCAATACCTCAGCCATCGGGGAGCGGAACATCAACTTTGCCTGTGAAGCCTCAACCATCGACCAGTGAAACATCAACTGTGAAATCTCACCCATCAACGAGCGGAAAATCAAAGATCAACTCTCCACAATTAAGTGGACCTTCAAATGCAGTACTTCAAGTACTTCAACATATGCTATATCACCAAAGATACTCATGCCACCTTCGCAAGAAGAAAAAACTGGACAAGCGAAGGGGTAAGACTGCAATACTAACAGCTTCGCCGTAGAGAGCTGAGTTAGAAGCTATTGAAAAAGAAAAGAAAGAAAAAAATAATAGACCAAAACGAAAGAGAAATCTGTTCAACGCCACATCTGCAAAGAAACCTAAAGACAAAATCCAAAAAACTAAAAAAACTAAATTAATTGAAGAAAAGTGTATGTCCTCATCATCAGAAGAAGACAATGATACTGATGCAGTATGTATGTTCTGCAATGAACTATTTTCACAATCCAGAGTTAATGAAGAATGGATAAAATGTTGTGGATGTAACCGATGGGCACAGGAAGAATGTTCAAACGCTGAAGAAGAAGATCAAACATTCATTTGCGATTACTGCGCTTAGGCCAATTATGTGCTCTAATGAATGATTAATTAAGATATTACTAATGTTATATAATGTCATTAAAATATAAATAAACCAAGTTTTATATTGAGACAACATTTTACATTGTTTCTTATGGGAAACCCGTTTTGTCCGACCAGTTGTTCAAAATACCACATTTTGGACAACGACATAAAAAAAAGAATAGAAATACAAATGCCAAAATTAATTTGTTTACATAGCGGCACCATTTTATTGCAGCAAAAGACTTAAACTAAATGAATAATGGTTTACAATATTTTTTTCATTGCTAAATTTCGTTCAATTGAACTTGGTACCCCATTTTGGACAACTTTCCCCTACTATTATTTTTTTATTTATAGTTGGCAACAGTAAAACAGATGCTCCCTTTTACTGAAAGAATCATCACTTCTTACAAATATATACCATAACCTCAAACTTGATTGACAGATTAGTAAAATCTAGTTTTTCAACGAAACAGAAATTCTCGATTAAATTGGTAGGTAACTTAAATGATTTCAACAAATTGCTAAGTTCTAAAATGTTATTTGTACACAAAATAAACATCAAACGCTCTGCATTACATACATATTTTTCCACGACTTTAATACCTTTAGAGTGACGAGCTTCCATAGCAACATATGTATTATATTTATACGTAAAGTTAGCATCCTAACAATGGCATAATACACCGTATCTTGGTCTTGAAGATTACAGCTTCATTATTTACTGTGTGTCTCCAATCTTCTCTACTTAGTACTTACATACCACATACATATATACCTTACACCGCTCTAGCAACATACACCTTGTTACACGACGCGTATTAAAACGGAATTTATTCCAAAACCTCTAATTAAAGAGAATTCCTAATGACAAAACAGAGGAGAACAGGAGACATCTACTGTAATTAGACGGGATTCGGTGTTTAAATTGTTAAAATAACGCTGCTGCAATCTGACCTTAAATACAGCATTGCTGAAGAGTTTGGGAACGTTAGAGACTTTTTACTTGTGAAATAGAAGATTTCTAAGTTTAAATGAAGTTAATTTAATTCAGAATAGTTATTAAGATGTCAGTTTTGTTTATAAATGGAGTTTGTTGCTATAATGCCAATTAAATGTTTCTCGTGAATTTGTTTTGCTAATATATAGGAGAAGATGAGATCCAGTAGCACCGTTGAACACAAAGCAGCGGGCCATTTCTATTAATTAATTGAATGTCACACATTGAGAAAGGAGGAAGTGAGAATGATATTATTGGTATCAATCGCTCTGGCAAATTCTGCGAATCATTCAATGTAGAGTATAATTCCATGCTAGATGTGCAGTACAAGATTATAATTAAACTTAATGCTGTTGGATTCTCTCCGTTACTGCAATCACTTTTCAAATCCTACCTCTCTAATAGAAAACAATACGGTAGCTATAAACGCCATCGTTCAAGTAATTTCTCGTCTACATCTGGAGTACCACAGGGTAGCTATTTGGGTCCATTACTCTTTCTAATTTTTATAAATGGTATTTCCCTATTATTACAGGCAAAGTTTCGCAGATGATACATCATTTTCAGGAGTCAGTACTTCCGAACATTTTCAAAATCAGTTAGATTTACTTAACCTGTGGTGCATTGACAGCAGTCTCAATCTTATATCAAAGTGTAGAATTATATCATTTTCACGTAAACCTAAGTCAATAAACCATCAACATCATATAAATAATATTTCATTGGATCGTTGTGGTGCAATAAAGGATTTGAAAGTGACATTCGGTTCCAAACTTACATTCAATGAACACATCAAGAACGTTATGTCGTTATCTTTTAAGTCATTGGGTGTTATTATACACAATACATCCTATGATGATATTTTATTTTTGTTGTGTGAGTTAGAAATTAGAGTATGCTTCTTTGATCTGGTAACCGTGTTACAAAACACATTCTTATTCATTTGAAAAATCGCCTTTACGTAGGGTTTGCTGTCATTTAAATATTAACTACAACTCTAGTTTCGATATTTACGCTGCATTTTTAAATGTAGTTAATCCCTAGAAAGATTATTGTTTATTTTTTCAATTTACTTTACTTTGTATGTTTCTCAAAACAGAGTTTTGTTTGTATGCTTCACTTATACATTTTTTTTTGTTTTGTATTATAGTGTTATGTTATATTCTTGTTGTAATTTCCTGTCCTGTAATTGAATGTATGTGGTAGGCACCTTAAATTCTCGGCCTGACAGGATTATACAGGTTCGAGCCTGTTCAAACTTCGTTGCGTCATAGTTACACATGTGCGAGACCGAAACTATACGTGTTATGGCTCGAAGAGTAGTAGTTTTCAGTAGCCAACCAGACAACGTGACTAGGGCATGAAAATGTCTCAGGTGACGAAAATTGAATACCGCGCGGTCGTTAAATTTTTAGGAAGGGTATACACTTAATCAACAACGTTTAGACAGCGTTCATGGTGCTTTATCTCCTTCATAATTCACTGTAAAAAAGTGGGTTAAATGTTTTCGTTTGGGGCAAGATCAATTTTTTTGGAATTTACGGGTTCGGAATATTCCCTTGTGAGTATGAATAAGATTAGTGTCCGATGGATACCGCATCTTCTTTCTGTTCCCCAACGTGAACATCGGGTCGAATATGCTCGCTCGTCTTTAAACATGCGTGGAGACGACCCGAAACTCATTTTGGAGTCCATTGTCACAAGAGATGAAACAATGGTTCTGTATTATGATCTTCTATCCAAAAAGGAATCATTTAAGGACGACAGTGAGTATAGATTTATTAATTGATGGTTGTAATAAATGTATTGAAGTTAGGGGAGATTATATTGAAAAATAAAAATTGTTATATTTTACCTAGTATTTTCATCAGACCGAGAATTTATGGCGCCTACCTCGTATGTATATTATCTGTTGGGC
This sequence comes from Dynastes maya, assembly GCA_029619315.2. Taxonomy (NCBI): domain Eukaryota; kingdom Metazoa; phylum Arthropoda; class Insecta; order Coleoptera; family Scarabaeidae; genus Dynastes; species Dynastes maya. The sequence goes on from JAROYE020000008.1 coordinate 25,608,576, forward strand.
GGAATGAATATTATTATTATTACTATTATTATTATTGTTATTACGATATTAGTACAAGCTTCTATTAGAATTACATTTAATAAAAACCTACAGGTTTTTTTTTGATTTTAAACTAACAGATCTACGTTATTTTTACATATTATGTAAAAACGGCGTGGGTCTGTGTATCTCCAACAATTGGGCACACAGATAATTTTTAAAATTACTGTAGTATTTACTGACGACACATGAACTAATTTTGCGAAACTTAGATCCCACCTAAATGCTCCTGAGACATACTAAATTCTATAAGCAAGGTGCCTCCAACTTGTGGAAAACGGTGTACCTATCGTTGTCACATCCGCTTTCCTAGAACAGACATAAAAATGTAACCATCACAAACTTTACTATCACTACTTTACACCACAAATAATGTAAATATATCAACACGCCGAGCTGGTAAAGATGGAAAGCCGTCGACGAATAAGGCACTAAAGCGTAAAAAGGAAGGCATCAGATTATTTAAAGTGAGCTGTCAATTAATGCCTCTATTCCCCATGGCCGAACCGACTGGTCTGCTTCCAAAATATGTCTTGAATTACATGTGAAACATAAAACAAGAACGGACAAGAAGGAACGACGAAAAACAAGATGGAAAGATTATCAAGTTCCTATTAGTTTACGAGTTTTTTATATTTGTTGTGGACTACCCACTTAACATATGGTGGCCGTATTGATTTCATTACAGACATAACAAGAAGTGAAAAAATATTTGTTCACCGTAAAACGATGTTTTGAAGAAAATTGACGTAAGGACTAGGGAAATTTTAATTTAATAAATGCGATATTTTCAAAAATAACTATCGAGAACTTGACGATTTTATAGAATAAAAGATTACCGATTACAGTAAATGTTTGAATGTATTCGAACTTTCGAAATTACAAGCGCTCAATATGGTACGTACTAGCCAAGCTAGTATGGCAGCTCCATAAATATATTGACATCGTAGCCCTTTATTTTATGGAGTATAGCCATCTTTTACTATTATATAGCGATTTAGTATTGTATTGTAGAGATTTTACGAAACGTGACAACGTGTGGTAAATGTGCTCTTGTGTTTTTGCTTAAAAAGGCGGATTTAAGTCGAATCCATTAATTATATTCCAAACTATAAAGTGTGGTAAACTGTTAATTTTTATAAAAGTTTTATCTAAATAGTTATAGAAACAATTTACAAGGATATTCTTTTGTTTAAACAATACACGTTATCTTCTCAAGAAACAGTGCAAAGGTGAATACAAAAACTCATACAGTTTTGTGTTTGCTGAAGCGGTTCGGTTCCCAGTCCTGCTGATTTGCCCGGTCAGTATGGATGAGAAATGTGGCGAATGTGCAGCTATAAAACCTACGGACGTTGTAATAGAATGTGCAGCAGTTTATCAATCGATATTTCATATTAAATGTATAAACATAGCCAATAAAGAATTTCAGTCTATAAACAATATTAAGAATGCAAGATGGTTTTGTGATAATTGTCTTACTTACTTAAAAATGTCTCTTGAACTAGTTGTACAATTTAACGAGTGTAGAGCCACCATTACTTCTCAGTTTGAAGATTTAAAAAAGGTATTACTACCTAACTCTGATATACCTCGTCAAACTGGAAAAAGTTATTCGGACGTTGCTAGGAACAAAACAGAACAATTTGATAACTAAAGAGGAAATATGTAAAAACGTTAAGCCGGCATCGTTGGAAGTGGGGATGGTGCAAATTAAAAATATAAAAAAAGGCGGTGTCGTAATTAAATGTGTAAAAATAAAAAAGATTCAGTAAAAATTAAAGATGCGGCGGAGAAGAAATTAAAAAAAAAGTACAATGTTAATGTCCCACAGTTAATTAATTAATCTTTGTATAAAAATGATTGGTATTGATGATGGAAATGAGTTAAAGTCATGCATGTTGAAACAAAATTCATTCATCCAACATGAGAATCCATATGTATCTGTAAAAATTCTGTAGAAAATGGAAACAAAATATATGAGCACTATTGACCCTCTTACTTATGAAAGAAGGACGACAAGTATTGGCTGGAATACTTGTAAAGTTTTTGAATATATCAATGTACCCGATGTTTCAAATGTGCAGGATTTGAACAAACTGCTAAAGATTGCTCTCGTGAAATTGGTTGCTTGAAATGTGCTAATGGATAATTTCTTACTACAACATTTGAAACTGTGTTAGGGCACAGTTAAGGTTACTGTGTAATTTACCCTACTTCACCTAAATAGACGGAATCACTAGTTTTACTCTCCTAACTAAAAACTATTATTCGCTAACTCGTACCCGAAGCCAAAACGAAAACAAAGAAAAATCGTCGAAAGTAAAATTTACGGCCTGTTTCGCGGCAGATTTATTTAATCCCGAAAAAGTGGGGTTGGTAAGCTATAAAAATCGTCCATCGCGAGCCCGTTTTGCATACAATAGTATCTCAAACCGATCGTTATCTCGTCGCGTACGCGGACACGCCGCATTTTTTTGCTTCATCTTCGCGTCGTGATGTAAATGATCGAACGCGACCTTACCCATAAACGATGGTAGGTTGGCTCATCTTAGGCAAGCGCGAACAAAGGAACATAAAATCCAATAAGAGGACCATAAACAGAAAAAAACGCTGTCCCGTATAGAATATAATGGTGAAACGTTTTCGATCTAACACGATGGAACGTAAGTGAAGATAGGTTCAATTGGATCTCTAACAAAATGATAGTTTTAGTCAGATTAACGAAGCAACAATGTGGAAATAGTATTAAGGCAATTGAAAAAATTTCTTCCAATGTGATATTTTAAAATATATACATATACTGTATAGTTATAAACTAGGGGAAAATTGTCTGTAGGTCGGGGTGTGTCCCTAGACACTCTTGTGGCAACTTAAATATGAATTAACACAGAATATTTACGTTTTATATGAATTAAATTTGAAAACAGAAAGCTAGCCTCAAATTATGACGTTTCAATATGAATTCTGTCAAACTTGACTCTCACTTCGTAATTAATCTTGAATTTGAGCACTAGAAACGACTGAATTTATACTGTAAATTGTTGTAGGAAAATAGTTTAATTAAGATTGAAGACTGAGGATATGAAGAACACTGAGAAGGAGGTTAGAAGAACTTTAGTTAGAATCCCCATAGAAATCCAAAGACATCAAGCCTGGTGATCGTGGTGGTCACGAGATAGGTCCATTGCGACCAATTCATTGTCTGGGAGAGCTTTCGTCAAACCAATCTTGTTCTGCATATGCGCTATAGCGGGAGTACCATCGTGTTAGTACTCAATGTAATTTCGTAAACGTTGTGGCGCTTGGTATTATTTACTGATTTAATGATTTTTTTCGAATACTACATGCCAATATAATATCATTAAATGTATTTTTGTCAGGTACACGATGGTTTGGAGAACAACTTGTATACCAGCGAACAGCTCCTCTGGAATTACCATTGTAATATCCATAAACGTAGTGAATTTGCGCTAATTCAAGGTTTGTAGAACGCGGTATTTATGTAATTCGTGTTGTGTGTTAGAAATCGAAATCTGCTGACCTTTACTTTAAAATATTTCGCTCTTTTTCTTGGGCGCCATTCTAGATTGTATATAGTACCGCTGTTTTTATTTATACCTCGAAGATACACATGTCTATCAATATGTTTTCTTCAGAATTATGTCAGGTATCCTTACAGTGGATTTGGCCAATTGACACTGAGACACCTGTATATACAAAATATAGATGCTGAGAGAAATGGATTGCATATTGTTCAGTGGGAATGCATATATTGGAATCACGTACTTTCCATAACATTCCTGAAAACCAAAACTTGATCGTTTATCAAACTAAAAATCATTTCGCAGCATTCTCCACGACTTCACTCTTTTTCCAAGCATAAAAAATCACTAGCAATAACACTGAAACGTTCGAAACGATTACCGCAGCTTATCAAACTTCGCGCTCAAACATGATCTCTAGCCCATTGCTTGCTGCTGCCGCCGCGCTGAATGTGTGTCGTTAAAGTCGACGGTTTTAATTGCTGGAATTGTTATCGGTAAAGCGCGTTTGCCTGGCGGCCGTTTCTCCCTACTCGTGGTATTCTTATCGCCCGCTATCGATCAGCGTTTCGCGTTTTTTTAATTGATTTCATCTATCGTCGTCGGTAAAACGACGTTGCTGGAAAGGAATGATGATTTAGAAACTGCCTTCTATGGCAGTCGGCAGCGCTGTTATTGTAAAAGAATAAAATGGTAGCCTGAGGCGTGACGTTCCTTTTTTTTATCTGACAGAGAATGCATGGTTTCTGTATCGATTTATTATTGGAAACGATAAAATTATTTTGTATTTAAATTAATCTCATTGATTGTGTGACTCTTCTTTTGATTTGTTAATCGATGGGTCTAAATATAATTTAAGCCATGCAGTGAATAAATGGAACGAGATCTTATCAGAAACATAAGTAATTTTCTTAAATAACAAAGAACGCTGCTGGCCAACAAAGTATGTACCATCATAACTTCCACTTGTCTCACATCTTTGTCGAATGCTGCACTGGAAAGATCTTTACACTGAGAGGAAGCCATCCTCAGTTCTATTACCTACATAACACATACCTGATATGTACATATCAGGTGACAAAATCTGCGGTTTTTATAGCACATGTTTGTTTATTTATTTATTTATTTATTTATTTATTTATTTATTTATTTATTTATTTATTTATTTATTTATTTATTTAAGTATAATATACCTAACACATTAACCAATTACAGGGTAATTTCTATTTCCATTTAAATTAAAATGTATAATAGAGAGACTCCAATGTTTCACATTAAAAATTGGAAAGATACAGATAAAACTGGAAAGGAATGCTTTATTGGTTGTCCAATGTGATTGGAGCTTGTGGATTTTCAGATCACAGACTTGAGCAGAGTAGTGATAGGAGGTCGTGTGTTCAATGTTGCAACAAATATTTTTGTTTACATTGTTCTTTCGTTACCCATTCATCAAAATTATTATAAAATAAAGTTTTTAGTGAGTAAGTGATATTTCATTTCACCTTCTACCTCCTTCCATAAAACTGTCCACAAACGTATAAAACACCCAGGCCAAGTATACTATCAGACTGTCTAAGTCATCTGACACCGGTTCCCGTAAGAAATGCATTAATATGTCGCATAGACTCTGTCCGATGTGGCTAGAAATAATTTTGGTCTTGGCAGATACCGCATGTCCCCCACGGCCCCAACTCATCATAGATTGCGTACAAATTGGGGGACACGGTATGTCCCCCACGGCACTTAATGTGTTAAAAAGAAAATATGTTTAATTTCGAAGCTGTGCTTTCAATTCTCCCTAGACATCCTTGTGATGTTGTTTCTGTTCGTCGCTTACTAGTCGTGGCACGAACCCTGCTGCTATTTTACTCCTATCGTATACAATCCGTTGATATGATGAGATAATCTCACAATGTTACAGATATCTTGAGCGGTCTACCTAACTATGATGATTCACAACTGCATTCGGTACAGCAACGACACGTTCTGGTGTAATACTTCCACCATAGCACCAAGATACAGAGGTATACAATATGCAAGCTATACATATTGTGGTGAAAACGTAATTAACGTATACACAACAGTGCATTGCAGTCTGTTTGTTGCAATTTAATTTATATGATAATTTAGTTGAGCTGGAATTGACAAAACGACAAAACTCTTGACGAATAAACACAATATGTTACAACAACCAGTAGAGGGGTGGGTTACGTGATCGACGACAAGCTTACAGAATTAGTTGCAACGATATAATGATGAAATTACGTTGGGCATTGTTTGCGCTGTTACAGTGCTGTTACGTTGCACAGGTAGTACCGTGCAATAATTGTGAGCAAATCTACATACATTTCAAATTTCACATATTAGGAATTAATTAGTACAAGAATGGTAAACATCCCATGCAGTAAGATCTAACGCTTATTTAAAAGCAAAAAATGACGCAAAATCAATATAGTATGCATGAAGGGAGAAACAATTCACCTAATAGCTAAGTTACTAATGCAGTCACCTAGAAATTTATTTTATTTTTATCATCTTGAATGCATTATTTATTATTTTGACATTTAGCTTATTCCTTGTATTCTTTGTGAAATTCAACTGTAATGGATAGTATTCTACAAGGATATTCTGAGCCTCACTGACCTGTTTTATGAAATCATTTGTGTTTGTAAGTGAACATTAATTATTCGTTTGTATAAATCGCGTCATTGTCTATCATACGCATTTATCCAGCCAAAATCAAGGTTCCATACTATGGAACATACTATAAAAGGGTTTTAATACCACTTTTCGATATCGGGTGACTAATTCAGCGTAAAAAGACACCAAAAATTGTAATTATGAAACCAAACGCAAATCTGTTATCCGGCTTTTCTTTCATGCCAACTAGATAACTAATTTAATACCTTATATATAGTCTGGGCCAACAGCGGTAACAGTCAGTGTAGTAGATATGTGGTGCGGAGTCGGCGATTATTTATTTCACGCGTTCACATCGTCAGTACTAAATCGATGCTATATGCGAGTAGTTCTGTGTACATGTAGGCTGTCGTAACTTATTTCGTAATTGTACGGTTACGTTTGCTTTAAAAATATCGCAGTTAGGTACGTCGCGAAAACGACCAATGACAGACACAGTTAAAAACTTTATAGTGGACATGCTGTTCTTAATTTTTGATTGCGCTAAAATTCAATGTCTAGTTTGTAAAATCCCTTTAATGTGTTGGTCCAGAAGCCATTGTCAACGTCACATCGAAAGCAAACTGCATTCTTCTGCAAAAAGTGGCATACGAAACCAAGAAAGATTTACATTTGATTTATGTGTTACTCTTATTTTATGTAATCTATCGTTTCATTTACTAGACAAAGAAGCATTTGTCTTTTTCTGGAATAAATATGCGGACTGTAAATTACCTAGTCGGACATCGATACGAAATGTAGTGCGGTTTGCTCGTGAACATATAGAAAAAAGAATGAAAACGGAATTGAAAGATAAAAAACTGTGGTGGTGTAATGGAACCACATCAACCGTCATCCTTCTTCTTGCTTGCTTCCAAAAGAGTTATAAATTGTACTGCCGATGAGATTTTAAAGGTGGTGTTGAACTTATTGAACAAATTTGAAGTTTCAACTAAGAAACTCTTAATGTTTATCAGTAATGGTGCCGCAAACATGCGTTCTTTGGGGCGATCTCTTAAAGAACACAGTGGTAACTTCTTATATATAACGTGTAAAATCCATACTCTAAATCTTGCGGCACAAACGATTCCTACATGTTTTCCACTACTAAATGCATTGATTGCTAGTACAAAGGCAGTGTTTCTAAAGTCCCCGAAACGTACCCGACTATTTCATAAACTGTGTCTTGATTTACCTGAACCACCACGGCCGATTGTTGCACGTTGGGGAACATGGTTGCAGGCTGCGTTTTACTACAACAAATATTTTGATCAAGTAAAGAAGGTAGTTTTAAAATTCAATCCGACAGAAGCAGCAGGAATCAAGAAAAGCCAGGAAATATTTCAAGATAGTCAGGTTAAAAGAGATTTACAAACCATTCACAGCAATTACTTCGGACTAGCGGAGGGAATAGAAAAATTACAAAACGTTTCGATGTCGCTAGTGGATTCTGTTCAAATTGTGAATGATGTTCACGCACAGTTATGCGCTGTAGAAGGCGAAACAAATTGGTGTGTAATACAAAAATTTGAAGGTGTTTTAGAGAAAGGCTCCGATTTTTTTATATTAAGACAGATTTGTGAAGGTGCGTGTGAAGATGCATTAAGTTGTTTCAAAGATTATTTTAAATATGCAAATATAACATCGCTAGATGTCGAACGGTCGTTTTCGGCATTAAAAAACATTTATTCCGCACGTCGTACTCACTTGACTGAAACAGCTGTGGAAACATCTATTGATTCAAATATTTAACAGATGTTACCCAGTTTGTGATTTCACGGAAGACTTTTAAAACGGTAAGTGTTTCAGCACGTTTTATAATTTATTTCTTACCTTCTATTTTATGTGTAAACTTTTATGTGCTCGCCACGCCTCTGGCTGTTACCGCATATTTGGCCAGGTTAAATATATTAATACGTGTTTATTAATCTGTTAACAATTCTTATACCACCTTCTCCAATTTCGAAAGTCTACTAGGACATATACGTAATTTGATTTTTTTACGATCTTCTCACTAATGATCAATTCCAACAATTTTCGCATTCATGAGATCAATTTATATTCACAGCGGTAATGGTTCGACGGTAAATTTTTTCCTAAACGGCAGGCGACGGTTAGTGGGCGACCCGATGTAATCATCGTCCAAATGATCGGTAGCTTAGCACCCTCTACTAATTAAGTCCACCCGAACTATACGCGCAGAACTTCGAACAGGTCGAGTTAACCCAAACACGTTGCATTCGTAGGTATATCGAACGCCAACGCATCAAGTTCCTTTTTAGTGAGCGACATGAAGTAACAAGATCGTTTCACGGGGCTCGATATATGCGCGCAGGACCCGAACAACCGAAGTACAGGCTTGTGTGCGTTGACAAAACAAACGAGGACGTTTCGAATTTCACGCACGTCCTTCCTACGTTTACTTTATGCAAGCTAATGCCGTTTCGCAGGGCCGTAACGGCGATTATATTAGCTGTAATGGCGTAATTTGATACTATTTTCTTCTGATGATTGCGTATGAATTATGTCTAGAGATTCGCTGTATACCGTGCACGAAAGTGAAGGATTACAATACCTTAAAATGATTTCCTTATAGTGGTAATAGACAGTTAGGCATTCGAGTTCCACCAAGGTCGGTGGTATACAGTCCCTGGCCAAATTACTAGAAACACTCAATATTTTGTAGTTTCTTCATAATAAAATATAAACTATACATGTATTATATTTTTTATTTATTTAGTCCGTAACCCATGTTTTTTAATAACACCCTTAATTCTTCGGGGTATACTTTCAATGCAAGGTATGATTGTCTCTTTTGTATCTTCATCATTCTCCCAAACATCCTTTATATTCTTCATTAATATTTCCTTTGTAGGGTTTTCTCTTTCATATACCTTACTTTTTAGTCGATTCCATACGTTCTCGATGGGATTGAGGTCCGGTGAATATCCGGGCCAACGTAAAAAAGGTATGTGATTGTCTTCAAAGAATTTCTTAACCTTTTTTGCCACATGGCAAGGAGCATTATCTTGCATAAATATACGCCCTGTCGGTATGCGACGTCCTGGCTTAAAATACGATAATAACGTGTTTTTTAACACATTTATGTACCGCTCTTGACGCATTGTACCTTCCACAAAATACAAAGGGCCAGGTCCATCTCCACTAATCACTCTCAAATCATTACCTACGGAGGGTGTTTCACAGCTCGAAGAACCGTGGACTCTGTGAGACGTTCGCCAGGTCGTCTACGAACAAATTGTGCTCGCTGCACTAACACACAGAGCGATCACTCGTCACTAAAGAAAACCTATTAAATAATGCAAACATTAATTCAGTAAAAAATCATGTTGTTAAGTTATTCACCTTTTCCCAATTCTCGTCTGTGAAGTGTCGATATTCTCTTGCACAGTTGAAACGAGCAGATTTCATTTTTTCTGTTAAACGCGGCTTTTTTACAGGTCTTCGGCCCATTAGGCGATTTTCGCGCAATCGGCGCCTGACAGTTCTGCTCGAAATCTCTATTCCTCTCTCTTGTAATTTTTTTTGAATCATTTTAATTGTAGCAAATTTATTGCTCAAAGCCTGATGAACAATTTCACGGTCAGATCTCTTCGAAGTTTTCCTTTTCCAACCGCGCTTTGCCCGTCTTTGTGCTAGCTTCTTCGTTTAAATTTCTGTAATTTTGCAATTTCTCGTTGTGAATGTTTGTTTGATTCTAGAAGAGCTTGTATAGCGGCTTTTTATTCACTTGTTAAATCTTTCCCGGGCATTTTCTACAAAAAAACCCCAAATATTTCAATTTTTTTCAAATTCCAAATAATTAATTATTAAGAGAGAGATAGGATAACAATTTTACCTATGCAATAACGATATATCAACACAAAACACTTAACGATATTCCACAACTTAGCTTCTATACGGTTATGACGAAATATTTTAAAAAATATCGATACATTCTCTAAACTGTGAACTCGCTAAATGTAAGTTGATAACTGAAATATTTATATATACGTACTTTGTTCTTCTAAATATCATTTCTCTGGTATTTTCATTTATTGATACAATAATCTAGTCCCCCTATAAACGATCGGATTCAAAGCAAAAGAATATCACTATAATAGAATGAGAATTTCCAGGTAAAAGGGTTGCTTTATGACGTGTTTCAAGTAATACGGCCAGGGACTGTATTTTCTGGTGCCATTCTCATATAGGGGAATATATAACTGTGCTTCTCTTTATGACGAGAGGGTGACAGAAATAATGGTACACTTTATGACAAGCTTCATACCCCGTTGGGCTGTCATCACACAGACCTAAAGTTGCTGTATTTTCATTACAATCAACATTTTAATGGAGCTAGAGATGCTACATAAAGTGAGATTATGTTCTTCGTCATTTACATATTAGATTTATTATCATTGTCGCGTTTTTGGCTCCAACGTCCCACCCTTGAGCTTTTTAATATGCCACATGAACTTCTACAAGTTGGCAACACTGCTGATACTAAGCTTAAACCATGCGTTTTGACTTGCCAACTCCATGTGCCAGAATTTTTTGGTACAGCTGTATCTATACCTCATCTTCCCCTTAATTAATACTTGAACTACTTTTACTCATCATATTATTTAACTGTTAATCATATTACATAAAATATAAACAAAAACCATACTAACAACTTTATTAGCGCCATCTTTTGATATATAGGTTGCTTGACGATTAAAATGCGGTGACAGTAATAATTTCAAACATCTTTTTGTGCTTGTCATATGACTTTATTAAATTTTAGCGAAAGTTTTGAAATACTTAAAAAATGTTCACCAAAATAATTTAATGTTGTTATGTATGGTATAAGTACCACTCCGTTGGGATTAATAATATAATATTTTGATAGCCAGGTCATCTTATATGAGGTACGTACAGTAATTGACGAGACAAATGGCTGTGGAAAAAAACAATTTTATTTGTTCCTCGCTTGTAAACATCAATTTATCAAGTCACTGTATTCACCTTGAAAATGTCTCTTAATTGGCTAGCCTGTAAAAATTTTACTGGCCAGTTAGTAAAATTTTACACCTGTGCACATATATTTTATACTATTATAATTTGAAACGAAAGCCAAAGTTAAATCTAGAAATAACAAATAAAAACCTGACTTAAAAAAAAGAAAATAGAAAATAGAAAATAGTGTATTCAACAATATACGCAATGTAACGGGTTTTACTGGCTTCTGTCCGCCAGTAAAAACCTTTTTACCATGATGGTAACGTTAAATACTATATTCAATGACAATGAAATTTATACTACTTTTCAATGTAGTCTCCACTAACATTTAGGCAGTTCTCCCATCGCTTTGTGAGCTTTCTAATTCCAGTACTGAAGAATTCTTGACCTTGGTGTCCGAGCCACTTGTGTATAGCTTGTTTGACCGTTTGGATTCAGGTGCATACTGGTAAATCTACGTTTCATCGCAAGTTATAGTACGGTCTAGAAAATCATTACCTTCCGTTAAAAACCGTCGTTTAAGTTCAGAACAAATGCGAACACGGGTGAACTTGAATCAATTGTCTTGGAACCCATCCCAAACACGTTTTGCGATAATTCACCTTATCATGAATGATTGAATATACAGTTCCAATACTAGCATTACACAAATCAACCATTGTTACGATTTTTATACGCCTGTCATCGAGAATAAGGTCATTTATGCGATTTCGTAGCGCGTCGGTCGACATTTCAACCGGTCGTCCGGAGCAATGAATATCGGTGATACTTGTTCTGTCCGTTTTAAAACTGTTCGGTCCACCTATACACGTTTCCGCAGCTTAAGCACTTTTCACCATACTGTTTCAACATTCTCGAGTGAATTTCGGCCGGCTTCACACATTCGGGTAACAAAAATCTTATCACCGAACGTTGTTCTTTCACCGTACACGTTTCAAGAGGAGCCGACATTTTGAAATGAACAAAAGAGGTTGTGTTTCATCTAATGATATTCAGTAGTTTTCCCGCTAATGCAGTTTGTCTCGTTAATTACTGAACGTCCCTAAGAGATGACGCTGATACAGGGTTGTAATATCTTGTAATGAGCAAGGGTGTCAAGGTTTTTGGAAGTTTATATATTTTAATAATAAAGTGTTGCTTCTACACACTTTCTTAATTTGGTCATTGCATTTCGATATTTAGAAGGGCATTAATATATTAACATAGATCATATTTTTGAAAATTGAATAAACTCTTAAATAAAGAATTATTTCTACGGTATTACATTATATATTATATATATATATATATATATATATATATATATATATATATATATTTATTTATATATATATATATATATTTATATATATATATATACATATACATATCGAAATAACGATTAAGCAGATACAGTGCATTGGTCTACGGTCGCGTTACGCGACCGTATAGGTTACATAACGTAGCCACTCATCAAACAGTCAGTTGTTATGCGCATCGGGTCATTACAGTTATCCTCGACGAGACGAAATTCAATTACACATTAAATCGGATGCACGACGGTGTTGTGCACACACAAATGCAATCATTCAATGAAAATAACATTAGTCTTCATAAAGCAATTACATATTATTTATTTACTTCTCACCCACAGTCGCTCGACTATGAGAAACAATCAGTGCATATGTTTGAAATGAATGTAGATATTCAGTTTGTGTTTAATTACATTGGTTCAACCTCGGAAGAAGTTTTGGCAGGAAGAGGTTATAGGTTAATAAACGGTATTTTTAAATGTATGTATGTAGTACCCAATTATTAAAATTTTCAATGTTGGGCAATTCCTTATTTGCAAGGATCGACATGATGGCTTCCCGTTCATTGTAAATTGAACACAATCTCATAGCAGCTTTCTTCATTTCAGAAATTTAAAAATGAAGCCTTTTTTAATCTAGATGACCTGTACTTATTAAACTAAAGTGAAATTCAACTGAAAACTACATTTATGTTGTTATTGCTCGTCCTTGATATTGAAGAAAAAAGAAATGCTATAATTCGAGCGAATTTATTAGAATTACCTATTCACAGTGTTGCAACGTTTCGGTGCTAACTTAACATGCACCTTCCGCAAGCTAAAAATTATAATAAAACAATTGGGATACATCCACAATGCAGTGCTGTAACATATCTCTATTGTGTCTTCGGTAACCAAAGTTGTGTAGATAATAAAGTAGTAACATGATGTAATTATAATTAACAATTGCAGTATTAAAAGAAAATTAGTAAATGAAATTTTGAATTTAAATTAAAAAAAAGAAATAAATTCAATCTATTAGTTCTGCTGCAATGCAGGCGGACGGACGACAACGCGCGTCCCCGCATATGTATGTAGGTCTTTCTATGGAAGTATTACAGTCCTGTTTAACCAATAAAATAACATTGTTATTTTATACAGTCACCCCTCCTATAACGCGATTAATTCGTACCGCGTTATATAGAAACCGCCCTATAAGAAACACAGATTTAACCTGGTACAAACCAGATTGCACTTAAAACAAATGATAAAGAGAGTAGCTGTGACAGCGGCAGTTCCACAGCGCTATTGGATAAAGAAATTCACGCAAATATGTAACAGCCAACCATATGGTCTGTATCTTCACTTATAGGGGAATTCCCGCGTTATACGAAGGCTGTCGCAGTTTTAGTTCCGCGTTATATGGAAACCGTATTATAAGGGTACCGCGTTATAGGAGGCTTGACTGTATACACTTAATTTTAATTACACTTAATGTGATTCTTTTAATATCAGTTTAATGGTTTCAATGTTAATTTTACTTCCATAACACTTTGATACATGTTTTAAAAACTTTTTAAATACGTCTGTAACTACATACAAAAACAGGACTGTAGAAACGCTTTTTCGACTCTACAATTTATACAGCCTTCGGTTTCCCTCTCTTTGTCTCCGGGATTTGCATTCTTTTCATTTTTTGCATTCTGCTGGTTTTAATTCACAAGACTTTTTTATCTTTAATACTGGCAGATGTAAGTGCCGTTGCAATATATTTCTGCTTATAAATATATTTTTTTTTAACACCTAAGTGTTATAATTAGAGTTTGTTAAAAAGGTGGTACCGGATGGCAGTAGCGTAGCGGTAGCGGCGTAGGAAGGGGTAATTTTCAACTCGTAGTCAATCTCGACAAGACCGCGAGAGAGTACGTTGCACGCTACACGCCAAATAAGTACGCGGAGATGGGACGCCCAAAGGGTGTAACGTTCCCTTCGAATGTGAATAAATATCTCAGGCATTACCCTGGATTAGAATATAGAAGTCCGCATATTTATTGCACAATATGCAATAGCGGATTGCTAAGTCACGATAGGTTTGAATGTAGAAAACATTGTAAAAGTAAACGTCGTGTATTGAATTTAAGAAACAGTATTCCATACTGGCAATTTTTATATGATTTTTATGTTTTTTATGTTTTTTATGTTTTTTATGTTAAATGTGTGCAACTTTTATGTTAAATGTTTGCAATTTTTATGTTAAATGTGTGCAACATCCCACAACATCTAGTATCTAACAAACACTTTCGTCTTTTTTGGGCTAAGTACATTCTCTCATGGAAGCTGCCAACATATATGCAATTACGATAAAATTTGCCACGTGTGCAAGGTACAGTAAAGGAATGTATAAAAGACAAGTTGAGAAATAAGAAAATCTGCCTATGTGTGGATGAAACAACTGATGCTCAGAAACACAGCGTCATTAATGTTGTAGCGCGTCCTTTAAAACGTGATGGTCCACCAGCTTCATTGTTGTTATCCAGTAAAAGGATTCAGAAAACTAATGCAGAAACCGTTGTCAAGATAATAAAAGATTCGTTGAGAGAATTTTGTATCACAGGAACCCAAGTCAGAATATACGTTACTGACGGAGCCGCAACAATGCTGAGAGTTGGCAGGATGTTGAAAAGATGCTTTCCGACTCTTCTTCACATAACATGCCTCATACACGCATGTCACCTCGTAGCAGAAACCATTCGAAAGAAGTATCCGATGGTGGATAAGTTAATAGCATCTACCAAAAAAGTGTTCATCAAATCTCCCAAACACATCCGTGTATTCAAATAATTGTGTCCGAAATTACCACCACCACCTCAGCCTGTAATAACGCGATGGGGAACATGGCTCCAGGCAGTATCTTACTATCAGAAATATTTTTCACAAGTGAAAAATTTCATCTTGAAACTTGATTCAAATGATTCTGCAGCAGTTCGAGCAACTTTTTTCCAATTCGGACGTTCAACAACAAATAGATGAAATTTCCATGAACTATTCTGAAGTTGCACAAGCTATTGAGCAATTAGAAACCAGTCATTTATCTGCACAAGACGCATTAAATTGCATAAACAATTTACAAGACGCTCTAGAAAACTTGACCAACACTATAGGAGTCGATGTTGCTAAAAAATTTGGTGCAATTTTAACGAAAAATCCCGATTTACAAAAGCTTCGGTCTATAACTGAAAATCAAGAGTGCCCATATGAGGAAAAGGAATATCTGACATTTGCAAATCTTACTTCACTGGGTGTCGAACGATCATTTTCGAAGTACACGACAACGTATTCAGAACACCGTCGACGGCTGAATGAATCGACAATGGAAGCGTTGCTGATGTTGCAATTCTACGCAGCTTACCAGGGCGGTTGCCAATTGCCACAGTGGACATCAAGATGACAGGAAAAAGTAGCAATATTATTTTTCACTAATATTGTACATTACGTAGCTACTTTTATGCGGTGCGCCACTGCCGGTACCACCTTTTTAACAAACTCTAGTTATAATATAGAACTCGAGGCTCTTAGATGTGCTGTAGCATCCATTACGTTCTGAGGTGATTATCAGTTTTGACTTTTTTGATACCGATTTTGTCTTGCTATCCTAACTTAGTACTTCCACATACCTACGTATATATATAATAGTGTCCCTTTCCTTTTTGGTTGTTTTTTCTTTTACTTTTTTTTTCACTAGACTATAGGAAGAACCCCTAAAACGCATTTTACATACTGTGCGGAGGCGATTTAATCTTTTTAACTGTACGCTGTTTTTTATTTTTTCATTAAGTTGTATTAGTTGTTAAACTGATTAGATTTTATGATGGTTTTGTAATTTATTAATTGTATTATTCCTTGTAACCCTACGTACGGTTAATAAACTCCTATTATTATTATTATTGTTATTATTATTATTGTCAAGCAGAAGAGAATACATATGCACATTATAATGCTGGCCCGATTGATATTAGTAATAATTCAAATTTTCAAATTTTTGATTTCCAAAACAAGTAAATAAAATTTTTCCGATACAAATCCTTTGTCACACTTCCCCATTTAAAAATTGCTCAAAATAGATACCTCAACCACAATATTTGCTAGAATTTCATACGCTTAATAAAGTAATTATCTCAACTTGACAGTATCTGTCAAACGGGTGTCCGAATATTGCCGCTTTATATCTGTAAAATGAAATAAATTACACACTAGTGCTCATACACCGTATTAATAGCACTAAAAAATTCAGAAAGCCTAGCTAGCTAGTCGATATAAAACGAACTCGGTGAATCGGGAATTATTCATCGATGTATCGACATATGCAGGCAAGTTTATGTTCGAGAACGAACGGACGACATCGGCGTACGCGGCTAAACTAGCGCGACTATATAGAAACGAATCAATAATATCCCAGTTAATAATAAAAATTTAACGGTAGCATCGTATATTATACCCCTGGGCGAAACTTTTACGATGTGACCGTAAAACGCGAGGACCGTATATACATATATACTTTCATCGACGCTAAACGTCCGGCTTACAGCCCGAAGGAGATTAATTCGCTATTAGTACTAGTTCGGCCAACAAAGTATTTTTATGGCGCTTTCGGACATCGCTCGTCGATAATTTATTTTCATTTTTTCGACGTCGCCGTTATCGTTTTGTTTTTGCCAACCGATTTATCGGATCTGTACGCTGTGGAACGTAACTCAGCTGTTGGTCGTTGTAAAAGTTAAATATTGTATAAAATGTGTGATTTCGAAAGCGTATCTATAGAAAATTTTAAAACTAAATTTGTCGTTTTTTATTTGGAAATAGTTTGAAGAGGAATAAAATACTTTTTAGTTGGAATGTCTATTTTAACCATCCATTTTAAAACCAAAAAGGGAGACACATTCCTCTGGAGATAAATGTGTTGTGAACCATTTAAAAGTTAAAATCATACAGAGCGTTTTAGGACGAATAGTATATATGAGAAGGAGGGGCACAAGGATACGGGGCACAAACTAGCAGTTGAAATATATTGCAACAGAATTGTTAGGTCGTTTTATATGAATGTGCATGCCTTCTATTGCATCCACATAATTAAGAGACTGCCTCATGTTGTGTAGACAGGTTGTAGTTCAGTCCTTCGATTTATTTCTACTATTTTTAATAAATTTTCAAATAAATCAACATATATTCCCGCATATAAGAATCAGGATCATGATTTAAGATTTCCAGAACCAAATTTAAATAGTCCTTTTGTTTCTTTTAAGTAAGTATCGATGGAATATACCCGCCAACGTTTTTTCTCTTTTTACATTTATTTTTATATTTATTTGTCATGCAAAAACTGTTAATAAACAGAGTATATAACATTTCTGTATCATTTTATCCGTTACAAAAGAACTCATTAACAGATAAATTTAGGTTATGATACGACAAAGTCAACCGAGATGTCAGTTATCATTAGAGTAACCAAAACTTGCGGATTCGCATAGGCGTCGGTATTACGGGTTAATACAAGAATAGGAAAAATTCACAAATAAACTTACTTGCTAATTATTCAACAAATTAGAGGCATTAAGATGTGAACTACTGTAAACTTGCATCATTGCATATGTTTCCACAGTTACTTCTTTAGACCTTGTGCGTCGACAAGAAAAAATATTCTTATACATAGAAAATAATCTTTCTACATCTAAGGAAGTTACATTTGCATGTAGAAACTGTTTTTCAAAATCACTTCAAAGTTCACTATTCTTACACTTATTATAAACGGCCTCTAAAGTATTAAAATCGGGATTTTTCCTTAAAACATCTGCCAACTTTTGACTGGCGCATAATCCTGGCGTATCATTTAATGTGTGTAATTTATTTTTTACACTCTCCACTATGTCTAATGATTCCTGCAATGACAATTCAGTACATTGTAGTTTTCTGATGGCATCTAGTAATACATTAGTAGCAAATCTATTACGAGGCATTGTTTTCTTAGGTATGTAAATGTTAGTTCTATATAAAACGATACACTAATTATGTACTTGGTATAATACTACAACACACAAAAAACACCAGCTATATTTTCAAAAGCGACACGTAAGTACATAACCTTGACCGTTCGACTAATCTCTGCAACAGCTCAACCGGTACTAAAACGAAATCTCTCTCAGCGCGGTTTAACATGATTTATATTCACACTACATGCCTGCTTCTCTACCGGTTTAGTTTATTTATGAATTTTTCGTATTCTTATGTTAACCTGTAATACCGATGCCTATGCGAGTCCGCAAGTTTAGGTTACTCCAGTTATCATTATGCCACGAAATTATTTTAAAAATTACGGCGGAATATTGCAAATAATTTCGCGCTCATCCTACCGATAATTTCACGCTACCCTATGTGAACGCACTTTTATGCATTTATACATAAAATTAAAAAAAAAACAAGTTTTGACCAACTTTTAGTATCAAATGCCTCCATGGGAAACGTGACGATGCAACCTCGGCACTGAGTGATGTAAATAAAATAACGGATCAGTCTAACTAGTGTAGTCGCCGCCACTTGCAGACGTTGTCTAGTTTAATTAATATATTTTGGCTTCCGTCGATGAATTATGAAAATCCATGATTTCCTTGGAATCGAACCTGACATCTCCAGACATAAAAATTGTCTATCGAAATACTATGATATATTTAAATAAAATAACAACTGGGTATTAAAAAGTGAACGTTCCTAGCATAAAATCCTCGTGGTGTAGTGGTTACTTGTTGGGCAAACTAAAAGTTTTCTTTATAAAATAATTTCCAAATACGGGTTGAAATTTAAATTTTCAATATACGTATTTGTATTTAAGCCAGCTATTTAAGGCTTGAAGTCGCTGTCAGTTCTACCTTAGAGACGTTGCTTATTTAAATGCTCATCTAACAATTTTTGAAAAAAGTGTATTTTATCCGTCATCCAATTCAAACTGAAAAATGAAAGCAGTCCTATTTTTTTTTTCTCAATAGTTACATTTATGTTAGCCATCTACTCACCAGCGTTTCTTATTTACTCGAGATTAAATTCAACGAAAAAAAGACAGAACACCTCCTACTGCATAAAAAATTTAATTTTTCCGTTACGCATCAGACACTTGGAAGCTCAATCGGAAAAAAAATTAAAAACACCTAAAAGCAACAAAAGTCGACCGCACGAATTAAAAGTTACTCCCAACAAAAGACGATCGGCGATGGAACGAGACGACCCCCTATGATCTTAATTACAGAGTACAATTATTGCGAACGGCAAGCTTCTCACAGCAATATGTCTCAGGAAATAAGTAAATATGACAATGAGCGCCACCTGTCGGCGGACGATGTTCGTCATTAGCGAGATACGCAGGTTAATACTGATTTTTAAGATGTTAGAAACTGTTATGCCAGCCGGTCACTGTTGGTCGAGTTCTAAGACCTCCTGACTGGACGTCCGAATAAATTTTGTAATTGAACGTTGTCCAAATTGCTTTCGGCTTCGAATCGTCATAGTTGGAGATCGTTTCAATAAAAGAAGAAGTTAATACAGCTACCGACATTTTTGGGTCGGCAATATTTAAAAGGAAAGAAATACAGAAGCGCCAACAATGGTAAATCAAAGTTATATTCTTATGAAAGACGAGAATCTTTTTTAGGACGAAGAAGAATGTTATTATTCTTAAATTATCAAACTTTGTAATAATTTAGGACTAAACTTGTGTACGAATTTTCCCAAGTAATGAACCGATCAAATTAGACCATATTAGGAAGCGTAAGAATTAAGAACTTGCTTAAAGGTTGCTTCCCATGTTTTAGAGAGAGCGTTCAGCACACGACCGTATTAGCTAATCATATGAATCCAGTATTTTAATTGCTCACTATTAGAGTAGAATTTACTTTTTATAAATGGTTCTGAGAGCAAATTTGGTTATTTACGTTTGGTAAGGCTGTCATCCTAAAGTTTTTGTTGGTGATAATAGGTATACAAAGCCGAATCAAATATAAACCGACTTTTCCTTCTTGCGACAAGCAAAAGTCCACTTAAAAATGCCCCAGGAGCGTTGCGTCAACGATAAGCGGTGGACCAACTCCTGTGGAATTAGTTAGGGATACGTCCACATTCGTTTGATGAAAACAGAATTAAAACGCATGAAAAAAGAGGATACTATGTGGAAAAATAAAGTACTTCCTATTTTCTAAATAACGTTCAAATAAAAAATTGGAAATAAAAATCGGTTTATCTCAAATTGAAGACGTAGATATTGCAAGACCTTGTAAACATTTCAAGTAGTCGTCATCGTAATATTCCACACAATAGACGCAATAATACATGCAATATACAACTAGTTGCATACAACGTTAGTTATCTGCTTTTGCAGTTCCCGACAAATTTCCATAACGTACAGTTGTGCGCAGCAAAATACCTATAAGACGCAGATTCTGCCAGAAAAATGCATTCGGAAGTTCACGATCGCAGCGCCACCTCAACCATTCACTTGTCGCGGTCTCAGTGGCGAATTTCCAAAGTTTTCTACCTGCGCGGACAAGTAGAAAATACGTACATACACATATGTACACTTTCGAGGCGGTAATATGGGAATTGGTTTTTCCAAGATTATGCGCGATTTTCGAAAGAAACGTGGTTATGATTGTTGTTGCCAATGCTATAGTATGCTTGCAGATCTAAAGGAAATGTAAAGGTATGAAATTGTAAAAATGCATTTGTCGGTCCTTTCAATGAAATTCCTTATTTATCATCTATTTGGTTTGAATCATTCTTTGTTCTTTGGATGTAGTTTTGGGTTTGGTGGTTTCCGGCATTTTCATCGTAAGTAGGAGGGTACATGTATGGACGTTGAGAGGACTTGGTCGGCTTGCTAGAAACTTGCTTTAAAATTATGGGAATTTGTGGTTTTTGATACTACTAAGTTGAATATTTTTGGCTTCTACAAAATTGTAATTGTGGATTTTACTCGCCTACCGTTCATTTCAATTATATACAGTACGCTTCTTTTCGTCTACTTCTTAGGTATGTAACTTGTAGCTTCCTTTATCTTATTTGGATCTTATTTTTCTATAGTTTTTCTCTTTTAGGCAATTTGTACTGGCGCAGTTTATAATTTGTACTAGACCAGTCTATAATTTCCATTGGATCAATTTATATTTGGAACTAGATCAATCCGTATTAGAACAACATGCACCATACCATCTACGAAATTAACAAAAGAATGTTTCAGACAAAAGTTACTCACTTTTTGGCGTAGAATTGCAATATGTAATAAAAAATAGGGATTTTCATTGAAAAAAAATAAAGCTACCCTATTTTCACCAATTGCAGCGCCATCTACGTTGAAAGTAACATCGTTTTGTGGCCCCCGATGAGGCGAACAAACAACGGTATGACTAACTTTTACGTAGGATTCATATTTCTGGAGATATTCCTCTTTTAAGATTAAAATGAGACACCCGTATACACATAAGGAAAGAAAATGTCTAACTATGCGAAAAAGCGTACATGCAATAACGGTAAACACGAATTGGTGATTCACCACAAACGGAGAGGTTAGCGGCAGTTGACGGACTACAGTTACCGATGTGGTTAGTTACGAGGTAGACTGCATTATGTGGGGACGATCTTAGTAAGAATTTCTAGAGTATTCTGTTTTTATTTTCGTCTTTTGAATTTCTTATTATTTCAAATTACTACGCGCGTTCTTGTACACAGTAGGTCTACATGCCAACGTTGTCACAAGCAAAGTAACACGCGATCCGCGTTGAATCGATCGGATTCCACTCAATCCCCTCATCGCTCTCTCGCCATACATATATAATGTTATGTTCAATATTTACATCGGAAATTAGCTGTCAATCTCAGGCGTATAGGGTATTCAGGACAACCACCCAATAGGGATGAAATTCCCTGTAGCGGAGAAAAAGCTCATTTCGAAAGTCACAATTTCCCCCCAGGTTGACTGACCTTGGAGTCTGGACGTTAAATAATTAATTTAAGTCCAGATAACAACGATCTTAGTGGACAAATCCAGTCTTCTTTTTATTCTCCTAATCTCGCAAATCTTCAAAATCAAAGTAAAAGTCTCCTAAAACAGACAACAGGGTATATTCAAAGGCATTTCTAACATTAATTCGCAAATTAAATATCTACCGCAAAGTTATTACGTAAATCGTCAGTAAAATTTGTCATGTTTATGTTGTCAGTGATTTTTTTTAGCATAGAGTTGCATAATTCCAGTCATCTGGTAGTGTCACCACATTCATTCTCTCATGCTATTTCTATAAATAACTTAAAACATAAGATTTATATTTGGGTAGAAACCATCAAAGTTTGTTGTGGAAGGAAACAATCGCTATCGCGATTAAATAAAGCAGAAGGGGGACGCCAGTAAATTCAATCAATCCTGGTTAAGCTTCAGTTGAGTTAACTAATGTTTTGGTTACGGTCTCAATTTAATGTGTACAATAGAGAAATTAGAAAGTAAATTCAAGTAGAAGATAGGTTCGAGGTTAGAAGAAGCAGATTTCCTGTAAAGGTCATAGGAAACATTGTGTTTATATGATAGCTTCATGAAATTCAAGGTTAGTTCACGTTTTCAATTTTAATATTCATTAACTTCAATTTATTGACTTCAAAATTCATAAATAATTGCCAAAAGAGTATCAAAGAATGCTCCTGAATCCCACAAAGTGTTAAAAATCTAATTAAATTGTAAAAATTCAAATTTTTAACTATTTTCCCTGAGAAAAAACGTTTCAATAGATATAACTAATTTCACATTTTCTCGATGTGTATGCTAGCTTCAATGTGTATTTTTGTCGCCTTAAGATGCCCTCTACAGGATTCACCATACTTTAATCCGCGCAAAGACCTGATTCCTGCCTTTTGTAGGATGAGGTTAGAGTGGAATGTTGCGAAGTATATTGCTTTGGCGGAAAATGATAAACATCAAATTAACATATTGTAAATATCAAAACCTTTTCTTCTCCTTTTCCCAATTTTAACAATACTTCGAAACAATTTTCGAAACAGTATTGTTAGTACACGGCTACAAAGTTACTTTTGCATTCTCGAATGCAAAGTGATACTTCGCAACCTAGAATGAAAAACTATTTTTAACTTGTAAATATACCTAAAACTATTAAAATAAGGTATTATGTCCTTAGTAAAAAAATATTCGGAATGTAGAATAAAATACAAAGATGTCATCATATATGTTCAAATCCTTCCCAAAGCCTTTAATCTTACTCAGCGTATGCGACGGAATTCCAAACTTCCAGGAAACTCAATTTAAATATGGAAAATTGTCGAATTTGTCGTGTTGAGTGAGGAAAAAGAAAAAGTTAAGTAGTGGTACGAATTTCCGCTCTCGTAGAGACTGTAAATATAAAAAAACTTTCTTTCTCTACGAAACGTACGTGGGGAAAGTATCCAATATACACAGCTGGAAGCGCTGAGAATGGAATACCTTTATCCTTTTCAATTTTTACGTCGCGAAGCACCGCGTAGGACACACGAGACCCAAAAACAATCGGCGAGTTGAAGTACTAAAAGAAAGAAGTTTATAATAAAAAGTTATAACGGCACCTTTGAGAAGCATAAACCTGAGGGTTCGAAAGGGACCAGAAATTCTCATATATATCTATACATCTACTTACCAATCGTGGTAGTAACTTTCACGGCCGGTAGGTGGTACGCTTGTGCATAATGAAAGAGAAACAGTATGAGTAGATACTTTTGTTTTCCGTGAACTGTCAAAACATAAAACAGTTGTCAATAGTGGAAACCACGCCAGGGGTGCTATAACGCGTGCCACAAAGCTACTAGATTTACGATCATCCGATAGATTCTACAAAACGCATCACGCTGGTATTTATTTTATTTAAGCGTTGCAACAGTAAAGGAATATCTCTTGTTGCTGGAGGCGTGCAGAGCTCGAAATAATAGACCTATAGTCTTCTACAATCCGTAGTCCGTTGCCGTTAGAAAAAAGTACGCTTTTGTTTTTGAGAATTGAAGGCGCTGTCTTTCGTACGTTGTGTGTGACCAGAGGTTATTAAAAATGAAACTGAAAATTATGTATTCATAAAAGTAGGCATAATACTAGACGTACTTGGTACCTACTGTGGAATGTTGCATAATACATGCGCCGGCTGCCTCATTTGTTTAGATGCAAATGAAGCGGTAGGCATGATGGCGTGTCAGAGTGAAATACAATGGGAAAAGAGAAAATAATAAATTTTTATCAAGTGCATGCATATGAGTATATGAATATTATGATAGTAGTGTTTGTATTATACTGCTACGATTATGTTTGTAGCATTAAATAAGGGCTTTTGTGCATTGCAAATTCATCTGAAAAATAACTTTATTAAAGCTTTGATATATGCTTCAAAAATTCTGATGTTGTATTTCTATATTCCTCAAATTCATTTTCATGTATACAGTGCCTGTTTAAAAACCACGAACAATTTTTTTTCATAAAAGAATCGGGCCACCGTTGTTAGGAAAGACGAACCACTTTCTTTTTACTACTGTTGGTTTTCCAGGTTTAACAAATTTAAACTTTGGTGCCTTTTCTTATCTCTACCAATTTCATTCACATGATCTGCGTGTGAATGAAATTGGTAGAGGTAAGAAAAGGCACCAAAGTTTAAATTCAAACCGCACAGACTTTCCTTAGATGAACATTTTAGTCCAATGCCTAAATGATCGCATTCAGCGGACGCAACGATTGAGTGAATAACCAATGAAAATCCAAAGCCACGCATTCCTATTAGTTATTCACTGAACTGTTCCACAACAGTTGCCTCGGCTGAATGCGCCCAATATCTGCTCATTGATAGACAAATTATAAGAAAATATACCAAATTGTAAATATTTTCTACCAACAGGGGACCAAATCTTTTGTTTCATTTTTGGTTTTTCCTTTTCTGCATATCCTTGGTTAAAGTGCATCCTCAATGGATGATTCTCCACTATTAAATTTCTTGTGTGAGTGTATTTCAAATGTTCCAGCAACATCTACCATATCTTGTTGCTCCATAAGGAGAGTATCAATCATATCGTCTTCGTCTACTGGCGGCGAAGCATCCACCACATCCGTTTCATCATCCACATCGAACATATTTTCTAAAATAGCCTCCAGAGATTTTTCATTTCATAACTTTACGCAAAGACGTATTTTGTCTCGAGAGTGTCTCTCGATATCTAGTCACTAATACAACTAAAATACCCCACAGAATCACTTAGCAAAGAAGAATAAAAAAATTCGTGTGGTAATAGTTTTACTTCATAGGTTATGCCAAAGTATCGAAAACCAAACAAGTTCAGAGGGTTGTAACCCTTATTGCTAGTGATGAAAGGTACTTCTCTGTAAGCAAAACAACAGTCCATTGGGTAATAAATAGGTTGAAAATGTTTTTAAAAAGAATTCTGTTCTAAACATATTTCTTTCTCTTGAAAGTAATGAAAAATCTTTAGCCCTAACCAACAAAATCATTAACTCTACAAAAATTTCTAATAAACATAAAGTATGAGTCGGAGGAAAGCGTGAAACACACCAAAGATCCTATAGCAAACCCTTGCAAATGGAAATCAATTGCCAATATTCTGAAGAGCCGCCAGCGTAAAGACAACTAAAACACACTGTGAAAGAGGAACAAAAATCCGTCGACAAATCGACGGGAGGTACGGCTAAAAAATGGGCAGGCATCAAATTTTCAGCGAAGATAAACTTCTTCGTTCACCTTCGCAGATCTTAAGCGGGATATTTAATTGCTGATCGAATTCTACGTTTACGGTGATAAAATACGTCCCGCAGCAAGCGAAGTCATCCTTTAAATAGGCAGCAACAGAGACCACTCGGTAGTTATACCTGAGTTGGTAAAGCCAGGCCGCCCGATGTAAACAAATCAAGGGGTTTCCAGAGGTATTTACATGCACACAATGCAAATTATCGCAGAATTTGTCTAGATTATCGGCGAGGAACGCCTTTGCGCTGGCTATTTATATATCCACTTTGTTTCGATCTGATGAATGGGTACATCAGGAGAGACAATGTAGATATGTATACTGTCGGTAGATATCTCGACTTCTTTGGCTGGTTTTATAACTGCGGATTGCGATGGAGGGCCCAGCGGGGTTTTCTATATATGCATGACTCTCAATTAGTCTAAATATTCGATACATTTCTCTCCACGCAATGAAGATCTGTTAAATAGGCGCGTGTTTATCGTCTAAGGGAAACCAGTGTAATATGTTATATTGACTTCTTAGAATAAAATGACATTAAAATATTAAATTATGAAAGGTGAGGTGATGTGTTAATGGCAATACTAACTGTTATTTAACACCTTAAACTGTTTTTATTGTTGTAAACGGGTTGATGGCCCAATGGTAAGGGTGTCCATTCTTGATTGTGCGTTCACTGCACGTTCTACCAGTGTCATGTGGCAGGCTTTTCTGGTGTGTTCGATATAATCCTAACTGACCATTGGCATGTTTGGCCAGAAATTTAGCGCTAGCTATATCCCGACAAGCAGCTACAGCTTGCATGTTATGTTGTTTTGTTCCGCATGGGGGGCATTTATCCGTAATCTTAAAAGTTAAATATTTTGGAATCTCTTTTGTCTTCTCTCAATTGCGAGTTGTTGACAAAGGTATATTGGGTACTAACCGACAGATGCATAATCTAACCTAGGGACCACTAAGGTAAAAAAGAGGGTTTTAAGACTTTGCGGATTGGAAAATCCTCGACAGGTTCGTGGAAGGAAGCGAGAGGCAAAACTGCAAATAGTTGCTATCTGCTCATAAAACTGAACTCTGAATAAAATAGAACGCCAAAGTCTTTAAACTGTAATCTTGGTATGATGACGCTTTCCATCTAGTAGCCAAAAAGCACCAGACTTTCGTACATTTGCTAACGTTAAGTCAAATGTTATTGTTGACACACCAACAGTTGATTCTGTCCAAGCTTCTTTGTAATTTTACCGAATCAGCGATAGATAAAGTCCCAGAAAGTATTTTTAAGTCAGCTGCGTCTACAATCAAGGCAGTAGAGGAGATTATTAAATTGAAAATCTGTGAGATTCCCGAAGAAAAGTGTACATGTTGGAAGCAAAGCCCTTATGGCAGACGTGTGTTGATGTATTTTTTAAATAGGATGTAATGAAATTTGTAATCTTTGATCTAAAACCAAACGAAGAAATTTGGAGGTAGGTGGGCAAAGTTGGTATTCTTAGTAATATCGTCTTCAGTCAGATAAATTCAGTACACTGTTATCGCCAAATTGTTACGATTAAACAAAAAAAAATAATGAAAATAATGAGAGAGAAAGATAGATTTAATTAAAGAATGGTACTGCTCAGTTTGCTATTTAACGTAGAGTTTCAAGGAGTGAGATAATAATGCAACGGCGTTCAAAATTTATTTTTGTTGCGGAAGTCGAAAGTTCTTTGTATTTCCTCGCCGAGACGACGACCCGGTGTTGGAATTCCTTAGCAAGAATTCCGGTGTTAATTGGGGCGCCACTGAATGTCTTGTTTAGCTTCGTCGCCTTGCTGATGGTCGATACTTCCTTTAAAAAACCATTCAGAGTTTTCGGGAAGGAAGGAAAGGAGTATACAAAAGAAAATTCGAAACGTAGCAAATATTTGAACAAACTGTATGTTGAATAAAAAGAAAGATAAACGAAATGTTAACAAAAGACTAATATCTCAATATTTATTTATGAATTTATCTCAATATTACCAAGTAAGTCGATATTACCCAGAGTACCAACTTTGCTTTTTCTATAAATGTAAATAAAGATTGTACAACATTCTTTTTCCACTAATAGTTCCTTAACGTGTTTCTTGAAGCGATTAGATGGCAGGGTTCGTATCTACAGAGTCACACGCTTAAGGCTCATTAAGACAGTGCTTCTTTTCGTGCAACAAAGCGCATACAAGGAGAGGCACAGTAAAGCACATGCCTCCAATAAATATATTGTACTAGTAGCAACTAGTCGCATGTGTTTCCCGTGATAACTGGGGATCTACTTGCAGCATTTCGTACAATAAGTACATAGTTCTGCTGTTTCGACATTGTCTATCTGCGTAGACAGTTCAACGTATGCCTCTTTAATGTATCCTTCAGGTTCAACATATGGCGTATATCACTGCGTGCAATATAACATGCATTATTGCATAAAACGGCACCGAATAAATCAGCCTTTATATAGTTTGCTGCCCCTTTAGTCAATGTTTCTTTGGGAACACGTTAGCCTGTGGTGGGGTAGTCATACATCGTTTCAACCTCATATCACCATTTAAGCGAAGACATTTTGGAGGTAAGTATAGGGTGGTCAAGCGTGTCGAATATTTTGCCAAAATAAATAACATCGACTTGCCGCCAAAGCTTATATACCCCGCAAGGCCGTAACCATGTGTAAAAGAGCTTTTCAACATTTTCCAAACTCTCTTTTATCATCTTAACTCTTACACCTGTAGCGAAATTAATCCAGATAATTTGCGAATTTTTGTAATAATATCCCGGTGCCTGTGGATCTTTCCGGCGGAATATTTGAGATCTTTCAGTCGGAAATTTTCCATACTACACGGTACAGTAAGTACTACTTGATCTTTTTACGAAACGAAAAATATTAAACTTTATAGTAGGAAATATTTCATATCGCGTAAGTAGAATTCTCCAGCGAACCAAACCTGCAATACCCGGACTGAGAGAAGGACATTATGATGAATATTATGCCGGCAATGGAAATTCTTGGGAAAAACAGTGACGATGCTGACAAACGAGATATGTGTATTTCCGGCGTCTGTTGGATCGCTAGAGACGTTTTAAATATTAACTTCTTCGGGTGGCTTGAAGATTACATTGAGGTAGAGTTTAATAATCTCTGTGGATTGTCTCAATTTCAATTTAAATATGATAGGAATGTTATCTGTATTGTTATGTTAAATATTTACATCGGAAATATCAGCTGTCACTTTAGAACGTATAGGGTCGTAAATCTTCAAAATTAATGTAAAATTGTCCTAAAACAAACAACAGGGTAAATTCAAAGGTATTTCTAACATTATTTCGTATATTAAAATTGTTTCGTTAAGGTATCTTCATTTACGCCGGGAAGTTTTTGTATTTTTAGGTTTGTCGTGAGGGTTTGTCTATCATAGAGCACAGATTCGTCTAGTTTGAGTCATTTAGTAGCGTCATTACATTCATTCTCTCATGCTACTTCTAAAAATAACTTTATTCATCGAAATTTATCATAACACTACGTTTAGATAGAAATCATCAAAATTTGCCGTGGAAAGAAACAATCGCCATCGCGATTAAAATAAAGGAGTAAAGGGACGAGGGACGGCAATAAATTCATCAATCCTGGTTAAGCTTTCTTTGGGTTAACTAGTATTTTGGCTGCGGTCCCAATTTCAAGTGTCCGATATAGAAATTAGAGAATAAATTCAAGGTAGAAGAAAAGGTTGGAGGTTAGAACAGGCAGATTTCCTGTGAATGTCGTAAGGAAGGAGTTTACATGACATCTTCGAGAAATCAAGGTTAGTTTACATTTTTTAATTTTAACATTCGTTGATTTCCATTTATTGACATCAAAATTCATTAAAAAATTGCCGAATACTTCCGAATCCCACAAAATTTAATTAACCTACAAAATTCCAATTTGTTTAACAATTCCCCTGAGATAAAAGATTTCAGTTCTTATGTCTCGGAATATCAAACAATGAAATAGAGATATTGTTAACTGAACTGTTGAGGTAGTGTAGTAAAGAGTTAGTGTACAGTGCGGTCCTAAAGTGCCCCCCCCCATGCTAACTTTTGAACTACAGAAGATAGCGTTTTTGGAGAAAAATAGGCCGATTTCTATTTTTTGTGAGCTACCTTTTGCCGTTATCAGCACTTCAATTGTATTTCCAGTTTCACCGGAAATGACGTCAACTTTCTTTTTTTAAATAGAACAACCGCCATATTTTTCCGTTTTTGGAAAGGTGATCGAAAGATGAATCCAACGATGTCACACATATTATACTACATAACTTAAGAAATATGACGATATGCAGCGATAAAGGTTTTGGTAACCTGTTTTTGTTGTTACGCAAATTTCGCTAGGACAAATTGTTTCCTGTGATGCCAGATTGATTTAAAGAACTCGTTGCTAAGCAAAGTAATCGTAACAATTGCCAAGCTGTCAAATCTCAATTCCAAAAGTATAAATTATTCTTGTTATTTATTGTTATTATAACCTGCATTTGTTATACCTGCCGCATGATCGAGAAATATTAAAAGCACGAATACAGGACGCGGTGAATGAAATAAATGAACCACACACTACACGTAAAGTCTATAGCGAATTCATCAAAAGGATGGAGATATGTGTGGAAATTGGAGATGGTCATGTAGAATAATTTTTATTTGCTTTCTTAATTGATTGAAATTTTGTATTTAAACTTAAAAAATGCAATAAATGATACCTTTCTCGTGAAGCATTTTCATGTTATCTTAATTTATGGACATTCTGTACATTTAATCTTAGATTTCCTGATGGTAAACGTATTTATTCAACAAGCAGAACTTTTTATAAAGAATTACTTTTTGTCGTAAAATCAATAAGAAAAATTTGTTTCCTTTTGTCAACCCCATCCGGGGACACAATGCATATTTATGAATAAGGTATAAAATCAAATTATCCTATTACAGTACTATTTACTTGAATAAGTTAAGGTTATAAACTTCCAAGTAATAAAGTAGATCTAAACCTGTAAAAAATAAACGGAAAGCTACTTATATAATTCCTCATATTTTCCAAAGCAGTCAACAGCGATTCTTGGTATTTATACACAATAGTCTATATACCACTCCTAAGGATTATTGTAAATATTTCTGCGTGCTGCGGCGTACGTTTTTTTTAAATCCGTGCGAACACGTATTTTCGCTTCTTGCACTTGATGTACAAATAAGTCTATCATCTCCTTCCACAAAACAAAATTCAAGCAGTTAGTTTTTACAATAATGTTGTACGCTACGCTGTAGTAACAAATATTTTAGTCTGTTGTTTTAATATAAAGTAACTGTAACTATGTAGTAATGAGAAAAATTATCAATTTTTAGTCAAATTTATGAAATGTATCTTTCCTCACTTTGTCTGACTTTAAAAAGTAACTAAAGCTCAGGTTACACTAAAAATATTGTGACAGTGAGAGCTATTAAATATTTCCTTCAAAACCCTTTCTTCGAAATTCCCAAACTATGATTTTGGGAATAAAGTGTACGTTTGAAGTTATTTCGACGACAGTGGCGTGGTCAACAGAAGGATTTGATTTGTTAATAGTTGAACACCTGCATCATATGTTAATAGCTAAGACAGCGAAGCTCTTGAAATGCGAAATATCAAAACCCGGAAAGGACATTATAATCTTGCCCTGTTTGAGGTGCTGCAGTACTAATGTTGTCAACTCTTGTAGTATAAAGCTATAACCTCCCTTTGATTGACCACAATCCGTAATACCTACTTAATTTTCAATTTTATTTAAGGTAATTACAGTGAATTGCTATCCTGCAAATTTATCGTAACTAATCTTAACTTTAGCACTCAATGTTAATGCATTCATACGTTTCTATTGTTCTTCTCCTCAGCGTTTACGACTCGTAATCCTAAACGAAACAGCTTATACAAGCTCATTACTTAGTGAGTCATTTTACGCCACCGAGGACGAAGATTATGTACGCACAAAAGCCGCAAGTCTCCTAGCCAAATAAACCAGAACAAACCCGCAATACGACCAACACTCGAGCTATACGCTTTGGGAACCTTTAGCGGGAATAAAGCAACACATAAACGCCCATATCCACATTATCGATGCCCTACACACATAACTAAGTATTGTACTCGCTGCTGTCAAGTCGACCGGGGACCCGGTCACACGTACACGTTTGGGAACAATGGAGTGGCATTTTTCGCGAAAAATTATAACTTTAATATTTTATACGCTCGATCATTCTAAAACAATACGTTTCACCCTTTCCGAGCCGCGAAGGTGAAAATAAGGTGTACAAAAGCGTTCATTGTTATTCGAAGAGAAAAATCGGACTCCATACATTATTCATAGTGGGGCTTTGACGTATTTGTGTAAGCGTGTGAACGTGTGAGTTTATGCCTGTATTTTAAAGCATTTTCTTACTATCATAGATGTTTTTTTATAACAAAGACACTGTATATAGTACAGTCATATCACGCAATTTTTTTTTATTATGGACGCGATAAAACAAAACTGGTGCTTCGATGTGATTGCTAAATTTAAAAATCATTCTCCGGTTTATAGAAAGTGAATTAAATAATTTGTTGCTGATTAACACGTTACTATCTGATTAACTTAATTTTGTGACGTGACCTTTCACACTAACAACAACTTTAATCATCAATTAAATTAATTCCTCAGGTCACCATATAATCACTTTGACGCTGATAGCGTTCCATTTACAAATATTGCTTCGGTGCAATTGCTAAGATACTGAACAAGTTCAAACCGTAATCATTTATTTTTGTGGTTACATAAATTAAAGTATGTGTTCCTTTTTCTGACATCTAATCACTTCATTTTCAGTTGAGCTGGTTCACTTTGTAATCACTTCCAAATCATTTGAGATTATAACCACTTAGTTACTTTGTAAAAGGAAGGCGCCTCAGTATCTTCGCATTTGCACCAGAACTGAATTTTTGTCCAAAATTTTTGTCCACTCAAAGGAAGTGTCCATTGATGAGAAATAACAAAAAAACTCAGTTTATACATATGGATACATATTCACAACAAAATCCAAAGATAAAGCCTAATATATATGCTACAATAATTAACATCAATTATTAAAAAAGTCCGTAATTGTTGTTTGTTTTTTCTGCAATCGTTTGAAAATGTGTCTGAAGATCTACAAGGAGATTTAGCGATTTTCCATCATTTTTCTTCGTGGCACGAACTATTAAATCTTCAATTAATGGTAAGGCCTCTTTGTACGTTGCAATATTTCTCCCGTTTTGGTTTTCTGTGCCGCACACGCTTTTGTCGAGTAGAATAAAGTCTTCAGGTCTTGCATCAGATTTTCATTGTTGTAGTGGTTTTGACATTTCTACAAGTCATCTTCTTCATCATATCCATCATTAGTATCAACTGGAGCATTCCCAACTGCCCATTTCCAAACTTTCTGCGGCTATTTTAGCTTTTTCTCTGATCATTGTTCCAGAAATAGGCACATTTTTATTGCGTGCTGCAGAAAACCACGTGAATGTGATGTCATCGACATGGCTACCATTTGATGACAGAAAAAAAGGCCTTTTTAATCCAGTTGAAACAGAATTGGAATTAAAATCTCTGAATAAATCTTCCTTCTTTCGCAGAATGTCTGACACTTGGGATTTACTTATGCCAAAATGTTTCCCAATCTCTCTTACACTTTTTTTGGCTTCTTCAGAAAACTTAAAAAGTTCTATCTTTTCTTTTAGTGGCAAAATTTGATGCCATTATTTCTAAAAATTGCAATAACACATATATGTATACATATGCAACTAAACTTAACTTTTTAAACTGATAAACTTACCTACCTATTTATGTAATTGTAATTGAATATTTAACATATAAGGCACTTATATGTATATAACGCAAACACTACAAGCACATTAGTCAAACTATACACGACTGTTTAATAAACCACAAATATTGGATCATACATACTGTTAAGACGGGGATTTACCGCCGTGTATCCACCGTTCAAAATCATGTCCTCGATTTATTACCTTCGAAAGAACTCGGCATTGTAGGTATGCGTCCGTCTAAGAGAGATAGGTACTGAGTTTAAATTTCTAAAATTCGTGTCCATGTCCGTTCAACAGAGTGTCCGTAGAAAGGAGATCAAAATACATATAAACTACAGAGCAAATGCTATGTAAATGAGTATTTGTTCGCATAACGGAATTGTCCACTCAAGGGAGATATCCATTATGGAAGATTTCACTGTATTCAGTTTTGCCGCAATTGCTATGGTACTGAACAAGTTCAGTTCGTAATCATTTATTTTGTTGGTTAGTTACGTTGTGGTTACGCACATTAAAATATGTGTTGCTTTTCCTAACATTTAATCACTTCACTTTCAATTGTGTGGTTCACTTTCTCATCACTTGCAAATCATTTCAGTTCATAATCAGTTATTTTGTAAAAGGAGTGAAATATCAGTAAAATTATTCTTTTCATCAATTTAACAAGAATTTATTTAAGAGAGGTAACGACCGACAAAATATACACTAAGAGCACGGTAAATATTCTCTCAGTTTTAAAGTGAGTTCTAAAATTTTCATTGTGTTTTAGTCTGTGAAGGTAATTCGATTGGCGCACTTCTGCAGGAGAAATATCCTACTTGCTTCGACGTGGTTCAGAAGAGTACTCCCTAACCTAGTAATGAGAGCAAGTAGGAGAAGTGTGTTACTTTCGTTACCTCATGCGTTGCTAGACGTTTGAGCCTCCCAATGGCATAGAGTATGTTCACGTGTCCGTACCATTTCATACCGACATCACGGTGACCCCTAAAAATTTGACTTGTGCAGATATGCCAGTTGATGTGCTTATAAATGTTAGATTCTGCGTCTTATCAATTGAAGGCATCTTTAGTGGCCCTTTCTCCATGGAGACATTTGGAGTCGCTTGCTTACATAAAAAGTTAAGTTTGAAGGTCATTTGTGTAAATTACAAATAATAATGGACCGAGTATTGAACCTTGGAGGACTCCGTGCCTTATAATTTTGAGGGTTTAAGTTTAATGGTAAGATGTTATTATAAAACGAAGCAGTTGGTGAATTGCAACCAGTGTACTAGGGACCTTGTAAACCTTCAAAATAAATAATTATTATGTTAGTAAGTTTAATCAATGTTTTATTTTAAAATAGTTGTTAGGCATTTGCAATTAATTTGTAAAGAAGCGTGTAAAAAACTTAATGCAATAACATTTAATTAACTTCTTTATTCCCCGGAAGATGTCGTCAAAAAATTATACCTATTATGAATTAATAATCGCTGACAGTATTGTCTTTTGCAACACATCAGGGTAATACAGTTAAATGTAAGAAAAGACACGCTTCTAGAGAATAATAGAATTTAACATTTATGATCATACATTGTTTGTTACGTTTTTTCTTTGTCCTTAATTTGGCCTATGCTGTTGGACAATAAACCTATTATTATTAATATATAGTGTAACAACATATTAATTAAAAAGTTGCGATTTTTAGTGTGATCCATTTGAAATGGAAGCGCCCCTGTAAAACATATATTGTGCATTAAAATGAAACCAAAATTTCAGAAGTTCATCCAAATTTTCCAGGCACATTACGATTATTTTTCGAGTTCAAAAATAGTAAAATTTATATTATATTTTATATTTTTATTAAAAGTCTAACTACACCGCTGAATTTAGAAAGTCTTCATGTGGTTTTAATCAACATTTCTTTACATAATGTTAATTAATAGAAAAATTATCTACCTTCATCAGCAGTGTAAGAAGCGGATTTATAGAATAATGCACGGTACTCGGTACTCTTCACCATGGGGATCGAATCGGACGGTTGCCTTCCTTTCCTAGTGCGCTGGGACATTCCGTTTACCGAAAACCCACGCACACGGATAAATACCTCAATGGCCTCTTACACCATCATCCACCCCAGAAACGCAGTGTCGTCAATTCCCTTATCCAATGGGCTATTTCCCTGTCTGAACCCAATTCGCTTCCTCAAGAACTGAACCACATCAGTGATCCGCAATAATTATTCTAGGAAAACCATTTAAACTACCATTAACCGCTACACCAACCCTTCTCCACAGCAAGTCCCCTAACCCTAACCCTAATTTCCGTAAGCAAGCGTATCTACCTTACATTCATGGTGTCACCGATCGTATCAGCAAGACTGTCTTCAGGAACAACATAAAAACCATCTTCAAGCCCAATTTCAAGCTCTCAGACAGATTCCATGTTCGCGCGGTAGTGTGTACATACATCGGTGAGACAAAGCGATCGGTCAGCACTCGTGTTACTGAGCACGAGTGTTATACGCGTAGCCGGGTCCGCGCTGCCTGAGCATAGACTGGAAACTGGCCACCAAATCCAATTTAATTCTACCCGCATCTCATCTCGCTACACTCACTATTATAGCAGGAAAATCCGTGAATCGATAGAGATTTTCAAACATCCCAACAATTTAAAATGGCGAAGATGGCTATCCCTTACATCACACGTGGAAAACTCAACTTATCAAACCTCCTAGCAACCGCCACGCTTCATTGATCCATAATATTTCCGTTCCGTTGACCCGAAACAAACCCTATATAAACCCCTCCGGAGTGATTAATCCTCAGTCAGTGTGTAATAACAGCCCTGAAGATGCCCCATAAGAGTGTGGACGAAACATCGGCAAAAACTGGGACAATGTCGTGGTTCCAACCCGGAAACCAAGAGTATAATGCATGGTACAGTTTGAAAAATTATATTTAAATGAAATTGTGGTTAGAACCGTTTTCGAATTCGAAAAATAATCACAGTATGCCTTGAAAATTTAATTTTCTGTGGAAGTAATCTTTTTGATTCACTATGTATTAAAAAAAAATGTTTCATTTTAGTGTAAAATAGAGCTCACACTGTATATGCAACGTATACAATTTTTTTTTGCTGGACCACCCGAGGACCTTTGCGGTTAGTAGCGCTACACTGAACTCTAGAATACGGTTTTCTTCGATCTGTTGACTCCACATTGCATTACAGCATTACTGGGACGAGCTACCCCCTTCGCGTAGGCCTACAATGCGTCCTCTTTCAAATTCTATTTACTTGTCGATCATGTGTTCTTTGTTGATGATCTAGCATTCTAACACAACAAATTACTAAAGATTAAGAATTCTTGTAGGCTTGTTTGAAAGAGGATGTTATTAACTTCTTAGATATAATTCACAAGAAACAGTGATACAAGTTCTTGAACAAGTGTTAATTTTCAGTTTTCAAACTTCAATCGTTTTCTAGGTGCAGTAGGCATAGGCTACCGAAAAGTTTAAATACAATATAAATTATTTCTAATTGTTTTATTATTTCAATGATATATGTATGTGTATTTCGTTCTTGCTAGGTTTGGAGAGTATTTAGTTGTATTGGACCAAACGAATACTTAATCCTAAGGGCATTTCATTGGTGCTTATGTAATAAAACTGATAAACCATTCACAATAGAGCTTATACGTTATCTTCTTTGACCATTATATCATTCATAGCATACCTACCTTGCGGTTTGTTTTGTTTGCAGTCAGGCAAGCATAAATACAATATATTAATTAAATATGTGTCCTTTCATTGCGTTCGGTGCACGCGACACGATAGCATTAGTATTTATGCCGTTGATAAGTGATAAGGGAGGCGACAGGAGTTATTTCTTCAGGTACGGCGGGTATATCGATTGCGACACGTTTTAATGTGGCACATAAATTTAAACAAATTACGTTATAAATAATGGAGCACTTGTATTACATATAACGGACGGAATAAATATATGACTTTTTAATTCTAAAAATGCCCGGCTGTCGCGATAAATCAACCGGATAGAATGCGTTTATTTTCCACCATTAATTGTGGAAAATGGCGAGCGGAGGTGGGGAGGGAGTTGCCATTATTACCGTACCAGGATTTAAAAACATTGCGGGGATTTTTTGGCAGTAAAAACGGAAAATATGAAGAGACTATACGTCAAATTACACTCCATATAAAGTTAGTAAATAGGTTACAAATGTTTATTACCGACGCAGTATTACAGATATTTGTGTGCAATCAATGCTTATTTTTCGATGTACTCCCGCATTTGTCCCATCGTTTTGTCACTGCTCCAACACCAGCTGCATAACAGTTTTTGGGATATCGTCTTAACCATGTACGAACTGCATGCTCAATTTCATCATCAATGAAATGGGTACCTGTCAGGTGTACTACCGCTACGGGCCAGGTCTTGGCTATAGGAGGGGACGGTGAAAAACTATGAAGTGGCAATTATCGATTACATCTTGGGTTAATTACGCCGTATGTGGTCTGGTATTGTCATGGTAAATTCCCAACCAATTGCAGCCCGATGCTGGGACAGTACATCATAGTGTAACACAGTATTCACATTCTAACCCGCTCCTATAAGTGAACTAACAGCACGCTTTCACAGTGCCAGAATATTGTCAACATGATCTTGCCAGCTGATGGTGTCGACCTTAACTTTTTACCGCTATCGGTTTTATCTTTTTAGTAACATTTTCTTTAATACTTTGTTTTTCAACTTTATCAATGTCAATTTTTCGCCATTTGTTTTGCCTCTTTCTCTATCACGCTTTCCTTTTTCTTCAATATTTTTGTCTTTGGTAATATTTCCTCTAATAAGTTGTTTAGCTTTTGCCTTTTCTTTAGAACTGTTATCTTTCAAACTTTCTTAGCTTCTAAAATTATCAACCATCTGTCTGAGGTAATAATTAATAGAAAAGTACTCTTCTCTTCTTCACATTTTTAGGTGAATCAGTTTGATCTGCCCATGTCCTTTCTTTAATAGTTGTGCATCTTCTCTAAAATCCACATTGACAGTTCTTGTTCTAGTTCCCGCCTCAAAATAGATCCAGGGCCAACTCGTTTGCAGTCATGGGCAGTATTACCATCTACTCTACTTCGTACTGAGCTCCTCAACACTGTACGCGATAGCTACCGACCTGTTTACGTCTTTTATTGCAAATTTCACCAACCCTTTGCGATTTCTCTAGAAATGAACATTTTCTTTTTCCCAATTCAAGAAAACTTTGAAAGGTTTGTCATAAAAGATCCTGAAGGTTGTTGTGTCGCTACTCATATCAAAGATAGGGTTTGTTACTGCTGTTTC
Organism: Dynastes maya; assembly: GCA_029619315.2. Classification (NCBI taxonomy): domain Eukaryota; kingdom Metazoa; phylum Arthropoda; class Insecta; order Coleoptera; family Scarabaeidae; genus Dynastes; species Dynastes maya. Next base: position 25,648,098 of record JAROYE020000008.1, read on the forward strand.
TATTCTGGTGTGCTCGGGGCCACTGTGGGTTCTCCAGTTACTAGTGTTTTTCAGTCTGTATGCCTCCAGTTATACATAGACATAGTCTTTGAATTTTCGAGAGACTGGTTATCGTATGCTTCTGTGTGATCTTAGGCCACCAAATTAGGCAGCCATAAGTTATCATGGGTCTGCCACTGTAGTGTGCAGCCAGTACGTCATACGTGGTTTGAGTCCCCAAGTTGTCATCAACACCCTCTTACATTTGTTGGCCATTTTTTGTAAACGTGAGTTCCAGTTCAGTTTAGAGTCTAAGGTTATACCTAAGAACTTAGCCTCCTTGAATGACCGTCGTAGAGTCTAGAACAATTGTACATCGGGTAAACCTTTATGGAACAGATTTCATTGGGAAAAATTGCATGCTGTATGTCAGTGTTAAGTCCAGGTTTATTTTCCTAATGAGGGAACGTTAGTAGCCCCAAATACAAAGACGAAGCTAAATTATTTCGCCCATAGACTTCTTTTATTGGGGTTTTCCAAGAAGATATCACCTTCTAATTTTGGCAAAATATTCTCCAAATAAAATATCGAAAAAAACATGTTCTCGCATAACATCCATCCTCCAAATTAGATACAAGATCTTTCCACCAAGCATCCCCATAGGGCTCGCTAGTTTATCTCCAACATCCGTAGAATTTTTAGCAGCTTCTCCCCTTCCGCGTCCGAATATTACATTCGCGCGTATTACCGGATAATATCGAGTTCTGGCCGGGCTAATGCCCGCGAAGGGCTGCCTTGATATACTGTAAATTAGCGCCAGGCCTAATTCCAAAATCTAGTCACGTACACTATAAGGGTTAGGATATCTACTTGGACCGGATACGCCAGTCACTGGGGAAGTTTCGGAGGCGGCGGGAGGGTTCGTCCTGCGATATCGACCTGTTTTGGGGTTCGTTTAATAAAAACGCAATAGGAGGAAAGGGCCCGACGTTTATCTCGGCGCATAAAGTATCAATAACTCGAGATATAACTAAATTAATAATAATATCAGGGACGTGGATACCTGGATAACTAAAAATATATGGTCTGCTGCGTACGATGGGGAGTAGAAGTCTTCTGTATTCAGTTCATGATTATCTCGATACGGTTCATTAAATTAATAGAGGATTTACCTAACGTAATCTTGATTATCGTTGAACTAAAGGCTAGAAATTTGAGTGAGTAACTTAGTCTAAATAACTCTTGTTCCATCAAACAAATAAAAATCGTATGTTAATACTGTACCTACTAATGTTATTAACAGGAATCGGACTAACGGAATAACCAAATCTTTAACCAGCAACGACGTTCATGTTAGTTCAACTAACGCACCATCTCTTAGAATATTAAGCTTGAATTGAAATATGAGAAACAAAGTAGACTCGAAAATAGGCTAAAAAAAATGTGAAATTGGTAGTATTTTTTTGAAAACTATAATCTAACCAGTAAGTACACTACATGACATGGAAATTGCAACACCAAGAAGGGGTGCGAATTTTTTAACCAAACTTGGCAGAAACGTAAGGTAATAATAATTGATTATAATTTCAAAGAAAAAGAAACAAAGATTAAAAGAATTTAATTTTATTTTTACTAAAAATGTGTTGC